>JANCRC010000002.1:11802500-12202500 GCA_024362995.1 Heteromeles arbutifolia | reverse complement strand
TTCAACTATATTTTAGAACCCAGGTGATTTTTCACCCAAATATAGTGTTCAATTTTGATTTCGCATTTATAATTTGCTTTAATTTATACCCAAATGTGTAGCTGTTGAACTGTGCCAACCCAACGCAGTAATTGTTTGCTTAGTTTCAATGTAGTAATGGTTTGCTTACTAGTTTTTCGTGATTTCGCATCGAGTTCTTGATATTTGCTTACATTGCTTCATAGGCGTCCATGTCAATCTGCTGTGGGATTCCTATCTATGTTTCGGAGTTGCAACATGGTTGAACAATGGACCGGATTCGAACTTCTGTAGAAAGTGCTTTCTGTATTTAACTTTTCCGAAGCCGGCGATAATTGAACTAAACTTCTGCTGCCTTTCAAATTTCTTTAATTCTAAAGGAGAGGAGGTACTTTTCTATGATATGCTTTGAAAATTTTGCCTCTGCACCCAATTTGTCTGTTGGAAAGAACAAGCTGCGGTTGTTTAGAGAATTCTGGATATCATTTTGCTTTCTTGATTTGGGGTCTGTTGATTTTGTTCTATGAATGTTTAAATTTTCTCTAACATCATCAAATTCTCATTTGCCTAGCAAAATCTTAGTTCTCTGACACTAACAAAGATACGAATAGAACAAAACAAATAAGCTTTTGGCACAATTTTTTATCTTCTACACTCTTTTAATTGCAATCAACTAGCTCTATATATTTCTAATTCAAGCTGAAGCTATATGAGTAAATATCATTTAGTTAACTGCCACATATTTAATGAGTGTTTGAGTTGTAAACTTAGTTAAGAATGTGCACAATTATACTTGTGAGTATCATGGATGCAGCTGTGATATGACTTTGGATAGGACTAAGGGAGTCTGGGAGATGTGATATTTAACCAATATTTATAATTGCTGTTGGAATGGCCTTATTGCTTACAAAAACCATTTTCTCGGACTCCATTATTGTACTGCTGTTTGTTGGTGATGCTCGATATATATATATATATATATATATATATATATATATATATATATATATATATATATATATATATATATAGAGCTCTATATATTTACGTAATAACTGAACATTTCCTTTCTTATCTCTGCATGTGTCTCCTTATTAGTTCGAGAAAATGCATTTAAAATAGTGCATGTTACATATATGTTACAATTAGAATGTCCATTTGCTTATGTTAATTAATTATATTTAATTTATTGAATGTGTGTGTGTATATTGGGTGTCTTGTGACTGTTGTCTGAATGCATGAGATTACAAGATGAGTTGGAATGAGATAGAGAGGAATGGGAGACATCCTCTCATCCTTTGATATTATTATTAGATGCAAGGTCATAGTCATTCTTTTTTAGTGTACCTCCCATTTATCACTTTGTCTTTTGCCTTCATTCCTTCTCATGTAGAACAAAAAAACAACAGAATGCCTTGTGGGAACAGGTTTATGTCGAGGACTTGTTGGCAAAAACAAGAAATCTATTAGTTTTTTGGTTTTACCAATATGAATGGGCTTCATCTACAAAAGGATATTTGTAGTATGCTTTGACAAAATTTGCATGGTTAAGCGTCCTGATATGCTAGCCTGGCAACCTATGACGCATGGACACGGACACGGATACGGGGATACGATACGACACGACACGGGGATACGTCAAATTTCTAAAAATGAGGACATGATATGGCAAGGATACGGTAATTAAAAATAATATAAATAAATAAATATATCTAAATATTATAAAATAAGCATTCAAATATACTATTCAAGTTCAAATTTATTTCGATAAACTTTAAACATTTAGAAAGATAATTCACTAAACAGCTAAATTAGTTTTCCAACTTGAAAACCTAAAAAGAACATCGAAACGAGTTAAAAAATGAAAAGAAAGAGTCCCTCATTCTTGAACTAATTTTTTCATTTCTGCAAGAGCTTCATCAATAACCTTATTGCAAGAGACGTTCCCATTTCCAGACATTTTTAACAAATGAAACTTAACCCTAGGGTAGGATCCTTTGAAAATCTTTTGACAATAGTTGCATTGAAACACATTACCTCCACATCCATTTTCCACTCTTTCGAGTTTTTTGACATACTTCCACAGTGTACCATGATCATTTTCAACATTCGCAACTGGGTTAACATTAGCATTCGCATGATTATTAGGATGATTCATCTTCCTAAATCATCAACATGTAAATCGTAAGAATCAATCCATAGTAGTCGCATAAAAAGTTACAAGTCAAATTTATACTAAGAGATCAACAAAGCAACATAAAAACATATATAAATATATTATAATCTAAATTATTCTAAACCACTAATAATAATCTTATTATAATATGCAAAAACAGAAAAGCAAAAGATGTTTTTCACTTGGCTTCAGAAAAGCAAAAGGGGATTGTAGGGCAGAGGACTCTTAACAATAAGAAAAAAGAAAGCTTCAAGAAAGCATGGAATCCGAAACCCAATTACCAGCTCTCAACAGCAGATGCATAAGATACGATGCAGCAGCAGCAAATAGAGACGACAAGAGCAGTTGCCGAAGACTGTTCTGATGTTCGAGTGAGGAAAAACAGGTAGATCGGAATTTTATACACAAAATCGTTTTGATTTTTGGTCGCATAATCGTTTCGGTTCAACTAATCTCAATCAACTGTCAATTATCACGATTCTGTGCGGATTAAGTGTAATTATCTTGATTTTTTGTGTGATTATCCTCTGATTATAGTTTAAAACGTATCCGAAAAGTAGGATACTTGTATCTCAACAGTAAGGTACGTGTATCCCATCAGTCAACAACGTATCTGTTGACTCGGATATGTATCGATCGCGTATCCGCACGTATCGACCTCTGTATCCGTATCCCCGCGTGTTAGATACGGGATACGTTGGTCTTCTTCCGTGTCCATGCATCATAGTTGGCAACAAAGGCTTCCTCTGGTGATGTTATTTAGAAATTATAACCTATCAAAACATATCTGGTTTTTTTTGTGTATATTGTATTTTTAAATTGCAGAAAGCAACACCACGATCTCTCTCCTCTGTCTCTCAAACACACAACACATGCACACACAAAATGTACATACAGACTAACAAATAGAAAGTTGGGTTGGGGGTTTGACAGATTAGGATAGGTCTCTTGGTTTAGGTTTGACTCTTTTTAATCAATCGTGCTGCCTTGGATTCATTACACTTTTTAATCTTCTGTTAATGTTTGTTCAGTTTTCTTTGCTTTTTTCACACATGGTTTATTTGTTCAGTTTTCTTTGCTTTTTTCTTCACACGTATTTTAAGCTATGGGATGATCCGGAGATTGCTTGCCTAGAGGGTTGCCCAGAGGAGTTGGAGGACCGGTCGGAGGATTGGGAGTAGCTCTGCAAACATTTCATAGACCCAAAACTTGTGGTATGAACATAATATTTTAATAATAATTTGTTACTGTTTTAGTTATTTTTTTAACCTTTTTTTAATAATTTCTTTCAAATAGTCGCACTAACATGTATATTGTGTGTTTGACAGAAGAAATATGTTGCTGGCAAGAAAGCTTGGGAGTCAAAGACACTTCTCCACCATTCTGGTTCGAAGCCCTTTTCGTATAGGCTTGAGGCACGACATGAGGTAAAAGTATATTAATTTTGAAATTTTATACAATTTATTTTTTATTATTGAAATTTTCTTTATGTTTTTTTCTTCAGGAGGGTTCTAAGTTCCCAGAGATCGACCTGTTTAAGGATGTTTACGTTCGACCCAGCGATGAGACCACTGCGCAGCTTCATGTAAGTATATGTAATTGTTATTATTCTTATATTTATGAATCATTCAAATATTATTTATATTTTGTTATTAAACATTATATGTTTTTTCTTTGTTATTACAGGGTGCTATGGTGGAAAAGAGCATTGCTGTTCTCTAAGAAACAACATCGCAGCCTTCCTCGGAGACCTCGATCGAGGACGTCACTGTACTCGAGGATGCATGTTTTTAGATCCTGAATGAGGTCTTGGATTAGAAGTTCGGTCGTCGTCATGGCAAGGTTGTTCGGTGTATGGGGAAGGCGCGGGTTCGTGAGAAGGGTGCGTCCCTTTCCAGATCGACCACAGGAGAGGTCAATGCCCTGAATGAGGAAGTGACAACCCTAAAAGGTCAACTTGCGGCCCAGGGCAAGCAGATGAGGACTATTGTACGGGCCTTACAGATGTCCGGCCTCCAAATCCCGATGCCAGCACCTGATCTTGCTCCACCTTCGACCTCCCAGCCACTTCACCTAGTAGCCTGTTGTAGTTTTTTCTTTTTTGTTCGGACATCTTGTATGTACATTTTCATATATTTTATAATTAAATATTTTTTCTTGGTTTATTAATTATTGTTTAGAATTTAATTACAATATTTATTAAAAATTAAATAAAAATTATTTTTGCCAAAAAAAAGGGTTTGCGTGACGAAGAAGTAACCTACGTCGCGCAAAGTTGGTTTGCGCGACGCAGGTCTTACGTCATGCGAAGTGGGTTTGTGTGACGAAGGTCCTACGTCGCGCAAAGTAGTTTTGCGTGACGTAGATTACTTCTTCGTCACGCAAACCCTTTTGTCACTGCCTTGGCACGACGGTTGGTGCGTGACGAAAGTTCGTTGCCCTAATTTTTGCGCAACGTTTTTTTGACTTTGTGCGACGTAGGACCTGCGTTGCGCAAAGTGTTTTTTTGTACATTAAAGCTGAAGAAATTTTTGGAACCATAAATTTGGCTCAATAAAACTCCAAAATCCAGGCAAAGACCAATTGCAGGGATCCAATTATCTGAAAAGAGATATGGGTTTGTAGCTGAAAAAAAGTTTCTAAATACTTGGGTTGAGATCCTTTTCGAATTTGTCTGTACGCTTTAATCTTAGCCATTCACATAGGTAATGCGGCAGGAATCTATTTTAATATTTTTTTAGGGTGTGGCCTTTACACACTTATTTTAACTCACTCACATCCTAAAAGATTATTAAACAATCCAAAAATGCATGAGAGGTAAAAGTGGGTGGTAAAGTTCACCAATTTTTAAAAGTTTTCCATGCAAAACGAGGGACCCCTCAGTCTATTTTCTGACATCAGAACAAACTAGAGCCTTCTTTTGGCCCAGGCATTTCCTCTTCATCTTTCACTCTCTAGGGCAAGAATTTTTCTATGTACCCATAACACGAGTCGATACACAATGTATTATAAATATAGTGAAGGGACACTAAAAAGTATATTCCTCCTTGTATCATGACATTTAGTATACCAAATCATTTTCCAGACACACTAAAAAATCTCTCTTTTTGAGCAATGTGCAATGACAACTTTGCTTCCATTAAATTAAAGGGTTAATTGCATTTTACACCACAAGGTTTGTAGTCATTTGCAAAATGAGTCACAAGATTTCAATCATCACATATTACACCATGTGGTTACTGAATTAGATCAATTTAACCTTTTCGTCAAATTCGTCATCTAATTGGATATTTAATGCTGATGTGTGATAGTATGGGCTCGCCTTTGAAGCACATGTTGACCATCAATTTCATCGTTTAGTACTTTACTCTTTTAATCTTGTATGAAAATGAAGGTCAACATGTGGAGAGTCAGCATTTGGATTTGTTGTATTGAATGGAGAGTCGCATGTAATAACCCTTTTGAAGGCAGCTGAATCAGCAGAAATCCGAAGATCGCAACTGCATAAGAGAGCGGGAACACTTTACATCCAAATCTACCATCCTAAGAAGAAGACATGAAGATCTCTCATAACAAAGTCACCTTTCCATTACAGCTTGGATTTCAATACTGCAGTAATGAGCACCATTCGCTTGTGAATCTTGATTCTTATTGCTTGTACTTGTGTTGTGTTGATAATTGTACCGATTGATGTGCATCGCTGTCTATATTGGTTCATCGGGGTCATTGCTGCTAGCATATTTGTATAGTCTTGAATGTACAGCTAGCAGACCGATACAAATACCTCACCTGTTAGTAAAGCGGTAATTAGATAAGGTTGAATACATTTGAGTTTCATATATTGTATCAGTTCTTTTTCCAGAGAACAGATAAATATGTGTGTGTGTGTAATTAAGTCCTGTTGAATAGCTTTGTTGCTTGTGTACCAATCAATCTTTCCCCTTCTCGTGTTACATCTGTAGTTGATCTGTTTATTATGATTTCCAAGTCCGGTTTCTGGGTTTGTAGCTTCATCGAGTATTTACTCCTCCGTACTTGATACTTTACAACCAAGGACATAATCAGACTCTCATTTTCCCTTCCCTTTTGAGAACAGTACGTAAAAAGGCTTGTGTTAGAAACTGTAGTCGTTTTCCCATCAAATGAAGTCTTTACAGAAATTTCAACCAAAAAAAAAGAATGTCATGTAATAATGATAAAGTTTGTTTGTTTTAGGTGTTTTGGTTGATTGTTTGGATCGGTTTCTTAGGGTTAGAATGGCAGAGAATGGAGAGGACTTGGAGATGTGATTGACGGCTTCAATGGCTGTGCAAAATGCAGCAGCCATAACTTTATCAAGTAGAGGAAATCTTGTAGGGTATGGTGCATTGCCATGACCCATACTTGCTTAAGAGAGTGGGTGATAATAGACTTGACAACTATATAATCCTTACTACTCCAGATTAAATCTTAGCCCTTCATTTGGGTTTTAAGTGATCTAATCTGGAGTGTACATTTGTCACTCTCACACTCACACACACATTTAAACAAAAAAACTAGCCGTTGGAGGCTAAAACCCTTTCTTCTTCTTTCTTCTTCGATGTAGAAAGCAGCCATGCTTGGGAGCTCCTTGCTGCCTTCGATCCCTCGACTCCAGAAGTTGTTTAGCTTCCAACACTCCCCTCTAAACTGCTTTGGGGAGTCAATCCAAGCAATCCCCTCAGGTAATTGAATCTCTCATTCGGTAATGCTTTTGTGAAAATGTCTGGGATCTAATCTTCTGTGCTGCAATAGATTAGCTTGATTGTGTTGTCCTGTAATGCCTCTCTGATGAAATGATACCTTCTCTTGATGTGCTTTGTTCTCTGATGAAATACTGGGTTTTTGGTTATGGCAATTGCAGAGGTGTTGTCACACAAGAGTGGTGTGGCATCAACCTTTATTTAGAAATGCCGATTTGACATCCAATTGATGCAGCTTCCAACCCTTCTTGGCTGCTAGGGCTATCAAGGTCTTTATGGTGTCTAACCTTGCTACTGGAGCAAAGGTTTCATTAAAGTCTACACTAGGCTTCTGTGAGTAGCATTTAGCTACCAATCTTGCCTTATTCTTCTGCACAGAACCATCTAGGTTTAGCTTCACTTTGTACACCCATTTCACTCTAATCACAGGCTTGTCACTTGGTCGATTTACAAGTTCCCAAGTGTCATTCTTCTCTATCATTTCAAGCTCTTCCTTTATTGCTTTCTTCCAAGCTTTGTCTTTCTCAGCTTCTTCATATGTTTCTGGTTCCACTACACAATATTTACATGTAGCATATATCTCATCCAAGCTTCTCAACCTCACTGGAGTTGAACTTGGAGTTGTTATCTGTGATTGACTCAGTTGTGGACTCATGCTTGCTTGCTGTAGAGTCCCTTGTGTGTCACCATTCTCTGTGGTTTCTTCTTGAATTGAGGTATCCATAGGCTGCCTTGTTTGCCCATTATTGAGGTCAAGTTGTAGAGAGACACTGTTTTTCTCTTCTACACTTGTTTCCCAATTCCATGTAGAGTCTTCATCAAAGATAACATCCCTTGATAAGATTATCTTCTGAGTTAACAGATTGTAAACTCTGTACCATTTCTCACTGGTACCATAGCCCACAAAAACACTCTTGTTGCTTGATTTCTCCAACTTATGTCTTAGTTGTTGAGGAATGTGGGTATAGCACACTGAGCCAAACACTCTCAGGTTCTTCACAGATGGTTTTCTGCCACTGAACACTTCAAATGGAGTCTTCTTGTCCAATGCTTTAGTAGGGCACCTATTCAATAGGTACACTGAGGTGTTCACAGCTTCACCCCAAAATGTATAAGGCATGTTCTTCTCATGCATCATAGACTTAACCATTTCGACTATAGTCATATTCTTCCGTACTGCAATGCCATTTTGTTGTGGTGAATATGCCACTGTGAGTTGCTTCTCCAATCCCACATCTTCACAGAATGCATTGAACCCAAGAGAGGTGTATTCTCCTCCCTTATCACTTCTTAGTCTTTTGATTTGGTATCCACTTTGCAATTCCACCATTGCCTTAAACTTCTTAAATATTGTGAATACCTCATACTTGAACCTCATGAAATACACCCAACACATTCGTGAGTAGTCATCAATGAAGGTTAGGAAATACCTGTTTCCACTGATTGTTGTTGTTTACATTGGTCCACACACATCTGTGTGAATCAATTCGAGTGGCTTTGTTGCCCTCCAAGCCTTTCCAGCATCAAATGGATCTTTGTGATACTTTCCAAACACACATCATTCACAGGTTTCACTGCATTGATCCAACTTTGGTATACCTTGTACCATTTCATGCTTTTGCAGATTTTCTAGACTTGTCATGTTTAAGTGACCAAGCCTCTTGTGCCATAACTTCATAGAACTTATCACACTTGTTTTCCTTGCCACCTCTTCTAGGTACTTCAACATAAGTGGAAAACTTCTGTTTTTCACTTCTACTCTAGTCACTAGGTTTGATAGGGACCTATCATCATAAATCTCGACCACAGTTCCCCCAAAGAGTAGGAAATAACCATGCTCCATCATTTGACCCACACTAAGTAGATTCTCATCCAATCCAGGCACAAACATTACCTCCCTTATGCATCTTCTTCCTTTCTTGGTGTTAATGACTAGAGTTCCTCTTCCAGTGGCTTTGACAATGTTTCCATCTCCCATTTTCACTTTTCCAGTGAAGTTTGTGTCAATATCAATGAGTAATGACTCATGTGCAGTCATGTGATTGCTGCAGCCACTGTCAATGTACCACATATCATTGTTTTTCTCCACTTTTGCACTGAAAGCATAGAACACGTTTGCTTCTTTTGCAACTTGGTTTGCACAGTTCACTTGTTGCACATTCTTTGATCTGCAATCCTTCATGATGTGCCCGAACTTGATACACTTGTGGCATCTAGGCTTATCTTTGAACCAACACTCCCTAAAAGAGGATTTGTCACAGTGCTTGCATTACTGCTTGGTTCTTGGACCTTCATTTGAGTTGCTGCCTTGGTTAGGTCTAGGGTTTTGATACCCATTTCCTTCCCATTTCTTGTTCTTGCCCTTCCACTGTGGTTTTTGTTTGCTTGCACTAGCTTAACTACTAAATCCAACAGAGAGTGATTGAAATGCTTTCTCAGTGGCAAAATCAGCATGCCTCTCTAGCCTTTGATCAAAATCTCTTAAGGATGCCATCACATCTTGCACACTAAGAGTCTCAATGTCTTTGGTTTCTTCAATGACACTCACTATTGAATCATAGGGCTTAGTCAAACTGATCAACAGTTTTTGGACAACTCTCTCATTAGGCAGTTCCTCACCATGTGTTTTCATCTTATTTACAACATCAAATAGCCTAGTAAAGTAATATTTCAACAGCTCATTTTCCCTCATTCTTCTATACTCGAAATCTCTTCTAAGGGACTGAAGTTTTACCTTTCTGACTTTGGTGTCTCATCTGTACTCTTGCTATAAAACTTCCCAAGCTCTCTTTCCAATCTCTTCATTTGCTATCCTCGGGAAAATGGTGTCTAAGACAGCACCATGGATGATTCCAAGTGCTCTAGCATCCTCCATTCGATTCTGCTTCAGTGTTTTGAGTTGTGTTTCTATGAAGTCCTCCTCTAGAGCATCGACCTCCATCTCGGGTAGTTCATACCCATGTTGAACCATATCCCATATATTATAGGACTTGAAAATGGTTGTCATTCTTATTCTCCAAAAATCATAGTTCTCCCCATCAAAGACTGGAGCTTTTAGCTCACTGCTACTGCTGGATCCCTTCATTTGCAGGGTTGTTTGTTGGTTGTTGTTGTTGAGGACACTACGTAGGTGCTCCCAAAGATCTCAACTTGCACAGATTACGCCCAGAAAGTTGTAAGATCAGAAACTAAGCTTTGAGGCCATAATAAACTTTGTTTGTTTTAGGTGTTTTGATTGATTGTTTGGATCGGTTTCTTAGGGTTAGAATGGCAGAGAATGGAGAGGACTTGGAGATGTGATTGACGGCTTCAAGGACTGTGCAAAATGCAGCAGCCATAACTTCATTAAGTAGAGGAAATCTTGTAGGGTATGGTGCATTGCCATGACTCATACTTGCTTAAGAGAGTGGGTGATAATAGACTTGACAACTATATAATCCTTACTACTCCAGATTAAATCCTAACCCTTCATTTGGGTTTTAAGTGATCTAATCTGGAGTGTACACTTGTCACTCTCACACTCACACATACATTTAAACCAAAAAACTAGCCGTTGGAGGCTAAAACCCTTTCTTCTTCTTTCTTCTTCGATGTAGAAAGCAGCCATGCTCGGGAGCTCCTTGCTGCATTCGATCCCTCGACTCTAGAAGCTGTTTAGCTTCCAACAAATAAGTGAAGTCTTTTCAGAAGTTCCAACCAACTAAAAGAAGGGTGTAAAAGTGAAGCGCAGGCAAAACTTGAGACTAAAATGCAGAAATTCCAAGTAAAGAAACGTTTCCACCAAGTTTGATGAGTTCCCCAATTTTGTAATACATGACGAAGCGACTAGTGCGGCTAAAGAAGAACTGGCTGGCCGTGAAGAATGGGGTATAAGTCCAAACTCAAACCAGATACAGCGTTAAACCGCAACATGTATCGCAAGTTTCACTTTTATACATCTATGACTTCAAACCTGAGATATAGTAAATTCAAGTCCTAACATACAATCACCAAGTCAACCCAAAATATTTTATTAATATTTCGGTCAAACGTTCGGGAGAAAAATGAGAGAATCTGCTTTCTGGGCACAGATACATTCCTTTGTATTAGTCGCACTCATCATGTAACATGTAGACATAAAAAGATATATCTCTACAATACTCATCACGTGACCTGTAAACGTAAGGAGATATCTTTGTTGTAGGTCTCGAAGTGAAGGCATTGCAAGGTCCTTTCTAAGTGCAACCCCAAAATGCATGGCAATAATATAATGAAAAATTATTTGCAAGACTCGTGCTAATACATGTAAGGAGAGATTCCAACTTAAGAGATTTGAAAATTTTGCTTTGAATACTACTATCATAGATCAAACTCATTTCTTCTGTTCTGAGTCCTGATCCATTTAAATTTTAATGCTTTCCACAATAGAAAAAGTGCACATTGGTGCATATAAATACCCATATATCTAACCCTCCACATTACGCATCCTTCATATTTTTAAGCTAGCTATCTTTGTTTAATATCTATAAGTATTAGATCAATAGATCACCATGAGGTTTCTTAATGTTATATTCACAGTTACAACAGTTGTATTTCTCATGAGCATGAACTTGCATGAGGCTAGTGCAGGCAGGGTGTTGCATGATGTGAACGGAAACTCAGTAAGGATGATGACGACGACGAGCAAAGACATCATGCTGATGGAGTCGAAGCAGAGGGCCGACCATTCTCCTCCAGGTGGATCTAATCCGAAGGTCCCTGCTATGTCGAACGATCTTGACGGTTCAACGATCAACCAAAGGAACTTTGCAGGCCACACAACTGCTCCGCCTTCTCCACATGATGCATACCCTCATAATGCCGTGGCTAGATCACTACTCGGCGTGGCTACAGATCACAAATCATTTAGTTGATTAACAATATCTAAGAAATCCCAACCTAATAAGACACATCAAAAGTGATAGAAAATAGACGAATAAGTAGAGGGGAAATCCTTGTTTAATTTTTCACATTTAGTTTCATTATACCTTTCATTTATCTGCGTGTTCTTCTTGAATAAAAAAAAAATAGACGAATTCTCATACAACTATCTTATTTCTTCTTTATGCAGTATGAGTGTCGAGACGATATGAGAAATTTTTTTTGGTGGGAATAAGACGTTTTATTCAAACACCATGAGATGGTCCAATTAACAGTTTAAAATACTCCATTTGAAAGTCAACATAAGCATTCGGAACAAAAGCATCGTCAAAAGATGCGCTGCCCGAACACTATCATGGGGCAAAACAAAGTAATAAACAAAAACACATACAAGTGTTTACAATCATATCGTGGAAATGTCAAGTTACAATTGATACATTGCTGTAGTGAGCCTCGGTAAAAACCACCACATGAGACAAATACACCTATCTATCTTTAGACTCATCCGGATTAGGAAAATACAGCTATCTATCCTTACACATGAGACGAGAAAACAAGTATAGCGCAAGCTTTAAACTCATCCGGATTAGGAAAAGGAACCTGAGACCTCTTCAATCCTATCTATCTTCCAGTGTAGCTTCTTGAACGAGCATAAAACATGTAATGCTTTGCCGACCTCTCATCTGCATCCCACTGAAATCCGATGGAGTCCACCATCACAACCATTTTAACTTCCCAGCGTCCGCCATAGGCAAATAACGAGATTCATAACACTCATTTAATGTTTATTGTGAAAAAGGCAAATGTTTGTGCAAGTATAGAATTGTTCGTGAAAACCCAAAATAACCTTGGTGCAACAACATTCCGGTGATTCATGATCTGGGTGGAGCAGAAGGCGGTGATCAAACCTATATAATTAAGAAGATACTTAAGGCTAGCCAGGAATTTGGGTTTTAAATTTTTTCACATAAATTATTAGGAAGTCAAATTAAATACTCTTCCTTGATCAAGTAACCTTTGCTTCAAATTTTCAATTACTATGTTATGTGTCGTCCAATTAATATTTTTTTGAGAGACTTTAGGCAACGAAATATTTTTTACGAGCAAAGTAACCTTAGTCGGGCAAAGGTTGCGCACCAAGGGTGAAAATTGGCACATATTATGCCACATTTTGCGCGACGAAAATTTGTCTGTCGGCGGACATATTCGCATCTTCAATTCCTTCAATGAATTTTGCAGTTTGCGAAATTAACTTCAACAATTCAACCATCAATGTAGTTGGTAGGTATATACTCATGAGATATCATATGCCAACATCAGCTAAATGCAAGTTTTTGGGATTAGGTCACGAAACGAAAAACGTATCATCATGATTTAACGGTTATTTTAGCTGTGATTTTGATGATTTTTACAACTACACTTATTGACCCTAGAAAAATTTATTGAACGAACCTAATTATCATTTTAAAATATTTACACTAGTGATTACCACAAAATCTTATATTCTACTTAATAGAAGTATATAATAAACTCTAAATATTTGTTATAATCTATTGTTTTGATGGGATATGCGGTCTATGAAACTAATTTCAACTATCCAACCGTCAAACTTGTTTGAACATATACGAGATTTGCATGCGCCAAAAATCACTAAAAATAAACTTTCAGGGATTAGGTAACGGGATGAAATCATTCGATGGTTACAAATGTATCATCATGTTTTGATGGTTTATTGCAAGGATGCTAATTCAGGATAAAACTACGTACTGGACTTACCTGATCATCAAATTCGATTGATGATCTTTTAACCTTTTGAAAGAAAAAAAAAATTGAATTTTTGATGTTTGCCTAACGAAATTGGGAAAATTTGTCGCCCAAACTTATCTAAATATCGTTGGGCAACATTACTAAATTCGTCAGGCAAACTTTCAAATTTTTCCCAAAAAAATAAAACTTCCCCCCAGATTTAGGGTTTGCTCGATGAAATATTGTACAATTCGTCATGCAAATGTATTTTCCCACCAATTTTTACAGCAAAACATTAAGTGCACGACGCATTTTCTCTCCTCTGTCTTTCTCTCCTACAAAATTCCTACAAAAGTCACAAACTTCCTACAAAATTTCACAAATTTCTTACAAAGTTCACAATATTTCACAAATTAAACTCTGCCTCTAGTTTGGGTTAGAGTGACCCAACAACAGATATACCCAGCGACACCCAGGCAGCCATTGCTGAGTCAACGGCCCGACCCACTGCATCAGCTTCCCTAGGCCGGGTGCCCCGATCTGCCAGGCGTGTTTATAGCCGAAGCCGGCATAAGGCTGTGCCAGCTCAAACTCTACCCTGTTGATGACTCATAGGGCGATGCCTATTCACCGACCCCCCAAGAGGGATAGAGAACTACCAGCCAAGAAGTAGGTCGAAGTGCAGAGAGTCTATAGAAGCTTGGCCTCGAACCAGATCACCTGCATAACGCAAAACAAGATCGTGATTGTTTACGACTCACGACATCAGCTAGCGGGCCTCAAAGTCAATAACCAGTTGACTCACAACATAAGAGCCATCCTCCACACCAAGCACCCCATAGTGGGCGCTTCAATGAAGAAGCTCCACTCCCAGGTGTAGAATGAGACGATGAGACAGATCTCGGTACATGTGGATTTTTTTTAATTTATTACTTTTACTTATTCAATGTATTTTTTAAATTAATACACTTGTTTTTTTTTCTTTCTATTTCATTTCAACTTCACCATTGACATGGAGTACACGATATGTTCGAGTACTTAAACCAGGTGTGGACTGAACGGTACAAGGAGTGGAAGTACAAGTTGCATGTGTACTACAACACATGTGCATTTCTTGTTGAAGCTCCTACCTCCATTCTCGAGGTTTGCGGAAAGGTTAGCCAAGTGGGAGTGGATGTGCGATCATTTCTAAGCCTCGAATTTCTGTAATTAAGTTTTTTTTTTTTAAATTTAATTCTAATTTTCTTTTCTTTTTTTTCAAATTTAATTTATTTTCAATTTAATTAATTTTTTTAATTCACATTGGAAATCAGCGACAAATAAGTCTAACTGGGAAGTGAAGCAGTACTTTTATCACTATGGTGCTCGGGTCCTCACTTTCTAGGTTGAGGAACAACATGAGAAGGGTTCACGTTTTCCATTAGTTTAGGCTTGGGGGAAATGCATGCCAATTATGGAAACCAAGTGACTCACGACAGTTATGTATGTACGCCATTCAAAATTTTAATTTCAACATTCATTACACTTAAAAAATTTAAATTCATGATCAATAGTCTTAGTTTATGTTTTTTTTTTTTTTGTAGGCTTCTATGTCGTAGAAGAAGGATAAGTATCTCACCAACCTCTCGCAGCGGCAACTAGATGAGTTGACACCTGATCCAGAGGTGTCTATATAGTTGCTGATGGACGAAGTTGGGCGACAAAAAGGCAAAGAGATAAGTGGGCTAGGAACGGATTGAGTTCAAGACCTTCGGGGGTCGATCTTCTACATCTAGGTCTCAGACCCCATGCAAGATGTCTTCCAAACTACAGCATATGGAGATGGAGTTAGTGGCCCTGTGCCAGCTGGGAAAGAAGAGTGCCAGCGAAAAGAAGCTGTGCACTTGCAAGAATAAGCTCGGGAAGAAGCGGCACGCCATCGAGAGGAGGAGTTTCGGCGATACATTGTTGGGATGGCCTAGGCAACGACAACCACTTACATTCGCCTCCCCGATCCTCCAAGCGGCCTTCAGGCGCCATCCCCACCAACCAATATACTTGAACTAATTAATTATACCAAGGCAAGCCCCATGCGACTCAGCATTTGGATTCGTTGTATTGGATGGAGAGTTGCATGTAATAACCCTTTTGAAGGTAGTTGAATCAGCAAAAAACCGCAGGTCTCGACTGCATAAGAGAGCAGGAACACTTCACATCCAAATCTACTATCCAAAGAAGAAGAACAAAGTCACCTTTCCATTACAACTTGGATTTTAATACTGCAGTTATGAGCACCATTCGCTTGTAAATCTCTATTCTTATTGCTTGTACTTGTGTTGATAATGTACCGATTGATAAACTCCCCACTGACAGAAAGTAAAATAAGTTCGTTGTATTATTTTTTCTATCGCTCAAAAGATAACAAAGTTACAAACATAAGATTTGTACTTATACAATATGTGCGAAAATAAAACAACTATCAAAGAAAAAAGGAAATTTTTTTCCTGTATTGTATTATTCTTTAGAAAGAATATGTTCAATTAATTAAATGTTTGAAATGAAAATCTTCAATTGGTTAAGTTGGCTTTTTATCCAAAATAGTTTTTGAGATTTGCATAACTCATCACTTTGGTCCTTGAGATTTGAAATCAATAGAAGTGGTCCCTAAGTTTGTCCACCATCAATCATTTTGGTCATTCCTTAAAAAAATATGTTAAATAAGGTCTAAATGACAAAAATACCCTTAATTTAATAAACAACAGGCCAAAATGATTTGACAAAATTTGAGGGTATTTTTGTCATTTTATCTTTATTTAATGGAGTTTTTTCAAGGAATGGCCAAAAAGATTGATGGTGGACAAACTCAAGGACCACTTCTATTGATTTCAAATCTCAGAGACCAAAGTGATAAGTTATGCAAATCTCATGGACCATTTTGGCTAAAAAGCCGGTTAAGTTTGATATGTAGATGCCCGTGTTAGTATTGCACATCACTTGACCATGGTATGCATGAATCCCTCGGCCATCTGTTCTGCATGCAGTGTTGGAATTCCACATCGGTGGGTGAAAATAAAACAATGGGGTTACACATGATCCAAACCTCATAACCATTTTACTTCAAGAAGAACACGTAAATGGACTTCAAGTTTTCAAAGACGGGGAATGGATTGGCATGAAGCCTCTTTCTCATGCACTTGTGATTAACATAGGCTATCAGTTACAGGTACATCAGTAGATTCAGTACCCTTCTTTACGCTGAAGATTATTTCACTGTTATTATTGATTTTATATTACTATCCATACTTGACACAGCGCTGTCAATATCATGCCGAAGGCCTGATGGTAGTTCCATAACTATGTTCCTCAATCTCCTCTTAATTACCATATGACAAACTTTTTTTTTATGACATGGGATGTAGATAAGCAGTAATGGGAAGCTGAAAAGTGCTGAACATCGGGCAGTGACGAGTTCAAGTAATGCCCGGACATCTGCTGCATTTTTCATCGCACCTTCAGACGACTGCATTGTAGAACCTGCTGGAGATCTTATTAATGCAAGCAATCCACAACTCTTTAGACCCTTTCAATACAAAGAATTCATTATGAACTATGTTACGAAGCAGGGAAAAACTGAAGTTGTGCTAGAACCCTTTCATGCTTAGTTAATTATGAAGCTGTGACTGGGGAAAACACAAATTTATTTGGGTGGCAATGGTCTCAAATTTATTTGGGTGGGTTAATAAATATTGTAAAATTTGTAAAATAGAGTACTTTTTATTGGAATTACTACCTATGTACTAGTATTTGTGTTCAACCATTGCGAGATATGATTGACATTAATTAATCATTAAGTTATTTAGACTTTGAATTCTTCCTTGGATCATCAAGTTACCATTGTTCAAGGACTTCTTTGAGTTGTCTGCATGCAGAAGAACGCTTACCAAATTGGTCTCAACAGCCAATTAGATATCGGTAAGAAGGAGCCGCCGGGCAGTACCATGGCACAGTACCACGACAACTAATTGAATTCCAACATATATTTGCAAAAATAATTTTAATCAACTCGAGTTTCTCTTGGATCTATAGATATGTCTAACCCCCATCACATAAAACAGCAAGTAAAATCTTTATTCAAAACTGTTATCAGTTCCTCTTACATACGTACCCATAAGTTCATAACAAACAAACAAACAAAAAAAAAAATATTATTTCATAAGTAGGATATAACGAATCAAACAGCTAAGTTCTAAATAATCTCAACTTGAAACTCCATCCTTCTCTTGGTAGCCCTAATATTACTTCTTTAACTCAATTTGCTCCTTCATTGAATCTTTTATACGTTTTGGAGCTCTCTTAAGATCAACTCCATTATTGGGAGGTCGGTACTTTTTCGATGCTGGCAGGCATGACACATTTTGTGGTCGCATTAATTTGCTTCCTTTAGTTGTTGGGATTGTTGAACCTACTTCAGACAAATTGATAATTAAAATCAACTAAAGTGTACACTATTTCACACCAATCAAACACAAGGCAAATTGAAGCCGGCTAAAGCCAAAAACTCAAGGAAAATTAAGGGTGGGTGTTTTGAGAAAAAAATTAAATTTAAATTGCTTTCCAAACCATAATAGGACAGCTTAATCCTACAGAGAATGGCTCGACCAAAAAGTCCTACAGAGAAGGGGAGAAAAAGAAAAAGGGTAAGATGTAAAATACCTAGGGGTAAAGCGAAGCCCGAAAAGGAAAACTGTGCACCGTTTAACGCCTACTCTTTTAGATGTCACATTCCTTTTCTGTTAAAGGTGAAGATAAACTCCAAAAACTTGATCAATCTCCCAGTGAGGACTGGCTTCTGAACATGTTGGAGCCAATCAGTGAAGGACTTCTTAATTAATTTTCAATATGATCAACCAATTACAGTTTGAATAGGCCGGTTTTGGTGGTTCAATTGGTTTGATGCACACTGTATTATATTCTCCCTAGGCTAACCATTCATGCTTGACCTGAATGTTATATTCAGGTAGTTTTTCTCTTATGTTTAGTTTTTGTGTTTTTTTTTTTTTTTTTTTTTTTGTTTAAGCTCGGGCTTGAAGTAACATTGTTTGTTCTGTTCTGCTAGTGACAATTGGTTCCAATTAGATTGAGATTGTTCATGCTAATCTAATGTTACTGTCCGCATTAAATATCTATACAAAGCTTCAAGTTGAAGTGTTGTTGTTCTGCATTGTCGGTATCATTATTGGATCTGTTTGAATTGGATGTCAATTAAGTTCAGTTTAGTTGGTAAGAGTTGGGTTTCGAATGAACTAAATGTGTGATCTAGATAGGGAGTACTTGGTGCTGCCTCATATTCTGGGTGTATAGATGCTTATTACATTTTCTGAGACCTCACTGGTTGTGGAATTTATCTTTGTTGATTAACAGAATTTTGACCGAGAGGTGTGCCAAAAACTTGTCTTTTTGGATTTCCGTAATTGTGGATATAGGGTTAATGCTTGTGTTACTAGACCATGCGAATGAGGAGTGTACCCTTTTCCGTAACTCGGAGAGGGAGGGAAATCAGCATGCAGAGTTGCTACGATGGTCTAGTCCAGAGCAAGTACCCACGCAGGGACCTTCCTGAAGAAGTTTGTTATAAATGTTGTGAAATCAGGGTATAAGAATTTGGATTGAGTATGGCCATTGTTTTCTTGCACCATGGGAAAAATATGTGTTGTCTGTGTAAGTGTGTGTGAGAGAGAGTCGGAGAGAGAGAAATCTGACTGGAAGTATCAAGATTTTATTTGCT
Source organism: Heteromeles arbutifolia (assembly GCA_024362995.1). Taxonomy (NCBI): domain Eukaryota; kingdom Viridiplantae; phylum Streptophyta; class Magnoliopsida; order Rosales; family Rosaceae; genus Heteromeles; species Heteromeles arbutifolia. Next base: position 12,183,176 of record JANCRC010000002.1, on the reverse strand, counting down.
TATGAAACCTAAGGTGCTAATACTAGCTCTTAATGATTTTTTTGTAAGAATATCCGAGGCATTGTGGCTTGCTGGAAATCTTTAGGTGGCTTGACCGTATGTGATATATGACTCCACTTTAATACTGTGGATTTTCCGGAAAGAAACAACTTAGAGAGGGTACGCTCTTGAACTCATTCTGATTTGCTATGACTTCGTTTGTGTTTATACTTTTTCAGGATGAATGCTAACTCTATTTTTCACCACAAGGTGAATGCAGAAGACAGAGCTTGAAATCTTCATGTGTTCATTTATATTGAACTACAAAAAACTTATTATTCTGGTTACAAAAAAGTTCGCAAGTTTCACAATTTGAGGGATACGTGATGACTTCATTTGGATGGTTATGGCAATCTAAATTTATGACTTAAAATGGCACAGGTTCTACCGGGACATAACGCAGCGATGTTTTAGTTTACTTTTTCTATTTGATTGATTGTGGTTCACACAAGCGAAAATCTTGTTTATCTTTCTTAAGTAATATATTAAAAATGTTGAGAAATGCATGGTTTTATGGGACTATCAGTAGTTTAGGACAAGTAATTCTCTTATTGATGTCTTTTTGGACGCATGCATCTGCCCCTAGTTTATGTCCTTCGAATTTCTTCCTCGTTGTTATTTATTTGATCTTTGAATGATAATTTTAGTTTTTGCTTATGTTGCTTCCACATAATAGTTGAAGTGTTGCTGTCTACTGCATTTGCAGATATGACATGGCTTCAAACCGTTGGCGTAAGGAGTCACGTATACCAAGACAGGTCCCATGCGACTCAGCATTTGGATGTGCTGTATTGAATGGAGAGTCGTATGTAATAACCCTTTTGAAGGCAGCTGAATCAGCAGAAATCCGAAGGTCGCAACCGCATAAGAGAGCGGGAACACTTTACATCCAAATCTACCATCCTAAGAAGAAGACATGGAGATCTCTCATAACAAAGTCACCTTTCCATTACAGCTTGGGTTTCAATACTGCAGTTATGAGCACCATTCGCTTGTGAATCTTGATTCTTATTGCTTGTACTTGTGTTGTGTTGATAATTGTACCGATTGATGTGCAGCGCTGTCTATATTTGTTCATTGGGGTCATTGCTGCTAGCATATTTGTATAGTCCTGAATGTACAGCTAGCAGACCGATACAAATACCCCGCGGTAATTAGATAAGGTTGAATACATTTGAGTTTCATATATTGTATCAGTTCTGTTGAATAGCTTTGTTGCCTGTGCACCAATCAATCTTTCCCCTTTTCGTGTTACATCTATAGTTGATCTGTTTATTATGATTTCCAAGTCCGGTTTCTGGGTTTGTAGCTTCATCGAGTATTTACTCCGCCGTACTTATGATACTTTACAACCAAGGACAGAATCAGACTCTCATTTCCCCCTCCCTTTTGAGAACAGTAAAACGGCTCGTGTTAGAAACTCTAGTCGTTTTCCCATCAAATGAAGTCTTTTCGGAAGTTCTGACCAACTAAAAGAAAGGTGCAAAAGTGAAGCGTGGGCAAAAGTTGAGACTAAAATGCAGAAATTCCAAGTAAAGAAACGTTTCCACCAAGTTTGTTGAGTTCCCCAATTTTGTAATACATGACGAAGCGACTAGTGCGGCTGAAGAACTGACTGGCCGTGAAGAATGGGGTATAAGTCCAAACTCAAACCAGATACAACGTTAAACCGCAACATGTGTCGCAAGTTTCACTTTTATACATCTATGACTTCAAACCTGAGATATAGTAAATTCAAAGTCCTAACATACAACCACCAAGTCAACCCAAAATATTTTATTTACATTTTGATCAAACGTTTGGGAGAAAAAGGAGGGAATCTGCTTTCTTGCCAGAGATACATCCCTTTGTATAAGTCGCACTCATTATGTGACATGTAGACATAAAAAGATATATCTCTACAACACTCATCACGTGACCTGTAAACGTAAGGAGGTATCTCTGTTGTAGGTTTCGAAGTGAAGGCGTTGCAAGGTCCATAGTAAGTGCAAAGAAGCATGTATTGTGGGTCTGATTTTGATTTCTTTGTGCCCCAAAATGCATGCAAATAATATAATGAAAAATTATTTGTAAGATTCGTGCTAATACATGTAAGTAAGGAGAGATTCAAACTTAAGAAATTTGAAAATACCATGACACAAGTGGATCGATAAAACCATGACGGTGGACAGTCATATCCTAAAATCTCCCCGGACTCAACTAATAGCCGATACCAAGTTTTTTATATTTGGACAAGCTGTGGATTTCAGGTTTTGATATCTTTGTACACGAAATATGATACTGCATCCCATTCTGGAAAAAACGTTCTCTTTAGTTGCAAAACTTCCAATGTGTTATCACATTATTGGAGCAGAGGGTCTCATCTTTGTGCCATGTATGCGTACTAATAGAGTATTTGAGAAAATCATAACAGAATGACCAAATTGATGTGCAGTGGTAGATTTCAAGGACAACATTAATTGATTTGGAAATTGAGAGACCAAAAGGAGGAGCTTGATCAATTTTTTCAAGTTATATAAATAGACTTCAAAATTTTCCCTTGATCATTAAGTTATTCCTCGCTTCAACTACCAAGTAGTATGTTTTGTGTCATCTCTAGTTAACGAATGTTACATTAAGCAGGGAATAAAAACCCTGGAATATCAGAAAAATCTGTTCAAGAAGTTCTTTGAGTTGTCTGCATGCAGAAGAACGCTTACCAAATTAGTCTCAACAGCCAATTAGATATCGGTGTGTAGGAGCCGCCGGGCAGTACTACTTACTTCAGAATATTGCCGAACGAAATTCTACAGAGAAAGGACAGCTTAGTCCTACAGTGAAAGGCTCGACCAAAAAATTCTACTTAAGATATTTTTATTCATGACTTCTTGTACCTACCATAAAACAATTATTAAATCCAAACAGTAACATATATAATAATACTTAAACTCTTGGGCACGTTTGTTTGACAGGATTAAGAAGGATTGGACTGGACTAGACTATAGTCCTTTGTTTGGTGTGCATCCGGATTAGCTTTAATGAGCTTAACCCGGACTCGCTTGGATTAACAACCTCCTTAGCCGTTCTTAACGAGCAACCCCAAAATTGGGCGGACTCGTAAGCCAGAGCAAACTGAGAGATTAATAGCGTCTTCCCTTTGTCCTCATCTCTGCGTTTTCCCTCAACGTCGTCCTTGCCGTGCTCCCTCATCGTCGTCCTCCTCACCCTCATCTTTGCGTCTCGGCATCTGCTTGCCCTCATCTGCCTCGAGTTGTCTGGTAAACTTCGATTCTTCTATTAATTTCGTCTATTTGTGTTGCAGATGGTAATTTTACTGAGCTTTATTTGATTTTGTTGTTTTGGGTTTGAGAAATTTTCAATCATAGACCTCTACACTTGAACAAATTAGGGTTTTGATATTTAGGTGAAATTGAGATTAGAATTTGGGGTTTTCATAAGATGAGATGGAACTTGGGAATTTAGGATGTCAAAGTTGTCAAAATTGCAAGTCCTACCCACATGCTGTTTTGGATTTTTAAAATTTGGGGTTTCAACAATGGGAGTCTTCCATGTGTGTACTCTGTGTGTGTGTGTGTGTGTGTGTGTGTACTCTGTGTGTGTGTGTGTATATAATGTGTGTAATCTGGGTATGTGTCTGTGCGTGTGTGTGTGTGTGTGTGTCTGTGTCTGTGTCTGTGTGTGTGTGTGTAATATGTGTGTGTGTGTGTGTAATCTGTGTGTGTCTCTGTGTTTGTGTAATATGTGCGTGTGTGTGTGTAATTTTTGTGTGTGTGTGTAATCTGTGCGTCCGTGTATGTGTGTGTACTGTCTGTGTGTGTGTGCACTCTGTGTGTGTGTGTGTCTCTGTGTGTGTGTGTGTATATAATGTGTGTAATCTGGGTATGTGTTTGTGCGTGTAATCTATGTGTGTATGTGTGTAATCTATGTGTGTCTGTGTGTGTCTGTGTAATATGTGTGTCTCTGTGTGTGTCTGTGTGTGTCTGTGTCTGTGTGTGTGTAATCTGTGTGTGTGTGTGTGTAATCTGTGTGTCTCTGTGTGTGTGTGTGTCTGTGTCTGTGTGTGTGAAATTGTAAATTTTTTGTAGAAGACACGTAGATAATGGATACACCTTAATAACCTTTGGTTGAAAATGATTAAAAATGTGTTTTGGCAATGATAAATAATGATGATGATCTCTGCAATGTAGGATTGAGCACAATCATGCGCATACACATAAGCATGCACATAATTGCTTTGTAATGACGATGATCTCTACTTCTAAAAAATTGCGAGCAAGTAACTTGCATCTTTGTGATGCAGTTGCTTTGTATCATGAATTCTTTTGACCTAGTTCAATTGATATCATCATTACTTCTTTTCCATCACCCTTAATAACAGTGATGTTACCTATATCATGTCCTCATTTTTTTTCCTTTATTTTTTGGTTTGGATAGCGTGGATCGAATGAAGCTTTTGTTGATCTTATTGTTAGAGATGTCTCATTTAGAGACAATTTGCATTTGTACGGTTCTTGTGTTGCTGATGCTAAGGGCCAAACAGAGACATGTTGAACGACGCACTTTGACTAACCATTCACTTGTTAGACGAGATATTAGTTTGCATTATCTGAATGGTATAATAAGGAATACTGATATTGAATGTGTCAACGAATTGAGAATGGATAAAAGGACTTTTGGCATATTATGTGACTTACTTCATCAAGATGGGAGGGTAAAAACGGATGGTTTGGTGTCTGTAGATGAGCAGGTGTGTATGACTTTACAAATACTAGCACATCATACTAAGAATCGTAGTGTTGGTGGTAGATTTTATAGCTCGGGAGAGACTATAAGTAGGTATTTCAATAGTGTATTGCAAGGAATTTTGCGATTACAAGGTATCCTATTCAAAGTCCCTCATCATGTCCCTATTGATTCTACAAATCCTAGGTGGCGATGTTTTAAGGTATGTTGATAATTTTTTTTCATTTTCCCTAAGCTTTAACTCTTCATTCCCTTTGTATAAATTAACAAAAGCTTGTTTTTGGTTTAGAATTGCTTAGGAGCATTATATGGAACACACATTGATGTGCATGTACCTGAAATTGACAAACCAAGATACCGAACTAGAAAGGGTCGAGTCGCAACTAATGTGTTAGGTGTGTGTTCAGGAGATATGCAGTTCATATATGTGTTTCTGGGGTGGGAGGGTTCCGCATCAGACTTTAGAGTGCTACATGATGCAATTACTAGGCCTAATGGTTTAAAGGTACCAGCGGGTAAGACTATTAGTTAGTCTCAACTTTGTAAGTTACGTCTAGTTTTGTTTGTGAACTACAAAACACTAATAAGGTCTTTTTTTTTTTATTAGGTTATTATTACCTTGTAGATGGTGGTTATACAAATGGTGAAGGATTTCTTGCACCCTATAGAGGAATACCTTATCATTTATCTGAATGGGAGGGACGAACACCTTCTAATAAGGAAGAATATTTTAATATGAAACATTCTAAGGCAAGGAATGTAATTGAACGCTGTTTTGGCTTGCTAAAAGGAAGGTGGGCGATACTAAGGAGTCCATCTTTCTATCCGATAAGGACACAAGGTCGAATAATTACCGCTTGTTGCCTACTACACAATCTTATTAGGCAAAAGATGTCTGTAGATCCAATGGAGAATTTGCCAATAATAGAAGATGGACAAAATACAAAAGAAGGTGAATATGTTGGTAGTGTTGAAACATCTGACCAGGGGACTGCAAAGAGGAATGCCATGGCTCAGGAAATGTATAATGAGTGGAGAGCAATTAGGAACCAGCAACCGAACTAGCTATATGTGTTAATGATAACATTTTATTTTAGTTTTCCTTTTTATCATGCATTTGTTGGATATTAGCAAAATGATTAGATTGCTCATCAGTGAATGACATTCGATTTATTGATTGGATGGTACGCAAATTAATTGGATATTATGCAAATTGATTGGATATTATGCAAATTGATTCTTTTTATTGTATTTTAGTACATTCAAATATTTGTTGTTTAGGTATGGATAACGACAATACTTTGAATGCTGCTCAAGAGCCAAAAGGAAGAAAGCGTAAATGGGAAGCATTTGAGGAAGAAGTATTACTATCCGTTCTTGAGGATTTTGTTGCTCAGAAGCAACGGTGTGACACCGGTGCTTTCAAACAAGGTACTTTGATTGAAATAGCGAAAGTTGTCAATGTTTTATGTCCTCATTCAAATATAAAGGCAACTCCACATATTGAGTCAAAGTTGAAGAAATGGAAAAAAAAACATATAGTTTGGTCCTTGACATGATAAACACAAGTGGATTTGAATGGAATGATGTCAAAAAATGGTTGAAGTTGACAGTGATGACGCATGGCAAACTTATGTGCAAGTTCATATCCTATTTTATTTATACATTAGTTATATTCTTGCTACTATATTTGTTACGCATGCTAAATTTTAGTTTTGCTATGTTGATATAATCTTAGAAAAATAAAGAAGCCGATGGATGGAGAAGCAAACATTTTCCACTATATGATAGATTTGCATATATATTTGGAAAAGATCGGGCTACGGGTAATGTAGCCGAAACCCCTGCTGAAATGATGGAGGAACAAAGTCATGATCAGGTTGGTGCAAGTGATATTAGAGGTGAAAATGTTGTTTCTTCAATGAACCAACAAAGCCAGCAAAGCACCCCATCTGAAAATAGCCAAAGAAAGAGGAAAAGAGCTATGGGAAGTTCAAGTGATGGAACCGAGTCAATTATCAGTGGACTGAAAGAATTTTATGTTGAAAGTGGGAAGAGGATGCAAATGGTAATAGAAGCTTTAGTTCAAGGTACTACAGATCATAGTGACATAGCTAACGAACTTGAAGCAATGGGTCTTTCTCCTATGGATCAAATTGATGCATTGTCTCTTATTTTGGAAAAACCACAAAATGTAGAAGTGTTCAGGGCAATCAAATCGGAACTCAAGAAAGTGTTCGTCCAAAGGCTTTTAAGCGACAAAGCAAGCGGATGAGTATATTATGTGGTGCCTTTTGATATGGATGTATTTTATTAATCGTACAATCTTAGGTTATGCCTTATAACTTAGCTCTGCACTATGAAGTATTTTGGCTAATGTTAACTAGGATTTTGTAAATTATGGAGATCTACTTTGGAATGTTATATTATAGTTAACTGGCATTTTGTAAAATATCATGGATGAAAGTTTAGCATAATATGCTCCAATTGTCCTCTTTTTTTAAGATTCATAATATACATGGCAATAATATGCTCCAATTAACCCATATCATGAGATTTGTAGCATTACTCTATTACACAATGGCAAAAATTTGTTGGGCACATGTATTGGAGCTCTTAAAATTGAACAATAATGTAGTCCTAGTCTAAGCAAACACAAATCTGGTGAACAGTATTGTTTTCATTATCCTGCTTCTTAGTCCGACACTGCACCAAACGCTTCACTAAGTTAGTCCAGCTTAGTCTAGTCTAAGCCAGTCCAGCTTAGTCCATGCAGCTAGTCCAGTCCGAGACAGTCCGGTGCAACAAACGCACCCTTAAATCCTTATTATTAACTTTAACTCGAATTCCATCCTTCTCTTGTGAGCTATAAAATACTTCTTAACTCAATTAGCTCCTTCATTGAAGCTTTTATTCAAAGCACGTTTTGGGACTTCCTTACGCTTAACTATGGCAGGTATGGCACATTTTCCGATCGCATTAATCAGCTTTTTTAAAGTTGGTGGAATTTTTTGAACCTACTTCATGCATCTTTATCACCGAAACAAGCTAAAACATGCACTACTCCACAACAAACAAACACAAGGCAAATTAAAGATGTCTAAAAGCCAAGTACTCAAGAAAATTAAGACCTTTATTTATACTATAGTGTGTTATAGGCTAGTTTTCTTTCCCAAAAGCAAAGGAACACTTAGGCTAAGAAAAATTAAAGCTTTCCAAACCATAATAGGAATATAGCTTAATCCTAAAAAAAGGGGAGATAACCTAAACACAAAGGATAAGTCCGTAACGGAGAGATGGGCAAAAATACAAAACACATGATGTGTCACAACTTACCAATAAGAAATAAGTACGTTAATCAAGGCTTAAATAAAAACCTAATCTTCAACAACCACATCATATGGTTTACAACATAAAATTTAAATAGAAGGTCTCGCTAACAATATTACCCAACCAATAATAAAACAAAGAATACCTTTTCTTTTCCTCAAGAACTTCTAGTCAACAAAAAGTCAATTGATTTCATTAAACTCCCCACTGATAGAAAGTGAAATAAGTTCTTTGTATTATTTTATCTGTCGCTCAAAAGATAACAAAGTCACAAACATAAGATTCGTACTCACACAATATGTGCGAAAATGACAAACTATCACAGAAAAATGGAATTTTATTCCTGTAATGTATTATTCATTAGAAGAACATATTCATTAATTAAATGTTTGAAGTGAAAATCTTCGGTTGTTGATTAAACTTTGATATGTAGATGCCCGTATTAGTATTGCACATCACTTGACCATGGCATGCATGAATCCCTCGGCCTTCTGTTCTGCATGCAGATTCTTAATAATTTGGTTGGTACAACTTCAAGGGCCGGTCGGATTTGGAGTACCGTGGGGTGGGGCAGTAGCCCTCTGCAGAACTTGCTTGATAATCTGATTCAAGTGGAAGTAATTGACGGTTGTGCCCCTACTCTGCAGAACATCCTTCTTCATCATCGTGAATTTCCCCTGCACAGGCAAAATTCTGCAGGCCTCGTACAAGTGCATGTTCACAAGAAAAACCGCTACCATGGCCACCAAAAGCATATTCAGAAACTTCATGCTGTTACTCGTTTGGCAAATAATGATTTTTCTTTTCTTTTTTCTATCTTCTTTCTTCTTTCTTTCTATGTATGCAATGCAAACTACAGATGGAACGAATGAATGAATAAATAATAGAGGACTATAGAGCTCTCTATTTATATTGACCAACTTATAGTATGAGTTGAATTTTCCCATATATTTTATGTAGCTATTCTTTGTTTTGACTATTTGTGTCAAAAGATCAGATATTGAATGAGTCATACAATTACGAGAAGAAACTGGGTTTCAAAAATATATACATATAATCACCTCAGAAAATTCCATTTCATTTTGATCGTTATTATAGATTGTATTTATATATATATATATATATATATAGAGAGAGAAAGAGAGAGAGAGAGAGAGAGAGAGAGAGAGAGAGAGAGAGAGATGGAATGTCTCACAATATTATACAGTATATGGATTAGAGTAATTAAATTAACCGAGTGATAAAGTTGAGAATTGATCAATTCACGTGCTTGCTTCGCAAACTGAGAACCGAGAAGTAAAGCTTGGTGGGGAAGCATTAACAATGACCTTGAAATTAAGTTGGGTAAAGTACAAAAAACTACCTCAACTATTGGTGTCACGACACTTTCATACCTCATTTTTTAAAGTTGACAATGTCATACCTCATCTTACGAATTTATGCCAATGTCATACCTCCGTCAGTTTTTCTGTTAATTTTTCTGTTAAGTGCTGATGTGGCTACATTCGGGTCCAACCCACTAATCCAATTGGATTTAAAAATTATTAAATATATTTTTATTAATTAAAAAATTAAAAAATTAATTTTTTTTATGATATTAAATCTATGTCTCTCTCCTCCTCACCTATCTATCTCCTCTCTCTCCTCTGCATCCCCGAGACCCTTTCCCACCCAACCCCTCCCACCTGTCCCTCCCCAACCTTCCTTCACCATCGTCCCCAACCTCCCCACACAATGACCCCCCCCCGCGCGTCCACCCTCTTTTCCTCCCCGCGTCGGCCCTCTCTTCCTCCATCCGTCGTCCGTCTGTTCCCCCCCACCCCATCCCACCCCAGTTGCAGCAGCAGCAGCTCCCCAAAACCCCCAGACCCAACTTGCAGAAGAGGAAGAGGAAGAGGAAGAGGAAGAGGAAGAGGAAGAGGAAGAGGAGAGAGAAGGGGAGAAAAAAAAACGGAAACCACCAAACCTGCAGAAGAATAGGAGGAAGGGGAAAGAGAGAAAAGAAAAGAAAAACAGGTAGGGGAGAAGATGGGTTTTCAAATTTGGGCGGAGGGGGGGGGTTTGGGGGTGTGACGGGATCTGGGCGCGCGCGGGGGAGGTGCGACGGGATCTGGCGGGGGTTCAGGTATGGGGTTTCGGGGGGGGTTGGTGGGTTTTCAATTTTTTTTTTTTTTTTTTTTGCCTGGAGGAAGACGAAGGGGGAGAAGAGGGGAGTGTTCTGGTGGGAGGTGGGGAAGAAGATGAAGGATGGAGGGGGGACGAAAGATGTTTTTTAAATAAATTTTTTTTTACTTTTTTATTATTTTAATATTTAAAACATATTAAATAATTTTTTTTTTAGTTTTTAATAATATTTTAATAATTTTTTAATAGAAAGTGGGGTCTGGATTAAGTCACGTCAGCATTTTACTGATAAATTAACGGTCAAGCTAACGGAAGGTATAAAATTGACCAAATTGTAAAGATGAGGTATGATATTATCAATTTTAAAAGATGAGGTATGAAAGTGTCGTGACACCAATAGTTAAGGTAGTTTTTTGTACTTTACCCAATTAAGTTTGAATGTTTGGAGTATTGTAAGTGTAACCTTTTTACACGACATGGAATACTCTGACAAAAAAAATTTTGAATCTCATGGTATGACTGAAAGTCTTATTTGACTGGAATATATCATGCATGACATGTAGAATGACTATGTCCTAATTAGGTTAAGTAATCTCTCTTTCTATGAACACTATTTTTTAGGAGAATTTTAATAAAAACAAGTTAAGCCCAGGAATCAGGATGCAGTAGAAAATTTTTTTGGTGTAATTAAGGGTCATATACGTGTTATAATAAAGAGTAAACAACATAGTTAATATGTCATAGACTAAGATATAGCTAGCATAATACAAGTGGATGGATAACACAATGACACAACTGGATTGATAACACCATGACGGTTGGACAGTCGCATCCTAAAATCTCCCCGGACTCAACTAGTAGCCGATACCAAGTTTTTGATATTTGGACAAGGTGTGGTTTTCAAGTTTTAATATCTTTGTATCCAAAATATATATACGGCATCCCACTCTAGAAAAAAACTTTCTTTAGAACATCTCTAATCGAAAAGGTTAAATGTTACCTCGTTCAGAATTATACAATCTCCAACCAAATGGGCTAAACATAGTCGTCTTAATAATTTACTAGTTTTAAGTTTATACTTTAAATTTATTGGTTATTTAATTAAACTACCGTTGTATGTTTTCAAATCTATCCGTTCAATTTGAATCAATTCTTGCAACTGAGAAGTTGGGCTCCAAAAAATGGGCTAAGAGGGGGCCTATATTTGGCCGGCTAGATGCCCATTTGGCTAAATAATGGTATGGTGAGTTCCATAGAATTATAGCCTAGTCATCGGTTAGAAACGAATTTTTAGACATATCAGGCCAATTTTTTGGCTTTTAGGCCTTTAACCTTCTTCATTGAAGATGGCCTTAGTTGGTTTTAATAGCATACATTAATAGACCATGTTATTTACCATATATAATTGAGCAAATACTCAAGGCTTGTGAGGAATTTGTTATTTTTTTAAGGTTACATATATAGACTTCAAATTATTCCCTTGATCGTTAAGTTCTACCTCGCTTTCAACTTTCAAGTACCATGTTTTGTGTCATCTGTAGTTAAATATTGTTACATTAAGCAGGGTAAAAAAAAAAAACTGGAATATCAGAAAAATTTGTTCGAGGAGTTTTTTGAGTTGTCTACATGCAGAAGAACACTTACCGAATTAGTCTGAATAGCCAATTAAATATTTCAAGTAGAACCCATTCACAAAAATTAATTCCTTCCAACCAAATCCATTTCCACCATAAATCCAGATCTATTAGCTAAATCCTCTCCTTTAATCAGCTCAAAGCTTTTTGTCCTGTATCCCTTTCCCCTGTCAGTTCATTCCTTTTGTGGGTCAGATCTGGGTCTGAGCTGCTGTCTGAGGTGCCATTTCCAGGGATGGCAGGAAGTAGAGGGAGCGGGAATACATTTATTAAACATAAAGACATCAGGAAAGTTAAGGAGGATGGTAGATCCAAAATGCAGAGAAGGGGGTACAGCCATAAAGTCAAACAACCAAACCTAGGTTTTAAAATGAGGCAAAAATTCCCTCGGATGCTATCTACATCAGCAGCGAAGGCCAACTACTCAACAAACATTAAATTGGGCATTAATGACGAGGTATGTCTCAATAGAAGGATACAAAACCTAGTTATTACGATTGCGGTCCTGGGATACCTACAATTAGAATCAAAAAACGGTGAGAACCAAAGGTGGGAAAAGGAAAAACAGAGAGAGGAACTAGGTAGAGGCTCAACTGTCATTCTTTTGTACATTTCAAATCAAACAGCCTGGGAATCAAATCAGAATCGGAGTCAAATGGCAGCAGCAGAAGTAGAGGAATTAGTGGTTCATTTTGGAAAGAAACATGGATCTATCCACTATGGAACAAGGAATCAAACTAGTGGGTACTGCATTGGTTAACAAAACCATAAACAAATGGGGTGTCCGTAATATCCTAAGATCCTCTTGGAATGAGTTGGGGGGGGGGAGGGAAGTTAAGTGGGTTAAAGATAATACTTTCATTATCACTGTCCAAAACGAAAGCACTGCAACTCAGATCCTAAACCAGGTACCGTGGATGGTCATGAAGCAGAACTTCTCAGTCAAAAGATGGGCACAAAAGTTAGCTTTGGAGGAAATCAACATGGAAGTAGTTTCGTTTTGGATACAAATCAGAGGTGTCCCGCCTTATCTTAACTCTGAAGAAAATGTGAGGCGTCTGGCTACAAAGATAGGCTAGTTTAAGGAACTTGACGACCCAGCTAAAACAAGAGGATTCTTGAGAGTAAAAGTAGCTGTTAATACCTCGAATCCACTGACCACAATGTGCTGGCTTCCGAGGGACAATGACAATGAGACATGGATTGAGTTTCGGTATGAAAGACTACAGGATTTCTATTACAAACGCGGAAGAATTGGACACCCAAACACTGAGTGTTCGTTTGAAGCTGTGAAGGGAGGTATGGCCAAGTATGAAGAATGGACAAAAGCAGCTCCAGTTCGAGACTTTATTGAATCTCCAAAACCTCTGGCTATTACTTCGGGGGAACGAAGGTACGCTGGGGCAACAAGAGTGGGTTCCAGGATCTTGAGTCAACGACGCAGGGAGGACAGTACTGGGGAAACAAGTGCAAAAAGTGTAAATGATGATATAGAACCCAATCCAACAGTACTGCAATATGGAAAGGGTAAATGAACCAAAAGATGGCATAGAGTTCAACGAAGGGGTGACGGGCAGAACTTCAACCCGACCTAGTGGATAACGGAAGGAAGTAGGCCTCTGGGACACCACCGATTTGTGATGGGCTTTGAAACTGTGGAGGTAAGAAGTGAGTACGGAAGTAACCCGTCAGTCATGATTGAGGAAATTCAGGAAGAGGAATTCACTCTACCCGAATGAGTAGTTGCGGTGCCGCATAGTCAACCTCAAATTTCCTAGATCAATCAAATGATGGAAAGGTCTAAAAATGGGAGTGTCTATGGTCACAGGTAGAAGGGAAATGAAACAACAACAAACGGGAGCTGGAAGAAAAGGGTAAGGAGGTGGGACATTCACCTCAGAAAAAAATGAGAACAGATGAGGACTCAAGAAGGGTAAAGGAAAGAAAATAAAAGGCTGCCGAAAGGTTAAGGAAAATGACCACAAGAGAAAGATGTCTGATGATGGAAAATGTGATCTACGCGGATGAGGAGTTACAGGAAGTCCCGATAGAGTATCAGGATATGTGGGATTACATGGAGGAGATTTATGTGAACGCAATGCGAAAAACACCCTGATGGCTAAGAAAGCGGGATCTTCATCCCTAGGTGGTGGTGGCTGGCCTTCAACAGTCGCATGATCACCATGATACACCTCTTTTGGAACTGTCGTGGTCTAGTCTCGGAAACAAAAATGAAAAATCATAAAATAGCAGGGGTGAGGCGGCGGATGGGATATTATAATGGGTTTGATGTTGCACCGGTTAATAGAGCGGGAGGTTTTAGCCTCTGGTAGGATGAATCAATACACGTGAATGTGGTGGATTCATCAAAACATTTAATTGATGCTAAATGTAGTTTTGTTTACTCAGAGTGTGTGTTCCAGTTCACGAGAGTATATGGAACGCGTTACCAAGCTAAGAAGGCAGAATTTTGGAGGGGAATGATTCATAAATTTGGCCCAAACAGCATCTCATGGATTTGTGGTGGCGATTTCAATGAATTTTTGTGGGATCATGATAAATCGAGTGGTGCCGACGTGAGATACAACCGGCCAAGACATCTGGAGGAGTTCATGTGCAAGTTGAAGTTAACGAACTTGGGGTTCAACGGCCCTAAGTTCACATGGTGATGGATGAGAAATGGGTAGTTAGTGGAAGCTCGGCTAGATAGGGGGCTTGTGAATGAAAGTTGGCAAACACTTTGGCCTAATACTATGGTCACTAATGGCACATCATTGGGATCCGATCATAGTCATGTATTAGTGCAATGTGATCCGCGTGTTGGCAAAAGAAAAAAGGTGTTCTGTTTTGAGGCCTACTGGGCAAAGGATGCAGAATGCAAAGAGATTGTGAGAAGAGTATGGGACAACACCCGAGAAAGGAACTCTTTAAAGCGATGGAACCTTAAGATCAGTGCTTGCCGAGCCAATCTATCCATATGGAGTAGAGAGAAATTCCAACAGAGAGGGTGGCAAATCCAGGAAATGATGAGCCATTTGGGATGTCTTCAACATGATTGGAGGAGTAACTCTAAAGAAATTGAAGATCTATATAAAAAAAAAAAAAGTTAACCATCTGTGGAGTCAGGAGGAAAGTATTTGACAGCAAAGATCAAGGGTTCAATGGCTAAAGAAAGGAAATGCCAATACAAAGTTTAAAAGGGATTGGGTTGACAATCCAGGTCAACTGCGGCGATTGATCGACGAGCATTTCGTGGACCTATTCACTTCGTTGGGACACAAGGATTGGGGAGTCATCCTAGATTGTGTCACCCCAAAGGTCTCCAAGGAAATGAATGCAACACTAACAAGCTCGGTCTCTGTGGACGAGATTAAAACAGTGGCTATGCAAATGGGAGGTCTTAAAGCTCCGGGCCCAGACGGCTTTCAAGGGATTTTTTATCAGTCACATTAGGATATTATTGTTGCGGATGTGAATGAAATGATATAGGATTTGATGAATGGGTCTCAGCAGCCTATGCGGATCAATGTTACTCACCTGGCATTAATTCTGAAAGTACAAAACCCAGAGTCCGTGTCTCAATTCTGCCCCATAAGTTTATGCAATTACTCTTACAAAATTCTCTCCAAGGTCTTGGCCAACCGCCTTAAGAAGTTTCTGCCCGATTTGATTTCACCAACCCAAAATGCATTTGTGGCAGGAAGAACAATCCAAGATAATATTGGCATTGTGCATGAGCTTTTCCATTTCCTCAAAACAAGAAAGACGAAAAGCAAATTCACGTTGGGAATCAAATTGGATATGCATAAGGCTTATGATAGGGTGGAATAGGATTTCTTATTGGCGGTGATGGAAATGATGGGTTTTAATAGTCGATAGAAAAGTCTGATATTGGGTTGCATTTCTACGGTGAATTTTGCCATTCTTCTGAATGGACAACCTGGCTCCAAATTAGCACCATCACGCAACCTTCGGTAGAGAGACCCCTTATCCCCATATTTATTCATGTTGGTTAGCAAAGTGTTATCGCTTCTTATACAACAGGCAAGTGACAATAAACGGATTGAGGGTGTACAAATGAATCCAACAGGTCCTACGATATCCCACATCTTTTTTACATATGACACTATGATATTCTTAAAGGCGAAAAAGGAAAATTGCAGACACCTAGTTCAAGTTATTGATAAGTATTGTTCGGCTTCCGGACAACAAGTCAATAAATCGAAATCAAGTGTTTTTTTTTTGGGTAATGTGCCTGAGGTATTATTACATCAACTGGCTGGCATTCTTGGTATGGAAAGAGTTGGGGACCCGGGATTGTACTTGGGGGTACCGGCCATATGGGGTAGATCGAAGAAATGCAGCCTTGCCTATGTTAAAGGAAGGTTAATGGGTATGATTCAAGGTTGGAAGCATTCAACACTCTCACAAGTGGGGCGTGAAGTTCTCGTAAATGCGGTGGCGCAAGCAATCCCGGCGTACCCAATGAATCTACACGACACTCTACAATGAATTAAATGCAATGATTTCAAAATTTTGGTGGGGACAAAAAGAAGGAGAAAACCAGATTCACTGGGTTTCTAAAGAGCAGCTGGGGCGTTCGAAAAAAAAGGGCGGCTTAAGCTTGAGGACCTTTGCGGAGTTTAATGATGCCCTTTTGGCAAAGCAATGTTGGAGATTGATAATAGAGCCGAACTCTTTGTGGGCGTCGGTGCTTAAAGCCTGATACTTCCCTAATAGTTCTTTCTTCGATGCTAAGCAAGGTGGAAAAGCTTCATGGGCATGGTCAAGCCTTTTAGTTGGAAGGGAAATTCTTCGTGAGGGTGCTCAATGGTAGATTATGAACGGAAAATAGGTCCTGGTCTGGGTTGATAGATGGCTCACATTCATCCCATCGGGCAAACCCTTCCTTTTGGGTATAATACAAATCTCACAGAACCTGAAAGTTAATTCTTTGTTATGTACTGAAAATGGGGTTTGGGATATTTATTTTTTGAAACCATTCGTGGTGGAGGAGGAGTTGAATGAGATCTTAAAGACTCACATTGGTCACCCGACTATGAAGGACACCTTTCGAGAAAAATGAGATCTATTTGGTCAAATATGATTATCATTGGGCCCAGGTAAGGAATCGACTACAAAGGAATAATAACCCTCATAGGTCGGCCATCATCCCAAACTCAATATGGAATAGTGTGTGGAATCTGGAGGTACCACCGAAAATAAGATGCTTCATGTGGAAGACCCTTCATGCGGCTATTGCAACGATGGCAAACTTATTTAAAAAGTGATCTTCTCCATCACCCATTTGCCGTCTTTGCAACTAGCATGAAGAGTCAATCGAACACCTCTTTCTTCAATGCCCATGGGTGGATGCGATTTCGTATGGGGCAAATTTGACTATAAGATAACCGGGTGGAAACAACAACTTGGGCAAACTGGTTGTGTGATATATCTGCTTCGGCTAATGGCGTGAAGAGTGTGATGAGTAATCTGCTATCATATATTGTTGTCACTTGTTGGTATATATGGAAATCAAGATGCAACTTCCTATTTAATCAACAACCAATCAACCCAAGGCAGGTAATAACCGTTATTTCCCATTCGGCGGGAGCTTTCAAAGAGGCTACATTGGTACCGGTCCTTAGGCCGCATTACATCACTCCTGAAACGGGAAACGACGTCCAATAGACTCCACCAAGCTAAGGCTTCATAAAGATTAATGTGGATGCTAACTGGATGCAGAGTATGGGTTCAGGTTTTGTGGGAATGGTGGCCCAGGATGAAGTGGGAAGGTTCTTGGCTGCGAGCATATATAGCGTAAAGGCTACAAGTGTAGCAATGGCGGAAGCAATGGCTATCATGCACGGATGTAAGCTGGGGATACATATGGGTTGGAATCATGTCATCGTTGAGTCTGACTCTTCGGAATCAGTTTCTTGTCTACGAGATTTGGCAACGATGGGCAGTTGGGAAGCATTTCCAATTTTAGCAAAGAGCAAAGGATTGGGGGAGGCTTTTCATGATTGCCGCTGGTCTTGGGTTCCAAAACTAGCCAATACGGCAGCGGACCTTTTGGCATCGCAAAGTTGTAGGGAAGTATGTGACTATATTTGGGTCAATAGACCCCCATCTTCCCTTGTTCATGTTCTGTGTAATGATGGTTTTCCCTACCCCCCCCCTTAAGTTTTTATTTGGTAGTGCGAGGAGTGACTTTTAGCATTAGATATGGTGTTGAGGAATCATGTACCTCCTTGCACTACTCGATTTAGTAGCTGTAGTTGGCTGTTTACCTCAGGATAGGCTTCTTTGTAATCTTTGGCATCTTTGCTCGAATAATACAATATCATGTTCACAAAAAAAAAAAAAAAAAAGTTGTGATCCGTTCCTCATTCATACGTACCCATGACAAACAAACAAAAAAAGAAAGGTAAATTACACTTTACCACCTCAAGTTTGGGACCGATTTCAATTCCTTACAATATCTTTAAAACATTTCACTTTTATGCCTTAAGTACTATTTTATTTCAATATAATACATCCGTTATATTTTCCATCCATTGATCTGTTAAAAACTGACGTGGTTGCCATATTTGTGCCACGTAGCTGCCAAATTTATGCCACGAGGCAAAAAAATAATTTTTATTACCCTATTAAAAAAAAGAAAAAAAAAACTTAAAACCCAGAAACCCATTCCCTTCGACCACCTCCACCCCCTTCCCCATCACCACCGCAGCCCTTCCCCATCACCATCGTAGCCCCCAGACCACTCCTCCCTCTTCACCTCCCCGACCCACCTTCTCCCTCTCCTCCACTCTCTTCACCTCCCCGACCCACCTTCTCCCTCTCCTCCACTCTCTTCACCTCCCCTCCCCTGGCCAAGACCCACCGCCGAAGGAAATTTCCACTCAAATGCCTCATTTGAAATTAATCAATTCACAGGAGATCCATTTTCTTGAAAAAATGAAAATCCAGTTTTCCCTTTTACCTCTACTTTCCCAGCTACCAAATAGATAATCTCACTCTGCAAAAACGGCCCCACACAATAATTTCTTACCCTTTTCTTCCATGATTTCTCACCAACCAAACAGCATTTAGCATCATGAAATTCAAAAAATCACACTGTTCGACAAGAAACAGGAAACCCACAATGCACCTATCGAACCCAAATTCAAAACCCACAACTTTCGAAACCAAAACACCAAAAACAAACACACCCAGATCTACAAATCGCACAGAAACCAAAAAATAAAATTAAAAAATCAGACGACGGAGAGCAATGGGTTACCTATTGAGAACCCGGGTCGGATCCAACGTAAGAGAACGACGGAACACGACCATCCTTTGTTCCTCTCTCCCTCTAGAATATGAACCACCAGCACCACCACTAGAAGAGGTTTCAGCGTTGAGGGTCAAGTGGTGCAGTGGCAGAGGAATATCTGAGTCTCTCTCTCCGTGTTTGTGGAAAACAAGTCGAACTGTGGCAGATGAATTTAAGAGATGGGACGATTTTGGCCGTCGATTTTTGTATGGGCATAGCCAGCACTCCTCACGTTGGATTCCAAGTTTCTAACGGTAGCCAGTCTGGCAACTTTTCAAGTTTCTTTAACAATTCTTTTTACAGCGGAGTGTGGTGGGTTATTTACTGAGTACACAGACGGCGTCGTCTTCGGCGGTGGGTCTCGGCCAGGGGAGGGGAGGTGAAGAGAGTGGAAGAGATGGAGAAGGTGGGTTGGGGAGGTGAAGAGGGAGGAGTGGTCTGGGGGCTGCGATGGTGATGGGGAAGGGCTGCGGTGGTGATGGGGAAGGAGGTGGAGGTGGTCGGGGGAATGGATTTCTGGGTTTTCAGGTTTCTTTTTTTTTTTTCAATAGGGTAATAAAAAATTATTTTTTACCATGCGGTGTAAATTTGGCAGCCACGTGGCACAAATGTGACAACCACGTCAGCTTTTAACGGATCAATGGATGAAAAATGTAACAGATGTATTATATTGAAATAAAATAGTACTTGAAGTATGAAAGTGAAATGTTTTAAAGATGTTGTAAGAAATTGAAATCGACCACAAACCTAAAGTGGTAAAGTGTAATTTACCCAAAAAAAAAAAAAAAATTTCATAAAGTAACATAACGAATTAAACCCCTAAGTTCTAAATAATCTCAACTTGAAACTCTATCTATCTCTTGATAGCCCTAATATTACTTCTTAACACAATTTGCCCATTCATTGAAGCTTTTATTCAAATCACGTTTTGGAGCTTTCTTAGGATCAACTCCATTATTGGAAGGTCGATACTTTATCGGTGTTGACGGGCATGACACATCTTGCGGTCGCATTAATCTACTTCCCTTAGTTGGTGAGGTTGTTGAACCTATTTCAGACATCTTGATCACTAAAATCGACTAAAGCGTACATTATTTCTCTACAAACAAACACAAGGTCAATTGAAGGTGGCTAAAGCCGAATCCTCAAGGAAAATTAAAGGTGGGTGTGTTGAGAACTTGAGAATTAAAGGTGGGTGTGTTGAGAACTTGAATACTAAACCCTCTGTTTATACTAGTTTGTTGTAGGCTTATTTCCTTTCCCGAAAACAAAGGAAGTACTAAATAGGCTAGGAAAAAATTTAAAATCAAAAGCTTTCCAAACCATAATAGGATATGAAAAATACTTGGCTGCTGAATTTTCAGCAGCCAAGTATCGTGTTCATAGGATATATAGCTTAATCATTACACAGAAAGGCCCGACCAAAAATCCTACAGAGAAAGGGAGCAAAAAGAAAAAAGCTTTTCAAACCATAATATAGGAATATAGCTTTAATCCCAGAGAGAAAGGGAGAACACAAACAGTAAGATATGAGAACAAATATACAGTATATGAATTCAAGGAGAACCAAGGTAAGTTAGACGCCGTTTTATGCTTACTCTTTAGATATCGCATTCCCTTTGTATTCCACTACTTTTTATTCTCTTTTTCTTCCCTTCTCCGTTCTGGTTAAAGAGTGAACATGAAGAAATTAATACTCAAAAGTTGATCAATTATATTCCATAGACACGAGTGAGAAAATTGGCATTGAACATGTTGAAGTTAATCAGTGGAAGGCTTCTTAATTGTCAATATGATCAATTTTTTGTTTACATGGCATGTAGATTAATAGTACGTAATGGAAAAAGATGGAGTAGGGTTCTCTCATTTTTTTTTTTTCCTCCCTTTCCCTCCCCTTTTATTTGAACGATCACGGTTAAACCACGATAACATCTTTTTATTAATTTTTTATAGAAAGAGAAAAACAAAATAGAGAATGTAAGAGGATGGAATGGAAAGAGGAGATGAGAGAATCCTAGTTCGAAAAAGATATACACATGTTTTCAAGATTTCCCAAGTTTCCCTATGGGATTTTAATTTATAAATAGGGTTAATCTCAGTTTACTATACTGAAGTTTCTTGATTTTCAACATTTGATACATAAAGTTTTTTTCATTCCAGAATAGTACCTAAAGTCATAATTTTAGAACAGTCTCGTACATCCGTTAAGTTTTCCGTCAGAATTTCTGTTAACTGATGACGTGGCATCCACATGGACAATGACTGGGTACCACGTGTCAATATGGGTCCACGTGAATATTAAAATATTAAAAAAATTTAAAATTTAAAAAACTAAAAAACCAAACCTAAACCTAAAAAACCAATCTGGGTTCATCTCTCTGTTTCTTCTTCCCCACCCAACACAGAAAATCACGATCCTTCCTCTTCCTCCGCCCCTCCCCTTCCCCCTCCTCCTTCGCCGGCGCCGCTCCCCTCCCAGCTTTCTTTTCTCCCTCCCATCCAACCTAGCGACCAACCCCTCTTTTCTGTTTTCTCTCTCTGCTCTCCCTTTTCACTTTCTTCAGCCTTCCTCCTCTCTCCTCTTCTCGGTGCGGCCTCCCTCGCTCTCCACCATCACAAGACACCTCGTCGAAGCTCATGTCTTCGTCGTCGAGATCACGAAGCTTGGATCTCTCCCAGTGCCCTTCCAATTTCTCCTCCGCTACAAAGCCCGAGCCCACCCCACAACAACACACCCGTCTTCCTCCTCTGCGCACCCACCCCCAAATCCTAAACAACTACCAGAACAACATCACTAACTCGACGCTGTTGCTTCCAATCGGCTCCATGACCGTTGACGGCCTCCTCTAAGACTCCAACCCCACCCACATGACCGACGCACCCTCCTCGACACCCAAATAACTCTACACGGCGCCGCTGCATAAATTAATGGACATTCCAATCTTACCCTCTTTCTGATTTCCTTTTTTTCTCAAAATCCAGATGGGTTTTCGACAGATTCGTGAACGGGAATATGTCTCTCTGGAATGCAATCCCTGTTGTGAATTTAAGGGTCGGTCAATTCGTCGAAGTTCTTCGGCGTTACATAGATTTGAGGCAGTGGAATGTCGGGTTGGATAGCGGCGCCATTACGTTTGGTTTGAAAAATTGTATCGAGTTGGGTATTTGTGGGTTCTTTGCTTAGAGGAAGAAGAGCAGAGAGTTATGGAGGTTTGGAGAGAGAAGAAGATGAGAGAGAGAGGGAAGAAGAAGGAAGAGGAAAATGAAGATACTTTCATGCTTTAGGGAGTGTGCAGAAGCCTGAGAAGGTGCTGGGTGAGAGTGAGAGGGAGAGAGTGTTGCGGCGGTTATGGGTGGAAGGGCGGCCATGGGGTAGGGGCTCTGCACTTGCAGCAGTTTGGGGTGAAAATGGCGGTGGAAGATTTAGGTTTTCTCTTTTTTTATTTTTTATTTTTTTTATTTTTTATTTTATTTTTTATTTTTTTTATTTTTTTAATATCCACATGAGTCCATTATGACACGTCTATTCATTGTCGACTTGGGTGCCACGTCAACAGTTAGCGGTTAACTTAACCCCAACCTTAACAAAATAATTCATATATGAAATGTTGAAAATTAAGAAACTTTAGGATAGTAAACTGAGATTAACCTTTATAAATAATTCATATATAAGGTTTGTTTGTCAAGGGTGGGCACGGTCTGATTCAAACATGGTTCACACCTAATAAACTAGTGACCAAACCAATTATTATATGACGGATCATATTTCATTTTAAATAAAATCATGGGTGAAATTAATAAACCAAACCAAACCAAACCAAAGATTTGTGTCTAAGTCCAATCCTTTTTTTCTTTCGCAATTTTTTTGTTAGTACATAGGCCAACATGTACGTGTGAAGAAAATAAGAATACAATAAGAAAGGGACGTTCGGTTGTGATTTGTATAGGATCAAAATCATGGTTGTATTGTTTGGTTCGATTTTGAGACCGTTTGAATTGTTGATGATCAATACCGAACCAAATTGCTCCTTACAATTTGAACCGATCAGTTTGATGCTCACTTCTACGTACTTGTGCAAAATATAAATAAACCAGAAACAGAAATAAAATAAAAAGGAATTTTGTCTTTATTACTTTGTATTATATGTATATTCTGTCAAATATAATCATGTACATTGTGAAAGCTAATGAACCTTTTTTTTACAGCTTACACAACTTATCCAAGAAAACAATGCAGCATCCTGTACTTATTCACTGCCATGAAGATTAAATATAAATTAAACGTTGTGGAATAAAAATCTAATTAACTTTTGCAGGTTCTGTTGGATTCGAACCGCCGGGTGGGGCAGGAGCCTTCAGCAGTACTTGCCTGATAATCGGATCCTCAATAGGGAAGTCCTGATTATGCAAAACATCCTTCTTCACCGTCATCAACTTGTCTTTCCCATGATACAACACTCTGCAGGCCTCATTCGACTGCGTGTTCACAAGAAAAGCCACTACCATTGCCACCAAAAGTATATTTAAAAACTTCATGTTGTTCCTTGTTTGGCAAACAACTACTTTATTAATTTGCTCTCTTTTTTCTTCTCTCTCCTTCTCAAGCTGTATGCACTGCAAATAAAAGATGGAATCGGAAGGATTGAGTTGCAATGAATAATAAGTGGGGGATATTTTATAGGGCTTGCTAGCTCTGCTTTTATATATATGAAATATTGTATGGACCAACAGAACTGATATTATATGACTTGAAATTTTCAATAATATTTATCGAGCTATATTTCTATGTTTGACTATTGACGGTCGTTTCAAAATGTTAGAAATTGAATCGGTCATAATAGTATCTGGGTTTCGCGTGTACCATGAGACATTCGTTGCTTTTTGCACACAAAACTCACGTTGGAAATTGCCATTTCATTTCGTTATTATGTTTTCTTAATTTCTAAAATCTCTCAGATGGAATGAGACTTACAGTACATAGAAACTTTTTTCTTTGTTTGTAATACATAATTAAATTGGACTTGTCATGGATCTCCAATATTATTATGGATCATAGTAAACCGAGTGAGAAATTTGGGAATTGATCAAATTCATTTGCTTCCTTGGCAAACTGATGAGAACTGAGAACTAAAGCATATGGTGGGGAAGCGTTTACAAGGACCCTTGAAAGTTTGTAGTATTGGGTGTGCTAACCTTTTACACGACATGAAAATAAAAAAGTTGAATTTTATCGTTGATCACTGAAGTCCCGTTTGACCTTAAATTAATATGTCATGCAGGATATGAAGAATGACTAGATTAGTTTCTATTATGATTTGGTGTAATAAACTATATAATACTCGCACTCTCACGAGGAAATGCACATACTATACTTTTTTTAAATAACGTATTTTCACTCTGTAAATTTTATAATCAAAATTGTTCAATTTCTTAATGTTCAAGGATAAATATCGAAACTATTCAATTTCTTAACTTTCTTAATACAAACGATATTTCTCCTTTAACGCCACCAAGGAGAAAGGAGAGGGTATGAACCCAAGACAGAGTGAATTAAAGAAAAATGCCCTATCTGTAAAGACAATTCACTATTTACCTAAACACATATAAATATGTGTAATGCTAGGGAGATCAAATTGCTAAACTAAATTTTGTAAACCAAATGATATGGATGTGGATGATTAGGTTATTACAAAAGCGTTGATTAACATGTTTAAATCTTATCGGTGACATATCATTTTATTTGCAAATTTAGTTTAAAAATTTAGTCCCTAGCATTATCCTATACATATAGCTAATTATTAACCATCCCAACTAATCACCTCACAGGATGGTGACACATGGCATACACAAAGTGATCACATTTGTCACTTAATATTATAACCCAAAAGACGTGACTTTGGTTAATTACCTATATTTTGCATGTAAATTTTCTTAATAATCAAGGGCGTAGCCAGGATTTTTTCTTGGGTGGACTAGCTGAAATTAGTACCACAAAATTATATGTTCATTTTTTTTTTGTTTGCCTATGTAAAATTATATAATAATCAACATGAAACAACAATGATAAAATATAAACTTTTCTAAAAATCGTAACCTAATCGACAAATTCAAGAACCATATAAATAATTAACCTACTAATTAAATCAAGAATAGTAAATAAAGAGATTAAAAACGTACCAAATGTAACATTCATTGGAAAATCTCAATGGAAAGCAAGAAAATTGTGGAGTTGTAGGTTTAATGGTTGATTAAAAAAAAACTTTTTGTTCCTTGAGTAAGAAGCACAATGGCTAGATTGCATAGTGAAAAAGTCTCCTTTTTTTTTTCATTGTCAAATGAGATATTTGCTAGATTAAATGTTAGATTAGGGAGCTGACGGGGTTCGAATCCTTTTTGTCGTGCAAGGGTAACACTCCTCTCCACCACTGTAAAAGGATGGGAATAGAGAGAGAACTCATTTTATTTTAGCATAAAAAGTATTATTTATTGCCTATCATGCACTAAGTATACATTAAATATTAATCTGCATTAAAATTGAGTGGGCTATATAGACTACACGCATTAACGTAAACAATTAAAGCATGAATTTACAAAAAAACCTCCCTGGGCTACAACCCACCTAAGCCTTGCGGGTGGCTCCGCCATTATTAATGATTATTTTCAATTTTTAAAATGATGCAAAACAACGTTAATTAGTTTAAATCAAACTCAATGGGGAGGAGCCACTCAGCACTACGGTCTGGCGGTATTCCTCTTCGCTTAGAAGTGAGAGGTCTAGGTTCGAATCTCGTAGATGACGAATTCAACACCAAATTAAGCTCACATTGTGTGGCTTAGCCGAACTATCCCTCCCCTAGTGTAAAAATATCGATGTACTAAAAAAATCACAGTGGGGAGGAGCGTATGGATTAACACCAAGAATCAAGATCCTCGCCGGATCTTTCCCTAGGGATCCCGCAATCATGTCTGTTTATTTTATATCGTGCGGTCAGTTTTCGTTAGGTACTATTTATATTTAAATTTTAAATTTTAAATTTTAAATAATTTTTTACTGTATGATATACGATGAACGGATAGGATTGTGGGATCCCCCTAGGGAATGGATCCGGCAAGGATCTTGATTCTAACACCAAAACCAAGGATCCAACAAACAGCTAGCGCGCGCCAACTGTTTGATATATATTTTGAACTTGATGCTCCACAGTCCACAGGCATATAGTTCATGATATTGCATGACATTGTAAAAGAAGAAAACGTTCATATGTTATTGCATGACTCACGTTATTAATGCATATTAATTTCAGATATCATGTAACGTTAGGTACTGTCATATATACATGCACTTTTTGTGAACTGAAATATTTAGTTGAAAGGATTGGTGTTGGCTTCAAATTGTGAATGGAACTGTTTAGTTGAAAGGGGTTTTTTCTCTTCAGCACGAGTAATTTTATCAGTGAGACGGTTACACTGTCACATAGTGTTATCTATCTATTCATATTATAATGCATGAAATACTAATTAACACCAAGTAATGGTGGAGCCGTCTCATTCCAAAATTGGACTCAGAAAGGTGCCTTAATTTCAAACCAGATGTGTAGAGCCTTCACCATAACACACACACACATATCTATGGTATAATACCTATGTATATCTCTGCAAAACACTGTCAGAGGTGTTTGTAGACCAGGTAATATATTTTCGCAATTCTACAGTTTAATTTCTTGTCTACAAAATGGTATGTGATTTTAAACTCACTGTTAAATTAAAAGGTAAAATAAACCCATGCCAGAGCTACAGATGCACACAAGCACAAAAAGAAATTAATATATATATATATATATATATATATAATTCCTCTGTACTTCGTATTATTCAGTCAATTTCATAAACATTAGGAAGCTAATACACCTTTTTTTTACATTCTTACACAACTTATGTAAGAGAAAAAAAACCTAGACTGCTGGCATTTTCTTGTACTCATTCACTGC
Organism: Heteromeles arbutifolia; assembly: GCA_024362995.1. Taxonomy (NCBI): domain Eukaryota; kingdom Viridiplantae; phylum Streptophyta; class Magnoliopsida; order Rosales; family Rosaceae; genus Heteromeles; species Heteromeles arbutifolia. The sequence continues at coordinate 12,155,997 of JANCRC010000002.1, read as the reverse complement.
TAAGAAAATATATCAAATGTTTAATTTGAGTTAAAAATTAATTATGCTAGTGCTTTTCGTTGATGGTTGCACTTCGATCTAGAGTCTTTGGAATTGGTACTACTTCAAGGTTTGGTCGGATTACGACCTCCGGGCGGGACAGTGCCCCTAAGTATTTGCCTGACCAAAGGGAAGAAGGGACGATCCATCTGATGCAAAACATCATTCTTCATCTGATGCATAAACTTTTCTTCTCCATGCAACACTCTGCAGGCTTCGGACGATTGCATATTCATAAGAAAAACCACTAAAAACACTGCCACCAAAAACATTTTTAGAAACTTCATTTTGTTGGGCAGACAAAGATTATTTTGCTTCTTTTTTTTTTCTGTGGAAGAAGAAGGAATGAATGAATGAAGATAAAGATAAAGGTTTGTTGGAAAACTAAGATTTTGCTTCTTTTGTCTGTCTGAAAAATAGAAAACGATTGAAGGAAGGAATGAATGAATGAATGAATGGGGAATATTGGGGCCTCTTTTATATGCATCAATTAAGACCAACTTTCATTTGACTTTGATTTTTAAATATAAATCTATTTGTTTCGTTGTTTTGACTTGGAATTGAATGGGTCGTCATACCCGCAAGGGCTTTGGTTTTATGGCTTCACAGTATTGTGGGCCTATAATAAATCAAAGCTAATTAATAAAACACAATCCTTCTTTTTACTCTTAAGTTGAGCTTTAGCTTTGTTTACTTAATTAATCTATCCAGTAAAACCTCTATATAGTCATCATGTTACAACCAACGAATTTTATAACTTCAGGAAGGGTATTACTTAATAGAGGTGTAGCTAAAAAATATTATGGTATAGAGATATTTTGACCAACTCTTGTCGAGTTTTTTTACTATTTTCTTGAATCGCAAGTTTGAACAGAAATTGGAGTTTTTGCATGCAAGTAAAAGCGTGTATAAGGCCTTTGAAGTTTGAACGTTGACTATTTTATTTGAAGTTTTAGTTGTCAGCTGCGGACGTCCGTTCGTCGACTCCTTAACTCATATATCACTACTACAAAAGGGACTTATAATGTCAGTGGGTGGTGTCGGTTTAATATAATGTAGTGGCGCATTAGACAATTGCGACACCAACTGAACATGACGTCGGATTTACTGGCGCTTATAAGCGTCATAAAATGTCTACGTCGCTTTTAAACCGACGTAAAAATTTAATGTCGCTACATATTTTAATAATTTAAATACTAGTGTCGCTTAAAAGCGACGCTAAGTTGACTTGGGAAGAGGAATTTCAATCAGTCAACAAGTTGATAGAATGTCAGAAGCTGGTGTCGGTTAACTAAAACGACGCCACATTAAATGCAATAAATTTTGTTAGAAGGTGGTGTCGGTTTTAACCGACGCCACGTTAAACTCAATAAATTTTGTCAGAAGTGGTTGAATTGAAATCGATGTAATGTGTGTCAGGTATTGGTGTCTTTTTCAATTGACACCAAGCCCAACTTATTTCGACGTCCGTGTTTTTCAATTCGACGTCAGGGGATTAATGTCAGTTTTAACCGACGCCAACTTAGTATGCATATTTAAACCCCTTCCTTCCCCTTTTCATCCGTGCTCTCATTTCTACCCAAATTTCTGTCTTTCCTTCTCTTTCCCAATTTCGTCTGTACTTCCATTTCTTCTCCATTTTCAATTTTTGTGCTTCTCCTTCTAGAAATTGTAGCTATGAATCATCATGTTGAAGATGAACATACTGACGGGGAAGAAGTCAAAGGTGGTCCATTTTTTATTTATTATGGTTATTAATTTTCGTTTTTTATTTTTTATTTTAACTAGTATATTGCCTAGATTGAAAGTATATTTTTGTTCCTTGGTTTTTTATTGTTATTTCTGTATATATAAGGATCAACTCAACGAGGACAGGGACCCTTAATTCCCAACTGGTAGAATTTTTGTTCCTTGGTTTTTAATATATAATAGGTAGAATTTTATTTTTAATTTGATGGTTGCTAAAAATTGGTTTTTTTAATTGACTTGTAAATATAGTGGAAAAAGCATGGGAAAGAGGCGGATCCTATTTCGTTTTTTCGTTACTGTCATACTCGGAAGGATAACACTTGGATTGATGAAACATCTAAGCGCACTGGGGTAATTGATTTTTTTGTGGTATTATATTATTGTTATTAATTTTTATCATCTGTAGTTGAATTTTTATTTTTAAAATTTTTATTGCAAGGCAACTATGGGGGGCAAATTCAAACTATGATTGAGTCTGGGCAAGAGGAGACTATGGGTCCTGAGTGTCATAATAGAGTACGAGGGTATGGACATGGTGTGACTCCGGATATGGTGTCGTATGCATCTGCTTCAGCTTCTATTTCTAATTCTTCCAGAAGATCATCCAAGAGTTCAGTGGCAGTGTTGATGACAGAGAACAATGAATTGACACTTGTGCTAGCATTTATAGTCTCTATTTCTTTCTTTTGTATGTTGAATTTGTAATGTCGGATTTAATGTTTGTTATGATGGATAAGTTTTTGTGACAGTCCGTCCCTGATTTTACAACTGTATAAATTTTTAATAAGTGATTTTACGAAATTGCCCTTCGAGGCTCGTGCGTTGACCGAGGTTAATCGTTGTGTCGTGCCATCTAAGATTTGTTTTCTTGGCATATTCTTATAGTACTCGTCGCTACGGACGCGTGGGCGCAAGCGGTGCGTGATTTGGAGCTGTATAGAAGAAGTTATTAACGTTTGAAGTTGGGGGTTAAAATGATAATTTAATTTTTTTAGAGAAATCAGGGGTGCCACATGTGTGGCCCAGATTAAAAGAAAATAAATGGATGGCTGTGATGGAAAGATAAGAAGAGAAAGGGGAAATAAATGGAGGAATGAGGAGAAGGGAGAGAAGAGACCAGCGAATAGAAGGAAGAGGAAAGGAGAGAAAGAAGGGAGGAGAGAAGGAGGGGAACGAACCGGGTCTTCTCCTTGACCCGCGAACACGACCCCTTGACCCGCTCGTATCTCCCTCGTCCGAACTCCGTTTTGGGTGATCTTGGTGTCCATGAAAATCCCTTTACGAGCCCTACATCCATGTAGTGTTAGAATTCCCAATTTGTTTCCCATTTTTCCAGTTCGAAGCCACAAACCCACGGGGGCATCCGGCGGCTTTAGCTTCGAATCACCCAATCCCGAAGCAATTTCTTCCAATTACCACCACCCATGGCATCCTCTTGAGGTCTGGAACAAAGCCCAAACAATTTTGGAGGCGTCGGAACAAGTTTGGAGGTCGAATCGAATCACACCAAATTCAAGGGTTTCGTACGGTTTTGATGAAATTGGAGTCTTTCTTGACCGAATTGGCCTTGGTCACAGGTATGAAAGTTGTTCTACTCTTTGAGATCTTCAATTCTGAAAATTTTGAGAATTTTTGGAGAAAGTTGGATTTTCCGGCGAGCCGGGGCGGCCGACTGCCACCCGCGGCAGCGCGTGCGGCGGCGCGTGGCCAGTGAGCCACCAATGCTATTTTTAGGCCATAATTCATGTTCTGAATTCAGTTTTGGTGAATGAATGACGTTTGATGATCATTGAACCTAATTTCATTACGATTCGGGGTTAGGTAAAAATATGAATCGACGATCCGACCGTTGGATCGTCACCAAAATTTGATACGTGGTAGTAATTAATATTTGAAGAATGTAGAAACTTACGGATTGGGAATCCTACATATGGATCTCCCCGAATTGGATTTGTAAGTTCATAAAATAAATGGTTAATCGCCACTCGGTTTTGGAAATTGGCGGAGATCCAACCATTGGATCATAACGAAACTTTAGTATGTTGTTCTATAAGCATAATGTGAATCATGAGAAGTTACGGATTGGAAATCTGAGTTGCAGATCTTCCGGATCGAACTACATAGTAACGTGTTTTATATAAGTTATATATTCTATCGATATGATTTCTGAGGCATGATTTGATGATTGTTCTAGGCGCCGATCGTCATGACGCCTTGATGGGTTGTACTAGGGAGTTGTAGGGCGAACTCTAGGTGAGTGGGCTTTTGGTTTTCAGTATATATATATATATATATATACTTGATTGATTTCCCAGAAATGCGTTTTAAAATGCTTTTATGAAATGAATGCCATGTCGAATGCCATAGATATATTTTTATATATATACTTGTGTGGTTATATATTGTTGCACCGCGGGCGCCAGGTAAGTCAGGTAAGTGTGTGTGTGTGTGTGATGTGATGATTAAGGTGATATCGATGAGATTGTTATATGGCTCATTACCTGCACATCGGGGTTGTGCCGCCAGAGTATGGCTTAGCTTTCACGTGATCGTTCACCTCCCGCACCGTACGCTCACCTTGGATCCAAGGCAGGTGCCAGCCTATCGTACAGACCACATTAGGTGGTTCCGACTCGTAGGTGACTTGCGATTCGTCGCCAGCCTTCACGTGATCGTAGCACAGAGCGTATATACCCAGCTTGACGTACAGACCACATTAGGTGGTTCCGTCATGGGTGCAGGTTACTGATTACTGATTATTGATTATTGATTGAGAGATGGATTGAGGATTGATTGAGGAGCCATAGATTCAGCCGTACAGGTCACTAGAGGTGACTCCGGCTGATCATATATATATTGCCGGCATGATTTGAGTTGAGATATCACCTGATTACTTGATGGTATTTGGTATATGTTGATCATTGGTTATGGTTCATTCGGGCATGGCATTGCTTATTTGATGAGATTGGTTGATAAATGGTTTTTCTGTATTAGTACGTATATATATTTTCTGGGAAGTATACTTGTTTTACAGAGAGGGGTTACAACTTTTATATCGAAGTGATTTTGTAAAACTTTGTTTTTGCCCACTCACGCTTTTTGTTTTGCGCCCCTCCAGGTTCTAGTAGCATAGTTTCTTTATCGACAAGGACTCGTGGCATATCTCAGTTCAGGTGACTACTTCTGAGGGTTTGATCCTTACCCACACTACTGTACTTTACTTATGCTCTGACAACGCGTGTGAAATGGGTCCATACCCACTGACAGCGCACTCTGATAGTTAGGTACCTTTAGGTTTAAATTTATTCACATTCTTCCATATCATCACTTGATGGCTTCGTCACCTTCCAGGTGTCGGCCAGCACAGCTCGATTCGGAGTCCTAGTGGACATTCCGGGTCGGGGTGTGTCAGTTTGGTATCAGAGCATAAGTTGGGCAGTATTGCATTCATCACACGCGTGATGTGAGCATTCTTGGTTTTCGTGTCTAATATTTGGATTTTGCCACCTTGTCGATTTCGAGAAAATATGTTAGCTTCTCTAAGTTGTGGTAATTTGGTCGACTTGTTGATGTTTTAGAAGAGCATTTGGTGAATGTCTTTGGAATTAAAGTGAAGAATTTTTTTAAGGATTGATGCAGAGGCAAGTGGATGGCCTAAATCTGAGTTAACATATTATTGGATGTTATCAGATGCTCTACCAATCGATGTGATACTTATCCTCTAGCCATCAGTATTAAACGTTGAGATTGGAATCTCAGAGTAGTTTAATTCCTTGTCAGTATTGGTTAGGATATCATCTATTGGAATTTTTGCGAAGTCTACCTTGTTAAGACTCTAGGATAGTCTCGTGGGACGATGGTGCTAAAGTGGTAGTATTTAACGGAAAAGCACTTTGGGAAGATCACTTTCGGTGTATGATTGGACTTGGGAAGTAGTATCGTACATTCTTAGTGTGGAATATTTTGTATATGTTGAGAATGGGAGAATCAGTAATTATGGTGCTGAACCTATGCTATGCTCATGTGGTATTTCAATTGGTGGTAACTTTGCTTAAGTGGGAAGTTGTATTCTTCCAGCCCTAAAGTTTAAAGTATTGGCGATGTTTTTCTTTCCTTAAGTGGGCGCTAAAATTTTGACGACAAAGCATTGGTGGATTAGCTAAGAAGAAAGGTGAGTTGTTATTAATTTCTCTCACCTTGTGATATAAAAGTTTGTATTCATGATCTACTCAAGGGTGGAGATATAAAAGGAATTAAAGTCGAGGCTCCACTTGATATGATTGAAGGAAATTCTCAGTTTAGGCGAGTCTGCCTTTGGTTAGAGCAGAAGAATGTTTGAGGATATACAGTTTAACTTCCTGGGCAACCACAGTTTCTTATTGGTTGTTCCAGAGGATGATGGCATTATGAGGAAGCTATTTTTGGACTCTTATACTAGTTCAAGCAAGCAGAAATCAGAACAGATTACTAGCTGGATATAATTATATTTCACTGTGTTCCACGTTTCATTTCTAAGCTTTGGGAAGTCTCTCTAAAAGATTATGAATGCTAGATAGTATGTGATTTACAGAAGGGCATTGTAATCAGGTACCTGGACGACCAGATGTTACTTTTGGGGGTATGCAAAGTGGAGTGAGGTATGCCGTTATTTCTGCTGTGAGAGCAAAGAGATCGTTATCGAAAAGCTGCCAAGGATATTTAGTTCATGCGGTACTAAGAGATATTACTCTGAGTAGTGTGGAAGAGGTCAAGGTGGTTAGACATGTTCCTGACATTTTCCCTGAGAATTTATCTGGATTGCCACCAGGCAAAGATGTGGAGTTCTCTATTAATTTGTTTCCAGGTACGGACCTTATATTAGAGATTGGTTCATGATGAGTTAAGGGAATTGAAAAGTCAGTTGCAAGAATTGGTTGATAAAGGTTCCATTCAACCTAGTATGTCGTCGTAGAGAGCCCAGTTTATTTTTGAGGAGGAATGTGGACATTAAGGCTATACATTGACTATGGACAATTGAATCGGGTAACGATTGAGAATCGTTATCCATTACCGCGTATTAATGATTGTTTGATCAGTTAAGGGTGCCTGTGTATTTTCAAAGATTGATTTGAAGTCTGGTTATTACCAATTGAAGATTAAGAGTGATGATGTCCCTAAGACGATTTTCAGAACTCGTTATGGTCTTTATGAGTTTTTGGTGATGCCATTCGGATTGACGAATTTTATGAGTTTGACGAACGAAGTATTCTAGGAATATCTCGACAGGTTTGTTATCGTTTTCATTGACGATATTCTGGTATACTTAAGACTAGAGCAGAGCATGCTAGACATCTTAAATTGGTATTACAAAGATTGAGGGATTGTCGATGTATTCTAAGTTTAGCGAATGCCAATTTTGGATGAATCAAGTGGCATTTCTGGGACATGTTATATCTACTTAAAGTATTCGAGTGGATTCTTAAAAGGTAGCAGAAGTTGAGAATTTGGAACAATCGCGAACCGTGACTAAGATTCGAAGTTTTCTTAGCTTAGCAGGCTATATGGACGGTTTGTGAAAGATTTTTCAGTCATTGCCTTGCCATTGACGAGATAGACGAGAAAAGAGGTTAAGTTTGAGTGGGATGAAAATGGTGAGCAAAGTTTTCAACAGTTGAAGTATTTCCTCACTCATGCACTTGTGTTAGCATTCTCATATGATAACGGGGATTATGAGGTCTATAAGGATGCTTCCTTGGATGGTTTGGGATGTGTATTGATGCAAATGGTAGGGTGATTGCCTATGTTTCATGGCATTTGGAACCTCATGAGATGAATTGCCCTACTTATGATCTGGAATTTGCGACTATCATCCTTGCTTTGAAGTTATTGAGACATTATATTATTGGTGAGAAGTGCAAGATTTTTACGGATCATAAGAGTCTCCAATATCTGTCTACTCAAAGGGATCTTGATTTTAGGTAACGAAAGTGGATTGAATTGCTTAGTGATTATGATTGCACGACCAGGGTGATCGTGCAAATGTTTGGGCTGATGTACTTAATATGAAGACTCTCGTGAGAATAAATGCTTTGTATGCTTGTTATGTTCCTCTTCTTGCGGATTTGAGATCTACTGGAGTAAGGTTAGAAATAGAAGAACGAGAAGAAGCATTGCTTGCTAGTATCCAAGTTAGGCTTATTTTAATTAATCGTATACTCGATGCCAGAGGATTGATGAAGAAACCAGAAATTAATTGAGGCAAAGAATATCGAGAAAAAGAAAGATCTCAGAGTTAGAGAATCAGATGGCATGTTTATGCAAGAGAACAAGATGTATGTATCTAATGTTATGGAATTAAAGAAAACAATTTTGGAACGAAGCGCACGGTTCAGCTTATGCTATGCATCCTGGAAGTATTAAGATGTATCATACCATTTAACCATTTTACAATTGGCCGGGTACGAAAAGAGAACTTGCTGAGTAGGTAAGTATGTGTATCATTGGTTAGCAGGTTGAAACGGAAAGAAAGAAGCCTTTTGGATTGATGCAGTCATTTTCCGTTCTACAGTGGAAGTGGAAAAATATTACTATGGATTATGTGTGCAAGTTTTTTTTTCGTACATGAAATGGTTATAATGGCATCTGGGTGATAGTTGATCGACTTACTAAGTCAGCGCATTTTACTTCAGTGAAGAGCAACAACCTTTCCAAACAAGTGCAGCAGTTATTTATTTGTTTTATGGAAATGAGATTCGGACTTACGGATCTGTTGAACTTTTTGGGTATGTTGGTCACTTAAAAGTTTTGGATAGCATTTCAGGAGGTTTTGGATACAAGGTTACTTTATAGTACGATTTATCATCCTCAAACAGATAGGCAATCTGAGAGGACGATTCAGATGTTGGAGGATATGCTAAGATCTTCAATATTGCAGTTTGGTGACGCTTAGCATAAGCGGTTGGATTTGATGGGATGTAACTATAACAACAGTTTTCATTCGGGTATTGGTATGTCGCCATTTGAGGCATATATTGGAAAAGTTTGTCGTACATCTTTATGTTGGTCAGAAGTTGTCGAAAGAATTTTGCGGGCCTTGAGATTATGGATGAGTCTACTCAGAATGTTTAAGTGATTAAGTTTAACCTGAAAGCAGCCCAGGAGTGGCAAAAGAGCTTAGCAGACATGCCACTGATCGAGTGTATTATGTAGGTGATTGGGTGTGTTCGAAATTTTTACCTTGGAAAAGTGTGATTCGGTTCGAGAAGAAAGGTAAGTTAAGTTCTAGAGACATCGGACCTTATGTGATCACCGAGCGAGTCGATGAAGTTGCTTACAGGCTTGAGTTGCCTCCAGAGTTGTCGTAAGTTCATGATGTGTTTCATGTTTTGATGCTTCGGCACTATGTAGCGGATTTGTCGCATATTATTCCGGTTCAGCCTTTGAAAATTAATCCAGATTTATCAGATAATAAGGAACCATTGACTATCTTGGATTGGAAAGACAAAGTTCTAAGAAATAAGACTGTGAGCTTAGTAAAAGTTTTATAGAGGAATCATTCAACGGAAGAAGCTACTTGGAAGACAGAGGATCGGATGAGGGAGATTTATCCCATGTAATTTTATGATTATTAATGGATGGTAATTATTGTTTAAATTTCGGGGATGAAATTTTTTAAGGGGGGAAGATTGTGACAGTCCGTCCCTGATTTTACAATTGTATAAATTTTTAATAAGTGATTTTACGAAATTGCCCTTCGAGGCTCGTGCGTTGACCGAGGTTAATTGTTGTGTCGTGCCATCTAAGATTTGTTTTCTTGGCATATTCTCGTAGTACTCGTCACTACGGACGCGTGGGCGCAAGCGGTTCGTGATTTGGAGCTATATAGAAGAAGTTATTAATGTTTGAAGTTGGGGGTTAAAATGATAATTTAATTGTTTTGGAGAAATCTGGGGTGCCACATGTGTAGCCCAGATTAAAAGAAAATAAATGGATGGCTATGATGGAAAGATGAGAAGAGAAAGGGGAAATAAATGGAGGAGTGAGGAGAAGGGAGAGAAGAGACGAGGGAATAGAAGGAAGAGGAAAGGAGAGAAAGAAGGGAGGAGAGAAGGAGGGGAACGAACCGGGTCTTCTCCTTGACCCGCGAACCCGACCCCTTGACCCGCGAATCCGACCCCTTGACCCGCTCGTATCTCCCTCGTCCGAACTCCATTTTGGGTGATCTTGGTGTCCATGAAAAGCCCTTGACGAGTCCTACATCTATGTAGTGTTAGAATTCCCAATTTATTTCCCATTTTTCCAGTTCGAAGCCACAAACCCACGGGGGCATCCGGCGGCTTTAGCTTCGAATCACCCAATCCCGAAGCAATTTCTTCCAATTACCACCACCCATGGCATCCTCTTGAGGTCTGGAATAAATCCCAAACAAGTTTGGAGGCGTCGGAACAAGTTTGGAGGTCGAATTGAATCACACCAAATTCAAGGGTTTCGTACGGTTTTGATGAAATTGGAGTCTTTCTTGACCGAATTGGCCTTAGTCACAGGTATGAAAGTTGTTCTACTCTTTTAGATCTTCAATTCTGCAAATTTTGAGAATTTTTGGAGAAAGTTGGATTTTCCGGCGAGCCGGGGCGGCCGACCGCCACCCGCGGCGGCGCGTGGCCAGTGAGCCACCAATGCTATTTTTAGGCCATAATTCATGTTCTGAATTCAGTTTTGGTGAATGAATGACGTTTGATGATCATTGAACCTAATTTCATTATGATTCGGGGTTAGGTAAAAATATGAATCGACGATCCGACCGTTGGATCATCACCAAACTTTGATACGTGGTAGTACTTAATATTTGAAGAATGTAGAAACTTACGGATTGGGAATCCGACATATGGATCTCCCCGAATTGGATTTGTAAGTTCATAAAATAAATGGTTAATCGCCACTCGGTTTTGGAAATTGGCGGAGATCCAACCATTGGATCATAACGAAACTTTAGTATGTTGTTCTATAAGCATAATGTGAATCATGAGAAGTTACGGATTGGAAATCTGAGTTGCAGATCTTCCGGATCGAACTACATAGTGACGTGTTTTATATAAGTTATATATTCTATCGATATGATTTCTGAGGCATGATTTGATGATTGTTCTAGGCGCCGATCGTCATGACGCCTTGATGGGTTGTGCTAGGGAGTTGTAGGGCGAACTCCAGGTGAGTGGGCTTTTGGTTTTCAGTATATATATATATATATATATATATATATATATATATATAATTGATTGATTTCCCAGAAATGCGTTTTAAAATGCTTTTATGAAATGAATGCCATGTCGAATGCCATAGATATATTTTTATATATATACTTGTGTGGTTATATATTGTTGCACCGCGAGCGCCAGGTAAGTCAGGTAAGTGTGTGTGTGTGTGTGATGTGATGATTAAGGTGATATCGATGAGATTGTTATATGGCTCATTACCTGCACATCGGGGTTGTGCCGCCAGAGTATGGCTTAGCTTTCACGTGATCGTTCACCTCCCGCACCGTACGCTCACCTTGGATCCAAGGCAGGTGCCAGCTTGTCGTACAGACCACATTAGGTGGTTCCGACTCGTAGGTGACTTGCGATTCGTCGCCAGCCTTCACGTGATCGTAGCACAGAGCGTATATACCCAGCTTGACGTACAGACCACATTAGGTGGTTCCGTCGTGGGTGCAGGTTACTGATTATTGATTATTGATTATTGATTGAGAGATGGATTGAGGATTGATTGAGGAGCCATAGATTCAGCCGTACAGGTCACTAGAGGTGACTCCGGCTGATTATATATATATTGCCGGCATGATTTGAGTTGAGATATCACCTGATTACTTGATGGTATTTGGTATATGTTGATCATTGGTTATGGTTCATTCGGGCATGGCATTGCTTATTTGATGAGATTGGTTGATAAATGGTTTTTCTGTATTAGTACGTATATATATTTTCTGGGAAGTATACTTGTTTTACAGAGAGGGGTTACAACTTCTAGATCGAAGTGATTTTGTAAAACTTTGTTTTTGCCCACTCACGCTTTTTGTTTTGCGCCCCTCCAGGTTCTAGTAGCATAGTTTCTTTATCGACAAGGACTCGTGGCATATCTCAGTTCAGGTGGCTACTTCTGAGGGTATGATCCTTACCCACACTACTGTACTTTACTTATGCTCTGACAACGCGTGTGAAATGGGTCCATACCCACTGACAACGCACTCTGATAGTTAGGTACCTTTAGGTTTAAATTTATTCACATTCTTCCATATCATCACTTTATGGCTTCATCACCTTCCAGGTGTTGGCCAGCACAGCTCGATTCGGAGTCCTAGTGGACATTCCGGGTCGGGGTGTGTCAGTTTTTGTATGTTATGTGAAATATAAAATGTGTGTTATGTGTTTTTATTAATGGTTGCCTCGGCTTATATGTGAAATATAGTTGAAATGATTTTCATAAAATTTGTTGTAATTGTTATTAACTAAAAATTGAGGAAGATCTATAAAATTTTATTATTTTTAATATATCTGGTGTCGCTTTTTGAACGACAATAGCTGTACTATTTTATTTATTTAATTTACATGATGTCGGTTTGGACCGACAGTAATTTTATTTTTTAATTGTTTTCTTAGTTAATGTCAGTTTTGACCGACATTAAGTCAGATTTTCATGTCACTTAAAAGCAACGTAAGAGCCTATGTCGCTTATAAGCGACGCTGTTGTTTATTTTGATTTTATATTATTTTACTACTTGGTGGCGGATTAAGGGGTCTAAGCGACGTCATTACCCATTTGTGACGGTAGTATTGGTGTCGGTTACTGAATCCGACATTGCACGATTTAATGTCGGATTTTTACCAAATATCCGACATTAACTAGTGTTTCTTGTCGGTTTTAAAACGCCAGTAATACCCCATTTTGTAGTAGTGTATAACAGGCTACGTTTTTAGCCTGTTATATAAGGGTATGGCTGAGTTTTTAGTTGTTAGCTCCGGGACGAACGGACGATTGCAGCTGAGTGTTGCACAGAAAAACGTAAAAGCGTTTATGTGGAAGAAGTAAAAGCGTAGCCTATTATATAACAGGCTACGTTTTTGTATGCAAGTAAAAGTGTGGTCGTGCCTTGGCTGGCGCGTAAGGGCGCGTCCGATGTTCAAATTTTTTTCTAAAAATATGGGGATGTTCGTGTTGTCGAGTAGATCATGTTGGTATATTCAAACACCTCATTTGAGCAATGTATGAGGAATTAAACCTAGGCTTTGTTTATGTGCTATCGAATTAACGTGAAATTAGTTATTTCGCATATAGGTGAGACGTACCCCGAGGACGAACGTGGGCAAGCGAGGCTAGGGGGCTACGATCCTACTATTTATCAGTGAGTGGGCATTTGTTTTCTATATATATATACTGTTTCCAGAAACGTTTTTATATGGAATTTTGCTTTGCTTGCCATGTCATAAATAAGTTACATTTTAAATATTGCATCGTTACATTTGTGAATTGTATTGTGTGATGCTGCGGAGACTCGGGTAAGCTTCAAGTGAGTATTATGTGATGGAATGAGTTGTATTGCATTTGGTATGCACACATTTATTTAGAGCTCATCAAGGTTGCACCCTAGTATTAGTGCTCCCGTCCGGAGCTAGGGCCAGCCTTCACATGATCGTTCACCTCCCGCACTGCACACTCACCTTGGATCCAAGTCTGGTGCCAGCTTGTTGTACAGACCACAATAGGTGGTTTTCTACTCGTAGGTGACCAACGATTTATCGCACAGCCTTCACGTGATCGTAGCACTTAAGCGTACATATTTATACCCAGCCTGTTGTACATGTCACATTAGGTGACTCCGACTCGTGTGCTAGCCTAGATCGATGAGCTAGAGATCCAGTCGTACATGTCACGTTAGGTGGCTCCGACTGGCATATTATTTTATATTGGTTTCACACCTGGCTTACACCTATTATTGCTGAGACATTATGACATGGCATACTTCAGTTTTCGCTATTTTTGTGCATTGGTTTTCCTATCTACGTAGTAGTATTTTCTGAAAACTGTACAGCTTTTACAGAGAGGGGTTATTATTCATAAAGATAATACGTTTTCAAACGCTTTGTTTTTGCCCACTCATCCTTCTATTTTGCGCCCCTCCAGGTTCTAGATAGCTGATCATCTATGGTGGCTCACGAGGACTACACGACGGTTCTGACGTTTCCATAAATAAGTAGGGATCTTCTCCCTGTTTGTATAATTAGTACTTAGTTAGTTCGACTGCACTTTCGTTTTACCTATGCTCTGATATGTGTGTATCTTACTTGGTCACCTTCACACACTTACATATTATCCCTAGTTTAAATAAGTTTAGTTTTGGTTTTTATTTATTCTCATTTTTATTATTATTATTATTATCACTTCTGTTGCGCACTTCGCTACGTCACCCTCACGTGACGGCCAACATGCTTCGACTCTGGTCAGGGTGTGTCAACAACACATTTCCACCACTGTGGTAAAGGGCTAGAATTTGAATAATAGATAATTGGGGGAATGATTTTCTGATTACTCTCTGTCAACAATATACCAAATATATATACGAATTCAACATTCAATCACGCCTATTTCTAAGGCTAGGAATCTGTGATCCACCTTTGATCTGGACTAAAACAGGAAATTAAAGTAAATCCTACAAATATATTACAAAGATAATTCTTAACAAAAACGATAATGAGCAAACAGAGTGTATTAAATATTGTTGTAGGAAAATTAAGAGAAGGTGCTGTATTTAGTAATACATACACGAAAATTTTGGTAGAAATAATTCGACCCCAAAAGAAACTTTGAAATAGGAATTGAGGACTAGTGCTACAAATAGCACAAGAAAGTTTGAATGTTTGTAGTATTTGGGTATGCAAACCGTTTACACGACCTTATCTATACTCAAAAAAGTTGAATTTTATCTTTGATCACTAAAGTCCCATTTGACCTTGAAATAATGTATTATGCATTATATGGAGAGTAACTTAGTGTCTTAAAGAATATAAAATATGGTTTAAAAAGTCCTCGTTGTAAATTTTGAAAATTTGTTGGATATGATCACATGTAGTTACAAATTCAAGTGTTGTCTAATTTTTTATTTTTTTTATATTTTTTTTGTCAAACCTTGAGGTATCTCACACCCAGAAAGGTATGACTAATTTTTAGTGGAGCCTGAAAAGGCTAAAGGCAGTCCAGCCTATTCCTGGCCACAGTTAAATACCACACTTCTTCCCAAAGCTTTTAATTAGAAAATTACTAGTATTTTTGCCAACCTTGTGCTCGAATAAGAGACCACAGAGCATACCTGACTTGGAATTCTGTCATGTTTCTACTGGACCATTTGTCGTGGTTGTTGTTTATACTACTATCAAGATGACAGACTTTGTCATAAATATTTTTTTTTTTTTGAAAATACCATTTATGTCCCCCACATTGTTTTATCCTTAGTTGCGATAAATAACCTTTATATAATAAGATTAAAATAGGAATTTTTTGGATTTAAATTATTAAATTAAATTAGAGTTCTTTTTCTCCATCTTTTTTCAATATGTTTCTCCCACATGCATTGAACGACTGAATGTTTGTAATATGCAAACCTTTTACATGACTTGACATGTACTCGGACAAAAAAATTGAATTTTATCGTTGGCCGCTAAAGTCCCATTTGACTTTGAAATAATTTATCATGCATTATTTGGAGAGAGAATAAAGTGTCTTAACAAATATAAATTATGATTAATAAATCCTCGTTGTAAAATTTTGGAAAATCATAAGGTGTTACTAATTTAAGTGTTGTATATACTTCTTCTTTTTTTGTCAATTTCGGAAGCATCTCACATCCCGAAGAATAAGACTAATCCTTAGTGAGGCCCGTAAAAACCAAGGCATTTCACCCCATCTTTGGCTACGGTCAAATGACACACATCCTCCTAAAATTTTCAACTAGAAAATCATCCGTGTTTTTGCCAGCTTCGTGCCTCGAATTCAAATACCACGAAGCATACATGGTTAGGAACTTTACTGCGTTTCTACAAGACCATTTACCGTGATTGTTGTCTATACTATTATTTAGATAACACTCTCTCAGACTTTTCTTCAAATACCATTTATGTCCCCACAGTCCCATTTTTTTATCCTTAGTTGTAATAAATAACCTTAATATAATAAGATTAAAATAGGATTTTATTTAAAGTTCTTCCAAATTTTTCTCCAACTTCTCTTTCGATATGTTTCTCCTACATGCATAGCATGTGTGAGATTGCTATGATAACACAGGGTTGACTAGTAATACATACCAGGTGGTGATATTACAAGTTACACTTAAGAGTTTCTCCATAATTTCGAGTAATATATTGTGACAACTTTTTTTTCAAATGAAAATGAAAATATACTACTCTAAGCTACATACACTTAGAAAAGGGAAAAGGTTTAATCCGAAACACAATCAATTGAAGAGAAAGACTCTATTCACCAAAGCAAATCCGTCACTTACATTGTGACATCTTTCTAACATGCAACTTTTCTTTATTTCATTACATATCATATCTTTTGCATGTAAATTTTCTTGATGATTTCCAAATTTTAAAACGATGCAAAACAACATTATTTACTTTAAACTCAAACTAGCTCAATGCGGAGGAGCATATGAATTGTATTCAATTAGCGCACGCCAAGTGTTTGATATGTTTTGATGCTCCAGAGTCCACAGGCATATCGTTCATGATATTGCATGCCATTGTAAAATGAAAACGTTCATTATTGCATGACTCACGTCAATGCATATTAATTTTAGATATCATGTATAATTAAAAAGGTTTTACTGTATCAATTGAGTCATTTTTTCGATGTGACAGTTACATTGTCACGTGATGTTACTTATCCATCAAGTTATAACGTGCGAAGTACTAACACCAAGTGACGGTGAAGCCATCTCACTCCAAGATTGGCCTCAAAGGTGCCTTTTAAACCAGATGCAGAGTCTTCACTATGCGCACACACATATATATGGTATAATAGGTATCTCTGCAAACATTGTCAGAGGTTTTTGTAGAGCAGGTAATATATTTTTGCAATTCTGCAGTTTAATTTCTTGTCAATAAAATGGCAATTGCTTTTAAACTCACTGTTACACACCCTTTTTTTTTTTTTTGCTAATACACTTTATTTTTAAATGTAAGGAAAAAAAAACCAAGACTGCAGCCATTTTCCTGCACTTATTCACTGCTAAGAATATATATAAAATGTTTAATTTGATTTAAAATTAATTCTACTAGTGCTTTTCGTTGACGGTTGCACTTCGATGTAGAATCTTTGGAATTGGTACTACTTCAAGGTGTAGTCGGATTAGGACCTCCGGACGGGGTAGTGCCGCTAAGTATTTGCCTGATCAAAGGGAAGAAGGGACGATCCATCTGATGCAAAACATCATTCTTCATCTGATGCATAAACTTTTCTTCCCCATACAACACTCTGCAGGCTTCGGACGATTGCATGTTCATAAGAAAAACCATTAAAAACACTGCCACCAAGAATATTTTTAAAAACGTCATTTTGTTGGGCAAACAAAGACTATTTTGCATCTTATCTTCTGCGGAAGAAGGAATGAATGAAGATAAAGATAAAGGTTTTGTTGCGAAAACAAAGATTTTGCTGCTTCTTTTTTCTGTCTGTGAAAAACAGAAAGGATTGAAAGAAATAAGGAAGGAATGAATGAATGAATAGATGGGGAATATGGGGCTTCTTATATGCATCAATTAAGACCAACTTTCATATGACTTTGATTTTTCAATATAAATCTATTTGTTTCGTTGTTTTGACTATTAATTGATGATTATGTGCTAAAGACTTAGAATTGAATGGGTCGTCATATCCGCAAGGGTTTTGGTTTTAGGGTTTCACTATATTGTGGACCTGTAATAAATCAAAGCTAATTAATTATATAAAAACACAATCCTTTCTTGATGCCCAAAAATAGCACATTTTTTTTTACTCTTAAGTTCCTGTAAGAAACATTTTACTCATAATTTAAGTTGAGCTATATAGCTTTTTTACTTAATTATTCTAGTACAGTAAAACCTCTATATAGTCATAATATTGAAACCAAATCAAATTTATAACTTTAAGCAGGTTATTACTTAATAGAGGTGCAGCTAAAAAATATTATTATTTTTTACTTAGTTATCTTCAATAAAAATTGTATAGATACAAAGAACTATTAGTGGAGTACGTCGGTTTCCAAGATGTAAAATTTGAAAAAGAAAAATACTCAACCCTTAAAATCTATTGCATGTACGTACTTATGTAGTACTTTCTTTAAGTTAAATGCCTATCTATAAACATGTTTGTGAAGCTAAAAACAGTATGAACTTCAACAAGAAATTGTCCATATTGACAAGGTATTACGTACTCGTAAGCTCAAAGGTGTGATATCAACTCTAAAAAATAAAATATTGTCTCAAATAATTATATAGAAATATTTTAGTTCATCTTAAATGTTTATTTGTGACATTGCATATTTTTGTACTTATGGACAATTATTATTATATGGAGACGAGTTTTCTTAATACGGGACATATAAAAGTTATAACTTATTACAATACATAACTGGCTCCAAGTTTGGGCCATAAATTTTTATGACGGTAATGAATTCTTAAATAGACCATTATTATAAGGGAACTTTCATGAAAAGGGTTTGGGCAAAGTTTATTTTAATAAAAAAATCATGCTATAACTTTATTTAATTAAAAAGACTTAAAATTTAATGAAAAACCCTTAAATTTTAATAAAAAGGACAAAAGAACTTAAATTTTAATGAAAAAGACATAATTTTAATATTAAAAAAAAATCTGACACGCGCACAAACTGTTTATGAAATCTTCTACATTGTTTATGAAACTTACGACACTATTTATGAAAACTTACGACACTGTTTATAAAACTTATTACACTGTTTATGAAAATACAGTCAGAGTTAGCAACCATCTAGAACCTGCGATACCATGGATTAATCAGAATTTGCAATTTTCCCAAACAATTCACTTTGTATTGAAAAAAAGGCAGTTAATGGACTTGATTTGATTTGATATTGTTCCCTTCTATTATTGGCAAACCTTCCCTTATGCAACCTTGTTCCATCAAGCTATGGCTTTTCAGAAAATGAGGCACGGAGGAAACTGGGTTTGATTTAAAGGTTAGGCAATTAGGGTATAGGTTTGCTAGGCTTTGTCGTGGAAGGAGGTGCGGAGACAGAGAGGATGGTGCGTTTGTGGATGGAGCTGGCGATGAAGTGTTGGGCGGATGGGTTGTAGGTGAAGCATTTTGTGGTGGACAAACAAACAGCTCAAAGGATTGGAGAGTTAAAAGAGCTTCAGCATTTGCGCGGAGATCTTACAATCTTAGGAGTTGGTAACATTGACCATGAAGGGAATGCTTTGGAGGCAGATATCATGAGCAACAAGGAGTATCTGGACCAACTTGTTTTGATATGGGGAAGAGGTTATGATGACGTTACTAGTGATGATGATCCAGAAAATGACAGAGAAGTGCAGAGGTGCGGAGACAGAGAGGATGAAAGTGATCTCGCAGCGGAATTAGTGGTATTAGTGAAGGAGAGATAGACTATAGGTATGGTGGGAGAGGGGATGGGGATGGGGTTTACGTATTGTGGGAGAGGGGATTAGGATGGGGTTTACAGAGGAGGGCGAGTTGGAGTTACAAAGTTTTTTTTTTTTTGGGGGGGGGGGGGGGGAGATAAGGGACGTGCGGTCAGCGCACTAATTGGATTTTTTAAAGTTTTTTATATATTTTTATTTTTATTTTTTGTCCTTATCATTAAATAAAATCTAGTGTATGATTTTGGATTAAAATGTAAAGATTTGAAATCTTTTTCATTAGTTTTTCTTTCTTATAAAGATGTTTTACTATATATATTTTAAGCCTATTTTTTTATTAAGTTGTCCTGATTCAATTATTTTTTCTTTTAGTTTTATTAACAATTACTAATACTATAGAGGCATTTTGACCGACTCTTGTAGGGTTTTTGTTACTATTTTCTTGCATCGCAATTTTGAACTGGAGTTTGGCGTGCAAGTAAAAGCGTGTATAATGTTGAAGTTTGAACGTTGACTATTTTAATTGAAGTTTTAGTACGCTGTAGGTATAGTATCGGTGTGTGCTAACCTTTTACACGACATGAATACTTTAACACACATGCACACACAAAAATTGAATCATATTATGATGACTCAAGTCTTATTTGACTTCAAATGTGTCCAAGCGTGTTTATTTAATTAACTAAGACATCTCAAAACTAATTACATCTCATTGACACTTCAAATTTTTTATAATTAAAAAGAAAATTACACTTGTGATGAATGTAGAATAATATTTCTGGAGTACTAATAACAATTCCTAATGTATTAAGATGTTTTATCTTGCGTTTTGTGTAGCAGATGCAACCTCACTAATCTGTGGGGTTTTACTGTTTTAGCAGTTGATTAATAACATGATTTATTAAAAAAATTGAGATTTGTTCATCCATCTGCTCATTAGAATTCAGATAAAACAAATAGAATGAATGCAAAATGGGCACAGCCAAGTTAGTAAGAATTGCGTGCTCTCATCTAGGCTTGATATTTTTAACCCAACCCGTTAATCCGATCTGATCCGTTAAAATTAGTATTCGGATGGGTGATTAACGGGTCAACCCGTTAATTAACCGATCAGTTTGAATGAACCTGTTAACCACCCGTTAACACCCGTTAGTAAGGACTTTTGTGTAATTTCAATAGCCCTAATCCAAAACCCTCAGGTTCCTCACTCTCTCTCGCTGCCTCGCCATTGCTCTCTGAGACTGAGATCGCTGTGCAGCCTGAGCTCCTTCCTTCTGAATCTTTCGCTTCAAGCTTCCTTTGAGAGCATCCGATTTGGTAAGCCGTTCTTAGACTTTACTTCTCTCTTGATCTTATTTTCGGAACTTGAATCTCTCAAACGGGCAGTCAAGGTTCTGTTTGGTTCCCCAGAAAATCCAGGAAAAATTGAAAATCGAAATCTATATATTTCTTACTTCAGTCTATTCCACCCAACTCTCATTTGTGCCAATTGTGATGGGAGAAATTGGTTTTTTCTTGGCTAAATTTCAATACCCATTTCATTTTGCATTTTATTTTAAATTCCTGGTTATTAAACAGAGATTAATATAATATAAAGTGTCGTTGTTCGTTTACTAGGTGTTGCATTAGGAAGAACCCATGTCGTGAAATCGATTACTTTAAGCGCATTTGATCTAAGTTTGGAGGTTAAGAAGTTGCACACCAATTGTTTGATAGAAGTTGCGAATGAAAAACCCAAAGAACCAAACATTGAGCAATCAATTTCAATCGCTCCCTTCGAGCTTTTATGTCTCTTCCTTTGATCTGATACATGCCACGGTGTGGTTTGAATCCTATACAATCATAGGGGTTCACATACTTTGTGTATGTGTAGGTACCATAGAGGCATAGGGATAGAGAGTATATTCAGGTTGGAAAGTTTGAACCGAAGATCTTTTGGGAGTTTTGGTTTGATTTACCGAATTGATTTGGATGAAATGTGGAAAAATAAAAAATAAAAAAAAAAGAAAAAAAAAAAGAAACGGGTGACCCATTAGCTTAACGGGTCGGGTTTAGATGACTCGTTAAATTAATGGGTCGGATTAAACCCGACCCGTTTACAGGCCTACTCTCATCTGCACCAAGTTCGAATTACTTCTGTAATTTAATTGAATTTAGTATATACTGTAAATAAATAAAAAAGAAATAGAATGAGTTCAGTTATAATATAGTCTCATGGGTTACAATTACAACCAAAACTTTTTAGCCAATTGACCAACAAAAATAATGAAAAAAAGGGGTTATTATACATGAATTCTACCGCAGGGATGCTAATCTAGCTAAACATTATACACATTTTGAACTTTATAACATCTGTTGCTCCCGTTTCTTAGTCTCAATAGCGCCGGCCGGAACGTTAATTCTCGGTATTAGTAGGGTGAGGAATGGCATGGCGAAGAAGGCTTCATGCACCAAGTGGTAAAGCTATATTCATCTCATTCAGGTGCAAACACCCGAGCTGCGGCCGGGGATTTGGGTGCAGGGATTAGGACCAGTTGGTGGCGGTCGATCCCTCTGGAGGGACCGAAACACAAGTACAACACCATGGTTCCTAGCCCATTGTTCTGCCTTCAATTGCCTCATTTCTCAAACTTGCAGGCAAGAAAACAGAACAAGAACAACAGAAAGAGTTGAGAACAAAGTCCTCCTGTAACAGAACCTCATCCTTCAATTGCCTCATTTCTCAAACTTGCAGGCAAGAAAACAGAACAAGAACAACAGAAAGAGTTGAGAACAAAGTCCTCCTGTAACAGAACCTCATCTTTGATACCCATATGGAACTTTACGGTTCGTGTGGTAACGTTTTACAGACCCATTTTCGAGAAAATTGCTTTGGAAAGTGAATATGAGTTTTCACAGCAGTATGTAATGAGGAAATGGAATCTAAGATGAAGTATGGTGGAGGTAAGACCTGCTATATACGGCTCTCTATAAATTTCAAATTGCTCATGCCTTCGCCTAGTACCTAAGCTATAATATTAATTCAGAGCTTGAGATTGACTTGGGCCAATGGAACTTGAAGGTTCAACCATGGCATGGTGGTCCATATGTAATGAAACAATACACGCTAACTTGAACGTCAAACAGTGTCACACAGTGTAGATTGGGTGTAAAGCAGTTGTTCAAGTTTTAATAGTACTCGACAAGGACATGCAAGAATCCGCCTTGAATCACAAAGGCATATAGAACCAAAGAATTAAAAAGTAAACTTTTTGGTGGTTGATGCAAAGCCCTGAGGACAGCATAATGCAGAGAGTCAAATTCAAACAATATTTTTAACACAGTAGGCGAATAGGTGTCACACATGAGCTGGTTTTAACATGACTGGAAACAAATTCCCTTTGTCTTGATTTTGATTGAGCCGTTTATGAGTCTTGCTATCAATGAGTAGCAAATTTACGGCATAAAATCCCGTTGGCAACAATTGTAACTTGTTTGTCTTGATAAATATATGAACAAATTTAATGTTGTCTACTATATGGAAGAATTTGGTTATCTACATTTAGTTTGGAACCTTTCTCTTTTAAATTTCGTCCCTCCCCCGACAATTCTTGGCTTCACCATTGCAACCAAGATATATCCACATTACCGTGTAGCACGCATCACGTGACCAAGTCACGTGTAGGAATCTCCCCTTACTTGAGGGCTGGCTCTGGCCAATTCATCTAAACATGCATGCATAAACTGTAAAACAGTAACTCAGAAGCCTTCCAAGGAAAGCGACGTAGAGAGATAAATTCATAGCATCCATTTTAGTTCTTCCGAACATGTTCAAAATTACAAAGAGCTCTTTTTCATACATAAACTAAACAACTCGTGCAATAATATGAATCTGAAGTTATATAACAACTCATCACGAGATAAAGACACTAATCAGGTACTCGACAACAAGAAAACTCACGTTTATATCAGGCAGATGCATAAAGATACAGGCAGTAACTTACGAAACAACGTTACAGTCAGATCATTTTGAAAGAGAGGCCACCAGCTTCTCCTTTAATTGCTCGGCATCACCGCTTTGAGTTTGAATGGAGAATGTATGAATAACCTTATCCTTGTCTGTTATGGAGACGTTAGACTCTTGAGCTACAATTTTATGTTCCCTAAGTGTTCTGAAGACTTCAGAAACCGGGTGAGAATCCAATGGGCAGTTCATCCTCACAACTGCATCCTCAAGGCGTTCCTGAAAATCAATCTCTGGAACCGGCAACTGCTTTCCCTTGTTGTTTACCATCTGCTTTTCAGTTTCCATGACTCTGATCTTCATCTGGAGATCGGTGATATAGGTAATGGCATCACCAAGAAGAGAGGCTTTATCCATCTTCGATATGTTAGGAACAACAGCTCTTAGTGCATAGAACCTCTGGTTAAGCTTCTCGCGCCTCTGCCGTTCTGCTTCCACGTGATTCAATGGTTCTTCTCTCCCATTGGCAGGCTTTCTCCCTCTCTTTCTGGGTTTCCGCTCATCAATTTGTGCCGAGGACTCATCCTTGAGCAGCTCCGAACTTGAGACTCTTGTCTGAACATTGAAACCGTCAACCATCAGTTGGTTCATTTGCGGAAACAGTTTTACTTCACTATCCTCACTTCGACATCCATTTGAAGTGCCTACTGATTGTAATTCAAATGATTCTGGAGGAAATGCAAAATCTTCTTCTATTTTTGGAGTAAAGGAAATGTTGACTGATTGTGATTTTGGACCCCCGAGACTTAGTTCACGTCCAAATATCATTGGAAATGCCTTTGCCTGAATAGGACTAGATTCCCCAAATGCACTTCTGACCGTATCCACATAACCTTGTTCTTCCGGAGTTGATTTGACCGAACCGAGTTCCACAACTCCTGATTTCATTGGTACAAACACCACTGTCTGAAACCCAGCCAATCTTGCTAAAAATGACCTCGACTGGTAATGATGCAAACAACTACCGGCATCTGAAACCCACATCAATTTTCCGGACTTGTACGACTCCCCTGGACCACAGTGTGAGATCGAATCAAGTTGAAATGCATAACACATTGAAGTGAGATGAAACATGTCCACATCTGACACCCCATCCAACCTCCTTGCATAATTATCCCCATTCAAACCGCCAAAACACGCGTGGAGCTTCTCAAGCACCCACTTCTTCACCTCTTCTTTCTTCTGCATTGCCTCCAAACTACTATCCCGACTAGAATTCACGTCCCCAGCTCCACCGCCCTTGGTGTGTCTGCAATAACCATCACCCCAAATCAAGGCATATCCACCAGATTTCGAGCTAACAGCCTGCCAGAAAATGGCGTAATTCCAATTCGACCCATTGACAAGCTGGCACAGCCCCTGCTGCACACCCAAGTTACCCGGCGGCCTAATCAATTCTGACAAAACATTTTCGGAAGCCAGTGAGATCAAGAACTGGCACGCTTCGGTACCGAGTACTGACTCCATCACGACCTTGTCTTCTTCATTCACCCAAAATTTCTCACCCATCTTAATTTGTCTTCTCCTTCCACAACTAGCTCAAACAACACAAAACTGCTAAAACTACAGAAATTCACAACACAGCTCTCCAATTTCTTATTCCCACTACAGAAATTCGCAATCTTTTCGCAAAAATTCACCACCGGATCAAGCTACTGCTCGAATCACAATTAAAGTTCTGAACTTTCAACACATCTCAGGGAATCAATTCTACACAAATATAACATCTTTGATAAGATATCTCGAACAAAAATTACCAACTTCAAATGAACTAAAAAAACAACCTTAAATTACACAAACAGAACTAAAACTCGAAAAAGTCGAGAAATTTAGACTTACCCAATTAGCAGATCCTAAGAAAACTTCAAATATTATATACAAAGACCCTCACTTTACTGCTAAATTAAAGCTGATGAAGTTTTTGGAAGCACAAAATTGGCTCAGAAAAACTCCAAAATCCAGGCAGAGAATAATAGCAGAGATCCGATTACCTGAAAACTGATACGGGTTTGAAGCAGATACTTGGATTCCATCTCAGTGCAAGTGTGCAGGAAAGTTAAACTCCAAAATCCAAGATCTGAATTTTAGGGTTTTTTTTTTATAATTTTTTTATTAAATTAAAAGTATCACTATTCCTCCAGATGTGACTCTTTCTTTGGACCCTGACCACCCAAAATTGTGGCAGCATGTGTGTCCCTCTCTGTTCCTTTGTTTTTTGGTGAAACGTTTGTGGAATCTTTCATGGGAATGGCCCAGAAGGCCCAAATATCCACCAGCCCATCAAGTAAAACAAGGATAATCAAGGATAGGAAAAAAAATGCAAAATGAAAAATGAGATGTGAAATTCATTATCAATTAGAAATAAAATGCTAATTAAAAAATGAAAAGGACACGTAAACATGTCGCTCCAAGGCGAAAAACTTAAATTTGACGGTCACGTGATCACGTAATATTTCATATTTATGTATTAAAACTTTAAACATGCATATTGGGTGATAGGCAAGGTTGATACTCTACGAGCCTATTGTATGATATGCATAAATAGATTTATGTACTATAACATTGGTGGACATATAACACGGAAGGGGATCATCTCCGGATCCCTTTCATCTAATCCTCCTCATCAAACAATCTGAGTCCTTCAAATTTGATCCAACGATTAAAAACAAGGGTCCACTTTAAACGTTATAATAACTTTAACCGTTTGATCAAATTTCAACGGTCCAGATTGTTTGATGAGGATGATTAGGTGGAAGGGATCGGGATGATCCCTTTCCATATAAGAGCACTTCCACCACGTGAAAGGCCCCCCCAGGCAATACACTATGCTATCCACCTAGTGAACAGTAACAACCCTTAATGAACAGTAACCGCCTTTTGCATCTCCACCATTGCACTTCAATAGCCCTGGCAATAGGCAATAAAATATTAGTATTTTATTTATTTATAAAATAATACAAAATAATTTTATTTGTAATTTCGGATAAGATTTTTAATCATTCTCGTTGCGCCACGTGTCATTATCTGAAAAGTTATAAAATTATACAAAATAATTTTATTTGTATCTTCAAAAAGCGTCCAATTCGTACCTGCATCAGTAGTCATTTTGTTGGAAAAAAATTGGATTGAAACTTTGAGAGAAAGATAGGAATGTGGTTGAAAGTAGTTGAGAAAACATGAAATTGTGGTGTAAGGTAGAAGATAATGAGAAGGTATTTATAGAAAAGTAAAATCAATTTTTTTTTTATAATTTTTCATATTATTTTTTTCGGATTTTTTACATTTTTTTTAAATTTTTATTCACCTAATTAATCTCTGCTGTTGGATTAAAAAAAATTGAATTCCAACACTCTAGATTGTGCCATGTGGCACAACGGTACATTTTAGAATTTTAAACTATTTTTTCCTTCTTTTTTTTTTAATTTACAAAGCCTAATAACGTGGACCGTTGATCTTAGATCAAACAAATGAAATTAAATGAGGTTTGTAAATTTTTTTTTTACCGTTGGAAATCCAACGGTCTATAAAATATGGCCGTTGCAATCCAACGGACATGGGGAAGCCACGTGGCCTCCCCAACGATAACATCGTAGAAAAAGCGCCGCGGGCCCCAGCCCTGATTTTTTGTCGAAAGACCCACTCCCACGCGCGCTTAAAGCGCACGTGCCCGAAGCTTGCATCAGGTCGCCTTCGGGCTCTCGGGCTGGCAATCCTTGCCGGGCCTGGCCTATCCCTCAGGCTTGCATACGCTGGACCCTATCCCCCGTGCGTTTTGGTCCTGTTCCATCCCCAATCTACCGGGTAATATACCACGGTGGAGTTGCTCTAACACATCGTGTTAGTGTTATTATCACATCAAAAAATTTCTTCAACATGGCATTGAATTAAATTTGAAACGTTTACACGGTGTTATATTCCTGTTTTCTAAAGGAGTTTGTCTGGTTACAAGTTAGCAAGCAAGGCCATAAATATTTGCATGAGGATTTGTAGAGAATATGATATTAATTTACCATGAAAAAGCAAAACCGACGTCCCCAATAAGTTTTCGTACAATAACCTCAATTGATAAGCAGCATAAGCAGCATAAGCTTAAGCTTGCATGCAATAACCTTAATTTACCTGCACGGAAATTGGCCATTGATAAGCAGCATAAGCTTGCATGCAATAACCTCAATTTCTCGATTAGGTGTATTTTTGTTCACCACCTTCAAATGATAGTAGTGTTCATTATTTTATTTATTCTCATTGGATGAATTTAAATGTTGAGATTTGTGTCTATCCACTATACAGATCTCGAATTTAAACTCATCCAACAGTGATAAATTTGGTGATGAGCATCACCATCACGTGAGGGTGATCGGCAGCGAGATATTTTTTTTCCTCCTCTTGCAGCTAAAGTTTGTCTAAGCCGCTACCCCTGATGTCAACATTTGTCTTTTGAGTCAGCAGCAATCCTTCTTCATCTCTTCATTGTCTTTCTTTTCCTATTTTAGGTAGTGGTCACTCTCTCACTTTGTCGAGGAGAGCCTTGTGGTAATTGTGGTCACTTTCTCTTTCTGAGGAAGACAGCTTACGGCACTGTAGCTGTTATGATTTATTACTCAACCCTGGATCTTAAAGGAACAATTGTTGTTCAAAATTCTATGATGGTGATGACACACCCCGACCCGAAAGTGGGACGTGCTGGCCGTCACATGAGAGTGACGTAACCATAAGCACAGTGCGGAAGCAAGATTAATCAGAAAGATACGAACAAATTAAAATCATGCAACTAGCAACCCAAATCAAGATAGTGTGCTAGTGCGAGAATTAAGAAGGTTTACACAACCAAAGCATAAATGGTCTACGTGCAGTCAAGCAGAAAGTACTAAATGGAGATAACACCCGAATGTGGTCCTACATAAGAGAATTATGTCAGAATGTCTGATGAGCTCCTCGTATGCCACCAACGAACACTACCTAATACCTGGAGAGGCAAAAAACAGAAAGCGTGAGTGGGCAAAAACAATTCTTTTCAAAACCATTCTTTTCTCAAAAGTTATAACCCCTCTCCGTAAAACCTGTATAATTTTTTAGAAGTAAAGTATATACTCACATATATATATGTATGTATGTCATGCCAAAGTATCACAACTGACTGCCAAATCATAACTCTGTGAATGTGATTGAATACCAGATAATCAACTCAGCCCTCGGCTGTATATAGCTCATAACAATCTCATCATATCATATAGCTCATAATCAACTCAATCATATCGTATATCCTACACATAAATCAATATCATCTCTAGTGGTCTGCACAACATCACTGTATATAGAATAATATGCTCTAGTGCTACAATCACGTGAAGACTGTGCGAATGATTCGCGGGTCACCTACGAGTCGAACCCACTTATAGTGGTCTACACGACAGGACTGTGCACTTAACTTGGATCCAAGGCGAGCATGCGGTGCGGGAGGTGAACATCACGTGAAAGACTATGCCCCTAACTCTGGGCGGGAGCACTAATATCAAGGTGTAGGTTTATGAGCTCTAATCACATCTCAGGATCATCCCCATATTTTTTAAAATAATTTTTCACCTTCCCACGCGCCCTCACGAGCCGACGAGTGCACAGACCTACACACCCCCACGCACGGCCACGTGACAGTCACACTGACGGCGTCAGTTAACACCATCAAGAATATTCCATCAAATCCTAACGGTAACTGTTAAACTTAACTAACGGCGTTGGAATATTCCATCAGACTTGACGGAATATTTCGTCATCTTCAACCTTTGGACTCC
Source organism: Heteromeles arbutifolia (assembly GCA_024362995.1). Taxonomy (NCBI): domain Eukaryota; kingdom Viridiplantae; phylum Streptophyta; class Magnoliopsida; order Rosales; family Rosaceae; genus Heteromeles; species Heteromeles arbutifolia. The sequence goes on along the minus strand of JANCRC010000002.1, from coordinate 12,126,772 downwards.
GGCGACCTTCACCGTCTCCGGAAACTGGGAATTTTTAAAACTTTGATTTCTCACTCGTTTTTCATCCAAATTTCATGCAATTTATATCAAAATTAAGCTCTTAACTTGTAGAACACATTCATACTAATTTGAAGCTCTAAAAGTCACAGGATCTCACCAGGGAATTTCCACAAAATCCGGCCAAGCTTGAAATTCACGATCCCGACGTCCAAAACCACCAACTGACACACTCCGAGCTTCTTTAGGACCTTCTTAAGCTCTCTGTGAGCTTGAAATTTCCAAAAACATCCATAATTACGTGTGCATGAATAGTGCACAAGTCGGAGGTTATGAGAAACTAGGGTTTTCGAAGGTATCCTTACCTGAAATAGGTACCAATCAACTCATCTGAGCTTCACGAACATAATGGTGCCTTCTTTGACCACGATCTGTGAAGTTTCAAAGGGTGTTGGATGTCATCCGTACAAGAGAGAAGAGAGAGTGAGTGAGTCTGGGAGAGAGAAAGAGAAAGAACACGGAAGATGAGAGAGAAATGACTATGGGTATTTGTGTGTGGTCCTAAAGCCATCAACCAAAACTAAGAAAATCTTAGTTCTAATTGGGTCACCAATCCCAAATAATTAGACCAAATCATATCACACACACATCATTCAACATCCGAGGGTATTTCTGTCTTTTCACATCAACTGTACAAAATTTTCGAGACATGTTGTTTCAATCTACCCACCTTATAAGGCTGTTACAATCTACCCACCTTATAAAAATTTCGTCCTCGAAATTTACATAACCAAAAACGTCCACTAGTACTCATAAAACAACCTTGGGTACATCTCTCTCATCTGATCCTCTGTCTCCCATGTCGCTTCTTCTGTTGAGTGATTTCTCCATAAGACTTTCACCAAACGCACTGTCTTGTTCCTGAGTACCTTATCTTTCCAATCAAGTATCGTCACTGGCTCCTCATCATAGGTCAAATCTGAACTGATCTCTAAAGGTTGATGAGGTATCACATGCGACGGATCTGAGACATAGTGATGAAGCATCGAAACATGAAACACATTGTGTACCTTGGATAGCTCTGACAGCAACTCAAGCTTGTAAGCAACTTCACCGACTCGCTCGGTGATCTGATAAGGTCCGATGAACCTAGAACTTAGCTTGTCTTTCTTTTCGAATCGTACTACACCTCACCACGACGATAACTTCAGGAATACCCAATCATCAACCTTGTACACTCGATCAGTGGCATGTATGTCTGCTAAACTCTTTTGGCGAACTTGGGCCGCTTTCATATTAGACTTAATAACCTGAATGTTCTGAGTAGTCTCCTCTACTATCTCAAGGCCCACTAAAACTCGTTCGCCAACCTCTGACCAACATAAATGTGTACGACAAGGCTTGCCATATAGTGCCTCGAATGGCACCACACCAATACTCGAGTGAAAGCTGTTGTTGTAGGCGAACTCCATCAAATCCAACCGCTTATGCCAAGCGTCGCCAAACTGCAACACCAAAGATCTTAGCATATCCTCCAAGGTCTGAATCGTCATCTCTGATTGTCCGTCTGTCTGAGGATGATATGTCGTGCTGTACAGTAATCTCGAACCCAAAGCTTCTTGGAATGCTGTCCAGAACTTAGAAGTGAATCGAGGATCGCGATCTGAAACAATACTAATTGGAACGCCATGGTACTTCACAATCTTCGATAAGAACAACTCGGCTAACCGGTTCAAAGAATACTTTTCCCTCACAGGAATGAAATGTGCTGACTTAGTAAGCCGATCAACAATCACCCAGATTCCATCATAGCCGTTTTGTGTACGAGGAAGTTTGTACACAAAATCCATGGTAATATTTTCCCATTTCCACTGAGGAACGGGAAGTGGCTGTAACAAACTAAACGGCTTCTTCCTTTCGGGTTTAACCTGTTAGCACACGACACACCTATTTACATACTTAGCAATTTCTCTTTTCATACCCAGCCAATAATAAAATGGTCGAATGGTATGATACATTTTAGTGCCTCCAGGATGCATCGCATAAGCTGAAATATGCGCTTCGTCAAGAATTTCCTTCTTCAGTTCTGCAATATCTGGTACGTACATTATGTTTCCCTGCATAAGCATGCCGTCTGTTTCTCTGATTCAGAGGTCTTTCTTTTCTTCTTGGTTCCTTAACCAAATAAGCTCTTGAGTTTCTTCATCACTAATTTGGGCCTCGAGTATACGAACAATTAAGATTGGCCTAACTTGGACACTAGCAAGCAAGGCATTTTCTCGATCTTTTTCCTCCGAATTTTCTAACTCAAGCTTCACTCCAGTAGACCTCAAATTTACAAGAAGAGGAACACGAGAAGCATACAAACCACTGATCCGACCTTGGGATTTCCTACTCAAACCATCAGCCACTACATTAGCACGTCCAGGGTGATACTCAATCGTGCAATCATAGTCACTAAGCAACTCTACCCACCTTCGCTGCCTAAGATTCAACTCCTTCTGGGTGAAAAGATATTGAAGACTCTTATGATCTGTAAATATCTTACACTTTTCACCATAAAGATAATCTCCAGATCTTCACAGCGAAAATAATGGCTGCTAACTCCAAGTCATGTGTAGGGTAATTCATTTCGTGAGGCTTTAACTGACGTGAAGCGTAAGCAATTACCCTACCATGCTGCAACAACACGCATCCCAAGCCATTCCAGGAAGCATCGCTGTAAATCTCAAAGTTACCACTATCATCAGGAATAGTCAAAACAGGGGTATGAGTGAGATATTACTTTAACAACTAGAAACTCTGTTCACAATTATCGTCCTACTCGAATTTAACTTCCTTCCTGGTCAACCTCGTTAGTGGTAAAGCCATAACTGAGAAATCATTAACAAATCGTCGATAATAACCTACTAAACCAAGGAAACTCTGTACCTCGGTGACGGTTCGTGGCTGCTTCCAATTCTCCACAGCTGCTATCTTCTGAAGGTCTACCTGAATACCCTGAGCTGAAACAACATGCGCAAGAAAGCAACTTGATCTAACTAGAATTGGCACTTACTGAACTTAGCATACAATCGGTGTTCCCTTAGCTTCTTCAACACCAAAGTAAGATGTCGAACATGGTCTGCCTTCGACTTAGAATACACCAGAATGTCATTAATGAAGACAATGACGAATCTATCCAAATACTGCTGAAACACCTTATTCATCAAACCCATGAAAGTTGCTGGTGCATTCGTCAATCCAAATGGCATCACGAGAAACTCATAATGACCATAACAAGTCCTGAAAGCAGTTTTAGAAACATCGTCGCTCCTGATCTTCAACTGATAATAACCAGACCTTAGATCAATCTTAGAAAATACGCAGGCACCTCGGAGTTGATAAAAAAGATCGTCAATACGAGGCAAGGGATAACGATTTTTAATCGTCATCCGATTCAATTACTTGTAATCGATGCAAAGCCTCAAAGTACCGTCTTTCTTCCGAACAAACAAGACTGGGGCTCCCCAAGGTGAAGTACTAGGCTGGATGAAACCTTTATCAACCAATTCCTGTAACTCAGTCTTCAATTCTCTTAACTCGGCATGAGCCATATGATAAGGGCTAAAGAAATAGGATCAGTACCTGGAAGTAAATCAATGGCGAACTCCACATCGTGATCTGGTGGTAATCCAGGTAAATCATCAGGGAAAACGTCAGAAAAGTGTCTGACCACCTTGACATTCTCCATGCTAACATGAGCATCATCATGTAGTACCACGTGAGCCAAGTACCCTTGACAACCTTTTTTTAACAACTTTTTGGCTCTCACAGCTGAAATAATACCATGCCTCAATCCACTAAGCTCACCAAAGAATGTAACCTCAGGTAATCCAGGACAATGGAATGTCACTAATTTCCCGTAACAATCAATCTTGGCACGATTGTAATGCAACCAATCTGTGCCTAAGATCACATCAAAATCCACAATGTCTAAAGGAGTAAGGTTAGCTGGCATAACCACATCCTCCACTAATACGGGACAACCTGGGTAAACATAATCTACATAACACTTCTCCCTCTAGGCGTTGCAAACTCTAACTCGTACCCAAGAGGTGAAGATTGAGGTTGTGTCAATTGAGCAAACATATGAGAAATTACCAAATGAGTAGCACCATAGTCAATCAACACTTTAGCATAATGACCAAGAATATTTAACGTACCCATGATCAAGTCCGGATTATTTTGAGCATCCTGCAGCGAAAGGTTGTTGATACGTCCCTGGGTCTGCTGTCTTGATTGTGCTGCCTCGAAGACCCAACTGTACTGGTAGCAGCATCAACCTGCTGAGGCTATCCTCCAGAATGCCACTATGATCCACCAGCTGAATACTGCTGCTGAGGCATATATCCTCTAGAGTACTGCTGTGGAGGCATATATCCTCAAGAATACTGTCCATAACTGCCCTGCTGATAGAGATCCTAGGGGTACTGGTACTGTCCCGAAGAATAAGGAACAGAATCCCCCTGATAGTGGTATGCACCACCACGACCCGTCTGGGTATAACCACTATGTCCTGAAAACTGCTGAGCTGGAGCTGGCGATGGTAAAGGAAGCTGCTGATGCCTCTGCTGGCCTTAAGGACAAAACTTAGCTAGATGTCCCTCCTGACCACAAGTGTAACAACCACTACTACCTTTTCGACACTCCCCGAAATGTCGATTATTGCACCTACGGCACAAGGGTGCATTTCCTCTACTAGAATTCCCCTACCTTTGGGATCTGAAACCTCCGAAGAACCTACCACCTTCTCTCTGACCTGTGGAACTGAAACCTCCACTGGAAGAACTAGAACTAGCCCCATTACACTTAAAGTTCTGAGTCTGGCGAGGCCCTTGTGAGAAATGACCTTTACCCTTATCCTTATTCTGATTCCCATCTTTCTCTTCTTCTTCGATGTCGCTGGGCAAATTCTCAGAATCCTCAATCTGAAGTAAAGCTTCATAAAACTCATGATAAGTGGTACAGGGAATCGCAATCGCAATGGTACGCCATTTCTTCTTAGTACCCAATTTAAAACGACGTAGCATCTCAACCGGATTAGCAACAACTTCCGGATGATAACGAGATAGATCAGTAAATTTCCTATAGTACTCATTAGCTGACAGCTTCTTCTGCCTCAAACTAGTAAACTCATGTTTCTTACGAACAATGTATGCCGGAGGAATGAATCTTGTATAGAATAACTAGTTAAATACCTACAAATCCTTAGATTCCTCCTGGGGTAACTCATCGGCCAACTACCCATCTGTCCGGAGATAAACTCCCCTAACTTTGCATCAGCCTAAAAGTCTTCTCAATATACACCAACCATTTCTCTGAACCCTCGGGCCCTTCATTCCTCACAAAAGTGGTTATTTTCAAATTATGAACCAACTCCAGAGGGGTCCGCTGCGGCGGGCGAATAACTAACTGAATAGCACTCGCTATAGCTTCCCCTAACTGAGCTATGTCAGGGAAATTAGGTTCAGCTGAACGACGTGGCTCTCTACGAGGCAGTATAGTTCTGACAAAAACACCAAGGTAATTAGAATATTCACAAGATATGCACGACTGCCAAACCTATGCTCTGATACTAAATGGACACACCCCGACCCGAAAATGGGGCGTGTTGGCTGTCACATAAGAGTGACGTAACCATGTGCACAGTGCGGAAGCAAGATTAATCAGAAAGATACAAACAAATTAAAATCATGCAACTAGCAACCCAAATCAAGATAGTGTGCTAGTGCGAGAATTAAGAAGGTTTACACAACCAGAGCATAAATGGTCTACGTGCAGTCAAGCAGAAAGTACTAAATGGAGATAACACCCGAAAATGGTCCTGCATAAGTGATTTATGTCAGAACGTCCGATGAGCTCCTCGTATGCCACCAACGAACACTGCCTAATACCTGGAGGGGCGAAAAACAGAAAGCGTGAGTGGGCAAAAACAAATCTTTTCAAAACCATTCTTTTCTCAAAAGTTATAACCCCTCTCCGTAAAACCTGTATAATTTCCCAGAAATAAAGTATATACTCATATATATATATATATATATATATATATATATCTCAAAATCCTGCTGGAAAATACGTATGTATGTCATGCCAAAGTATCACAACTGAATGCCAAATCATAACTCTGTGAATGTGATTGAATACCAAATAATCAACTCAGCCCTCGGCTGTATATAACTCATAACAATCTCATCATATCATATAGCTCATAATCAACTCAATCATATCGTATATCCTGCACACAAATCAATACCACCTCTAGTGGTCTGCACAACATCATTGTATATAGAATAATATGCTCTAGTGCTACAATCACGTGAAGACTGTGCGAATGATTCGCGGGTCACCTACGAGTCGAACCCACTTATAGTGGTCCATACGACAAAACTGTGCACCTAACTTGGATCCAAGGCGAGCATGCGGTGCGGGAGGTGAACATCACGTGAAAGACTATGCCCTTAACTCTGGGCGGGAGCACTAATATCAAGGTGCAGGTTTATGAGCTCTAATGCCCTTAACTCTGGGCGGCAGCACTAATATCAAGGTGCAGGTTTATGAGCTCTAATCACATCACATAACAATATTCATTCTCATCATAACCAGTATGTAAACTTACCTGCCACACACCTGCATATCCGTAGCACCATCATTATTATATGCAATCACTAATGCAAAAATAAAATAAATAGATACTTTGCATGGCATTTCAAATCGTATAATTCTTTAAATTCATTTTCTAGGAAAAGCAAGTATATAGGTATATACGGAAAACAAAAGCCCACTCACTGATAAGTAGCCGGGTCGTAACCCCGTGCCTAGCCTGGTTATACTCGTCGTCCGGATAGGTCTCGCCTATATGAGAAGTAACTAAAATAACGTCAATTAACGCACATAATCGAAACCTTAGAAATAACTTCTCATACATTGCTCAATTTGGGTATATAAATATACCACAGTGATCCACAAAATCTCATGATCATCCCTATATTTTTTAAAATAATTTTTCACCTTCCCACGCGCCCTCAAATGCCGACGAGTGCACGGACCTACGCGCCCCCACGCGAGGCCACGTGACAGTCATACTGACGACGTCAGTTAACGCCGTCAGGAATATTTCAAAAATATTCCGTCAAATCCTAACGGTAACTATTAAACTTAACTAACGGCGTTGGAATATTCCATCAGACTTGACGGAATATTTCGTCGTCTTCAACCTTTAGACTCCGGCAACCGTTGCCGTCGCCGTCGCCGGAAACTGGGAATTTTTAAAACTTTGATTTCTCACTCGTTTTTCATCCAAATTTCATGCAATTTATATCAAAATTAAGCTCTTAATTTGTAGAACACATTCATACTAATTTGAAGCTCTAAAAGTCACAGGATCTCACCGGGGAATTTCCACAAAATCCGGCCAAACTTGAAATTCACGATCCCGACGTCCAAAACCACCAATTGACACACTCCAAGCTTCTTTAGGACCTCCTTACACTCCCTGTGAGCTTGAAATTTCCAAAAACTTCCATAATTACGTGTGCATGAACAGTGCACAAGTCGGAGGTTATGAAAAACTAGGGTTTTCGAAGGTATCCTTACCTGAAATGGGTAACAATCAACTCGTCTGAGCTTCATGAACACAATTGTGCCTTCTTTGACCACGATCTGTGAAGTTTCAAAGGGTGTTGGGTGTCATCCGTACAAGAGAGAAGAGAGAGAGAATGAGAAAGAACACGGGAGATGAGAGAAAGAAGTATGGGTATTTGTGTGTGGTCCTAAAGCCACCAACCAAAACTAAGAAAATCATAGTTCTAATTGGGTCACCAATCCCAAATAATTAGACCAAATCCTATCACACACACATCATTCAACATCCGAGGGTATTTTCGTCTTTTCACATCAACTGTACAAAATTTTCGGGACAGGCTGTTACAGGTGACTTTGTTGTTTGTGTGCTTGGCAAGAATTATGCGGAGGAAACTCGACGTTCGTTGCAGTTGACTTGTAGCAAGGTTTTTACTGACGATTACAAGATCATCAAAGGGTGACGCAGTCTTGCCTTCGTGTGGTCATTTTAGTGGTCCAAGGGATTCACAATCATGTTTTCTTGTCGTTGCAAAGTCTTCAGGTGATGGTATGATGTTTAACTTATGTGTCTTGATGATGTTATTACGTCCGGCTCCTAGGGCTTAGACCTTGTGAGCTTATCTTTCCTGTTTGCTATGAGCGAGTCTCCCGTGATTGAGGAATCATACTTCTAAAGAGTTTATTTTATGTTTTGACATTTTGTTTGTTTGTTTTGGTTGTGGTTTCGTTGTTTGTACACCTAACAAAGGACTATGACGACATCTTCGTGATGTCTCATAGCAAGGCACCTTTGCTGAAGGAGTGTCATCTTTTGTATGTTCATAAAAAAAAAAAAAAGATGCAAGGTTTTGTCCACATGAGCATTTCTTTCTATTTGGTTAGATGTGGTTATGTAGGGTAAGTTTTGTGTTGTCTTTTTGTTGCGTTTGAAATTGTATTCCTAATGGATGATGTTTTTTGTTTTATTTGATTAAGGACATTACCTAAGATAAAAAATAAAAAAAATAAAAAAAACTTTATATTCCTTATTTAATTTACGAATATTACTGGCTAATTAGTATTTATTAAAAATATATATGCAATAAAATACATGTATACAGCCACCAAGCATACAACTATTTTTACATGTCACACACTCCTTGTTAATTTCTATTTTTAGATCTTCTCCAGTTCATTGAATCCGACAGCTTAAAATTGAGAGGAGGGTATGAGAGGCAGGATGATGTGAATTGCACCACTCCAAAAATATAAACGATAACCTCTGCATGAACCTTCTCCCAGTCTGTCTGCTTAGAACTACACACACACACACACACACACAACATATATATATATATATATATATATATATATATATATATATATATATATATATTATGCACATTTCATCGCTTGCTTGTGACTTTTTTAGAGTAGGTGCTTGAGATGATCTCTGATGAGCTTCCACTCGTTGATTATAATCAGTTGCAATGGCAGTTGCCGCGTTCAGGGGATGCACGGATTGGGGCCAGTAGGTGGCACTGAACCTCTAGCTTGTGGCAGAAACGCCGTCCTTGGAACAAAAGTCTTCGGCTTCATCGTGCAGCCCAGAGGTCGAGCAGCAGCTGCTACATGGTCAGAGGGTAATTTGGCTGTGAAAATGATCAAGAGAATAAGCATCAATAACTTCATAGCGTGCATGGTTTGATATGGTGACCGAAAAATAATGTCGGAAGTGCTTTCTCTCTATGGAAAGATGGAAGATAAGGTGCGTGGAATAAGCTTTCTTGTGCTTAATTTATATAGAGATTGAGTTAAGAACTACAAGTGGAACATGAATTCAACTTCGAAACTCCTAAGAAAAGAGGGGCTGACTGCAAGCCAAATTACACAATTTATGAGGAAATTGTTTACACTTTTTCAGCCCCCCACTCGGGTCAAAAGAAACCAATTATATATATTATATATGAGGATTTTAAAGTAAAAAGGTTTCACATCGTGAAATGAAACAAATTGAGCTACTTCTAATATTACCAATTGGTTTTATGGTGGAATCCCAACTTTTTTCATGATATCAGAGTACATACTCCATGTCACCCAATTCTTATTGTCCAAGTGTTTGACTTGAAAATTCGTTATACATGAGGGGTCGTGTGAAGATGTGAAGGTAAAAGAGTCTCATATCAGTGAAAGGAGAAACATTGTAAGGACTTATAAGAAATTGAATTACTCTTCATATTGCCAATTAGCTTTAAACTCCAACTTTCTTCAATATACATAAGTGTTACTACACACTAGGATTATGTATCTAAGTATAGTGATAGATATGTGTTTAACCTTAATCTAGAGCGGTTGCGAGATAGAGTTTTCATGCGCACTTTCGACCTAGGAGAGTTTTGCAAGGTAATGTGTTATGTAAACCAGGGCAGCTCGCGTACACTTTATGAACTACTTCCTCTGGAAATGAGAAGCAATAAAACAAAAAAGAAAACCCAGGTCATAAGCATATACCAAAACTCAGTACACATTGATATCTATTTCGTTTTTAAATTTGCAATTTTTGCAGATATGAAAAAATATATAAGGAAAAAGGATAATAGAGAAGAAGTGGTGAGGGAAAAGAATAAATAAAAATGGATAAATACGAAATCTTACAAGTGAAAAAGCTTAAAATAGCTTTGAGTTTAAATCAGTTTTCTTCTTGTGTACGGTTCTAAAAACTCAAGGAAAAATATATTTTTTCCACATTTTTTGCACCGTCGTTGTATCACTATATTTCTCTTTATTTTTAACACAAAACTGAAAACTAAAAGCGAAAAAACAAAATGTATTTCATGCTCTCTAGTTACAACTTCATACCAAAGTCAATACACGTGAAATTGAAAGTCCCCTGCAATGAGGTGTCGGTGTTTGATATTTTTCGTAGCATGCAAAAATGTCAACCTACGTTTATACGCGTTTTGAGTGCCGAATTAGTTTCATAGACGTGTGGCTTTTGTTTAATTATAATTAGTGCTAAAAAGTAAACTCGGTTATTTTTGTCGGGAAACATTATTCTGTTCATGTTGACCTCACTAGCACAATGTATTTTGTTTGTTTTAGTTTGATTTTGGCATTTGGGCTTTTTATTCCCTCACACAAATGACACTCTTGCTATACACTTTACGATAATAGTGTGCAGGTTCGTTAAGAAGTTTTTCGAGTATGTTTTGGAATTTTAAAAGCACTTGAAATATTTCTTACAAGAAGCATCAATTATGTACTTCTTACAATAAGCACTTCAAGTATTTTTTTAGAATTTATTTACATTTTTACTTAATTGATTTTCTATTTTTATTAAAAGTATTTTCAATTATTTTAAAAGTACTTAAAAGCGAGTCTTTGTTTTCTATGGTGACATAGTGATGAGCAAAGTGCTTACGCTGCAGATTGTGTGATGTTTTACACAGAAACGGACGGAGGTTGAAACTCCTGGGAAAAAGGTCGCTGACTCATTACACGAACCCAGTTGTCAAGTCATAATTTAGATAATTAGATGAAATAAAAACTCAATTTATGCAACTCCCTAGCAATTTGCTGGAAGTTTTTAACACTAGTTTGCAGGTCCCCGCGTTTAAACGTTTTCGGTACATCTATATTTGTTCACATATATATATTATAAAAGAATGGAAATAACTTCTGCACTTCCATTTTTTCTTCAATATACATTGATTTATGTTTGGTTCTAGTTATATATAATTAGGTAAATTAAGAAACATAAATAAACAAAGTGTATAAAAAGATAGGTAAAAAAAATGTCCAAAAGTTATACTTAGATAAATGAGTTAATTAACTAGTGAGTAGTAGTTACGTAAGATTTTTCTATCAACACTATAATTTAACGAAATTGGGTTGAAATCTACTTTTTTATTATAACAAATAGTGATGACAAATCACTAAAACAACAACGATCAATTATAAAACAAACAAGGAAGAGGGAACCCAATTTTGTTTGTGTTTCTTTAAACATGTTTTTAGTAAAGCCAATTCTATGCCTGATTCGCTTGCTAATTTTGGTTATTCGCAAAATTATGATTGTATTGGGCTAGATTTCGTTCCTCCTTTTGCTAGCCAAGCTTTGCTTTGGGACTCTCGTTGACGTAACATTTGCCCCGGAGACTTTGTGTTTTAATTTAATTTTCGCAAGGAAATTGTTATTGGCACTCTAAAAATTTTATTTTGATTAAAAAGAAAAATACACTTTTAAAGAATGTAGAATGAGATTTTTAAAGTGCTAAAAACAATTCTCTTTCGCAATTGAGAAAAACAAATGAGAAAAAGGGTACTCAAGTCAAAGCACAGCGCGTTTTTATATATAAGGCAAGGCAAAATGCTGAACCCTGCCCCTAAGCATTGCCAAAGTCAAAACGTATGAAATAAGTTGAAACCCCAGCTCGTTTGGATGTGCTTTTAGAATAATTGAAAGTGTTTTTGATGAAAATACTTTTGAAACTAATTCTTAATAAAAATGCAAATAAATCATGGAAAAACACTTAAAATGTTTCATGGAAGAAGCACATAACTGGTGCTTCTTGCAAAAAGCACTTAAAGTGCTTTAGTTGGAACCCAAAAATATTTTCTCTAAAAACGTTTTCAGCGATTTTAAAAAAACATTCAAACGAGCCAATATAATAGATTGATTAGCTTTCTTGTTAAGCAAATTAGCTTTACAATGCCGAACCTTGCTTAATTTAATTGTATTTGAAAGAATTAAAAATCCTAAAACAAACGTAATTAGCATGTCTGTAATTTTAATGCAGAGAAGCTAGATCTACTGCACTCGATGGTACGTTGTTTAAGTAATTTTCTCTTACTCGAATTCATGTCTGCACTAAATTAAAATTTTGTTTAGTTAATTGCATGATTACAAGTAACTATAATCTAATTAATGTCCCAATCATCGGAAAAAAATGTAAACCCAAGAATCCACACAGCACATTCAGAGTTCGTATTCTGGGGCCAGTGAATTGCATGGTGATGACCACAGGAGGCTAAAATGCCTCTATGAGTCTTCAGTCTCTGAAATAATGAACTGTCTTGACGAATGCATTAGCTAATCATTTTTAATTTAAAAAAAAAAAAACAGATGTGCTAATGTACAGTCTGTATTGCATTTGGTGATGGCCGGGTTTTGCTATTTTGTGTGGTTGACATTTTTTTATAAATGTCAGCCTGAATATATGCCTACTCGGTTTGCTTTTACTTGTGCTAAAAGTAAACCTAATAAATTTGGGAAGTAATTTCCCAGCAAAGTTATGGTCGAAGTGGGATCATAATGAGTGCCATATGGTCAGCAGAGAGTATAAATCGCCCGCTGTAGACAGATTATATATGTTGAAGAAATTTCAAAACCTAAGGAAAATTATCAACTAATATTTCGTGATTTTACTACTAATTGTGTCAATTAAACCAGAAAGGGATCCGGTAATATGTTGAAGAAATTTCAAAACCTAAAGGAAAATTGTCAACTAATATTTCGTGATTTTACTACTAATTGTGTCAATTAAACCGGAAAGGGATCCTCTCTGGATCCCTTCCTCCTAATCCATCAATTCCAGGGATCCAGACCGTTGAAATTTGATCCAACGGCTAAAGATATTATAACTTTAAAGTGGGTTCATGTTTATAGTTGTTGATCAAATTTCAACAGCCCGGATCCCCGGACTTGGTGGATTAGGAGGAAAGGATTCGGAGAGGATCCCTTTCCAATTAAACCTACATCTATGACTCATTTGATAGTGCTTTTAAAATGACTGAAACCGTTTTTGGTGAAAATGTTTGTGGAACCAATCAGAAATAAAAATGCAAGGGAATCTAAAAAAGCACTTGAAGTGTTTTATGCAAGAAGAACATAACTGGTGTTTCTTACAATAAGCACTTCAAGTGCTTTTGAAACCACTAAACATTTTATCTAAAAACGTTTTCAATTATTAAGGCACTTTTCAAAAAGCCTATATTACAACTTCATCCTATACAAACTCTCAACAGATTGTATATATTCTACTTTCGTTGATAGTGAGAGTAATCAAATGCCTGTCTCTTTTTTTGCTACAAAAATATGGTTTGCTACTCACCTATTAGTGATGAGGTCCAAAATATACATCTCTCTCAAAGATGTTAGGATGCCAGATGGCATCATCTTGTGGTGACAGTTAGAGTTGGGTATTAGCATAAATAGTACATTGTAAGAGAAGAAAGACATTTAATGAAATTGTATTGTTTGTATTGTTCTTCTGTTACTCTCTTTCTGTGCAATTGTGGAAGATGTGGAGTAGGTTTTAACATTGGTATCAAAGCCAGGTTTTCGATCCCTCAATCCTTCTCCGTTGTATAACGCCACAAATGTTTTGTAAAACCATGGAATCGAGGGTTTCCAATCAAGGAGCCAAGTCCGACGAGTTCAAGAAGTCTCAACAAGAATTCAGGATTTCTCAGGCCAAATTTCGGACCGAATTCAAGACTACCACTGATTTAATTCTTCTTCAATTGAAGTTGCTTGCAGAAAAACTTGGTGTTGAATCTTCTGCAGCTACACCAGTGCATCAGCCGTTCGTCAAAATGGCATCTCCTATCTCTGTTGAGAAATCGAATCAAGTTGTTCTCCAGCTTCAATCTTTCCACGAGGAAAAGATTCGGGCCCGAGAGAAAGTAGTTGAATTCTGGTCTCAATTCCGTCCAAGATACAAGCCCAAGACTCGTCCTTGTTTACGACCAACATTGAAGAAATTCAAGAAAGTTCGCAACTACGCCAAATACCACGAAGATGGTTCTGCAAAGTTTCGTTCCAGTTCCAAATTTCAAGAAAGTTTTGGGTTTTTTCAAAGTGAATTGGCTGGGAAGAATGAAAAGGTTTTCGATTTACTCGACAAGAAAGTTGAAGACCCTGTGAAAAGTCCTCCATTTCTTGATTCTGATTGCATGAAATCCAAGATTCAAGCTTGCGTTCTGGGTTCTTCATCTCCTAACGGATTGGTTGCTGCATTTAGAGATAAATTCAATCAATTCAGGACGTCGTCTTCGTCTAATCATGAATCTAATTGCAAGAACGACTTGGCCCAAGAATTCATTTTCATAATTTCAGTATCTGATGATGGGTTCGTGAAAATTGATTCATTTGCACTCCAAGTGTTTGATGAAAGGTCACACTCAGCAGATTGTGATTTTCAGTTGGGCTATCACATGCTGATTTCTGACACCAGAGGTACACTTCGTAGGTTCTTTACTTCGAATGTTCAAATCAAAGATGCTTATAGTTCTAAATTTTTTGTTTGTAATGGTGAAGTCATGAAAAATGGAACTATTGTGCATTTGAAGCTTGGTTTCCATGAGTTAATTCTTGACAAAGGTGTAACAACTATTCAAAGGCTCCTTAATTCGGAATCTACTGGAAAAGTTAAAACCATTTTGGTGCAAGAAAATGCTTCTGCTCAACCGCTTGATGCACTGCAGCCTTTTGGTGGGTTTTATAATGATGCACTTGTTTCTGTTAGTTTTCAGTTCACCTACCATAAAGGAATTCGTGATAAAGGTGGAACTATTTTTCTCTCTGGATTCAATTCAATGGATTTCCTAGCAGTCTATGAGTTGGGTTTTGTTCTTAATGTGAAAAAAAGGAAATTTTTGGAGGAAGCTGACCCCTTGATTGTACCTGTTGAGACGACTTTTCTTGCTTTCAATCTGTTTGACAAAATGTGGCTCTCTAGTTGATGTATGTGCTACTGGAAGGGCATTCATGATAAGGATGAAGGCTCAAAATTCAGGGATGAAAAAATTCAAGCATGTGCTGCAAATAGAGGAGGATTAGTCGGAGGTAGTTTCCAACTTGATTACACAAGTGTTTGAGCAACGGAAACTCTTATGATGGTTGCACGTATGATTGATGGAAAAACTGTAATATCCAATGTTGCCAGAAAATCAAAGGTGGCTGATCTTGCTCGGTTTCTTATTGATTATGTGGCGTGCATTGAAGGAGCAGGAAACAACAAGCTTATTAGCAAGGAAAAATCCCAGTTGCATGGTTATGAATGCGTCATTGCACATGATCGTATTGAAGTCCATACATTTATTCTTGATGCGGCTATTACTCACTCTTGCATCTCGATATCACATGTCGTGTTGTGTCAAGTGTCCTTTTTGATACACAAACTCTCGGGTGTTGGTTACAAAATCAAGCAATATTCACATGATACCTTGGCAGTTTCAGCTTTGCTTGGACGTGGTGGTGAAAATTTGCAAAGCTTTGAGGTTACAGAGGAACCTGTATTTGACAAGAGCATGAGTCATGTGGACTTTCTAGATCAAATTCTTCAGGTTTTTCAGTTTCAAGCCTTGCTGCAAGGGTCATTTTATTGGGGGGGGGGGGTATATTGTTAGGAAGCCACATGGCCATTGCCAGTTATCACAGATGCTGGGATTTTGCAAGATGTACCAGTGCAATCTTGGACAGAAGAAGGATCAAGAAGTGCTGCAGCTACGGAAGCCTTAGTCAATGGCAAAACCACTCCCAAGATGATGCTACATGGGAACTATACCATGAACTGAAGCTTGAATTTCCAGAAATTGTGAACCTTTAATACATTCTTGTGATTGTGTTGTTCCTAGTTTTATTGCTGGTTTTCACAATTGTACTTAGTTTGAAATTGTAAATCTTACTTGTAAGATTGGTTTTAGGGGGGGGTATTGTTAGGATGCCAGATGGAATCATCTTGTGGTGACAGTTAGAGTTGGGTATTAGCATAAATAGTACATTGTAAGAGAAGAAAGGCAGTTAATGAAATTGTATTGTTTGTATTGTTCTTCTGTTACTCTCTCTCTCTGTGCAATTGTGGAAGATGTGGAGTAGATCGTAACAAAAGAGATACAGTTAACTAAAAGCTCACGTCGTACTTGAATTAGATCAAGTGACTGCACAAACGAAACTTGAATATTGCAAGGTGTACCTTTAAATTAATTAGTTTATGGCTGCAGGCGTCTATGTATGAGTTAATGTTCTTAACAATTTGAGTTATAAACTTCTTGTAAACCAAGATCAAATTTAACGGTGGTAAAGTTGTAGCAATTTATTCATGAACATTAAAACGTGGAACACCATCGCATAGTATCGTGGCAGATAATTATTGAATATTATAATGCTAACCCTAATAGCTCTCCTAACCAACACGAGGAACCCTAGTGACGACGCCGCGTTCATTAATCCAGACCCAGACCCTATCGCACCTTCTGTCCCTGGTGGTTGCAGACCCTTCCAGTAACACGATTGCCCGAACACCGTGATTCTCTTGCTCTATCTTTGCCGCCGCATCTTCCCCATTTTTTCCCACCAGCTCTGGCCATGACTTCTTACCTGCTCCCACACAGACACACACATATATAACAAAACAAATAAATAAACTCATGATGAAGTACCAGTAATCCCACAATTATAGTAGTTTTACCTGGACAATCTGCCATTCTATCTTCTTTCTCACACACTGATATATTTTGTGTCATCAAACTTTTATGGGTTGGTATTTATAGATAGATTGGAGGGCTTCAAGTTTGGTTCTAAATGTTTCAAGCATGCACGCAGTTGTGTCAATGTATATATGCCGATGTGTTCGAATGATGACAATAGCTAGATCTAGATGTCAATCAATTGTGCGAGGTATGTCCATATGTCTTTCTTTCGTGCATGTAATGTTGTTGTGATTTGTGCATGTTTGTGTTAAATAGCTCCATATCCACATGCAAGCTCATCCAAAATCAAATCAAAAGGTATCGAATTGATATTTACATCTAATTTGAGCGGCTCCTTTTGGATTCTTCCCCATCATTTCTTTGGACTTAATAGTTCAAGAATTTTCGGGGGTTTATTGCCACGCGGTGTTAGTGATCTACATCAATGTTATGAATTTACTTAAATTTGACATTAATAATATAACTTGGATTCATAAAATATTAATTTTGTTGTTCATTATATTATAACATTATATTATTACTATTTTTTAAGGAAATGACATATATTTGATCCAATGTAAAGGGGACGATATAAAATTCACATATATGAATAACATGACTTTTATAGGGGTGTACTATCTAAAAATTAAAAATGATAATCTCTAATGTTGTACCCATGTAACAGATCCTGTGAAAAATATGAACTTAAAAACAACCTTAAATCACATTAACAATACTAGAACTCGACAAATCTCATAAATTAAAAAATCACATTAACAACACTAGAACTCGATAAATATGAGAAATTTGGACTTACCCATGTAGCATATCCTGAGAAAGCTTCCATAACTCATCACTGTTTTAAAAATCTCCGTCTAAGGTCGCCTAGGCCTTGCCTAGGCGTTAAGTAGTTAGCTACCGTCCCGATTAATCCTTAGAAGTTTGAAAATTAAGAAAGGGCAACTAGACCTACTTAGGCACCCGCCTAAACCACATAAGCGCTTGCCTAGCCCTCCCAGAATCGCCTAGGTTGCGACTCTCACTTAGACAGAAAATAAATAACTTTTATTTTGCTTTTATATTTTTAAGTAAATTTAATGAACACACATTATATGGTTTTCCTCATATTTTCATGAAATTATGAATTTTTAAGTATAAGCAAACATTTCATTTATACGATATATAATAAATTTACTTACATCCGATCAAGTCCTGTCTTGCCACCTAAGCGCTAAATCCTCATCCTCCATCCGACTAGCGTTTAGAGTACTTTATAACCTTTCACTTTATTGCTACATTAAAGCTGAAGAAATTTTTGGAACCGCAAATTTGGTTCAGTAAAACTCCAAAATCCAGGCAAAGACCAATAGCAGAGATCCAATTACCTGAAAAGAGATACGAGTTTGTAGCTGAAAAAAAGGTTCTAAATACTTGGGTTGAGATCCTTTTCGAATTTGTCTGTACCCTTTAATCTTAGCCATTCACATAGACAATGCGGCCAGGAATCTATTTTAAGATTTTTTTTAGGGTGTGGCCTTTACGCACTTATTTTAACTCATTCACATGCTAAAAGATTATTAAACAGTCGAAAAATGTGTGATAAAAATCACGAATTTTTTAAAGTTTTCCATGCAAAACGAGGGACCCCTCAGTCTATTTTCTGACATCAAAACGAACTGGAGCCTTCTTTTGGCCCAAGCATTTCCTCTTCATATTTCACCCTCTAGGGGCAAGAATTTTTCTATGTACCCAGAACACAAGTCGATACAAAATGTGTTATAAATATAGTAGAGGGACACTAAAAAATATATTCCTCCATGTATCATGACATTTAGTAAGTATACAGACACACTAAAAAACTCTCTTTTTGGGCAATGTGCAAAGACAACTTTGCTTCCATTAAATTAAAGGGTTAATTGCATTTTACACCACAAGATTCGTAGTCATTTGTAAAATGAGTCACGAGATTTCATTCATCACATATTACACCATGTGGTTACTGAATTAGGTCAATTTAACCTCTTCGTCAATTTCGTCATCTAATTGGATATTTAATGGTGATGTGTGATAGTATGGGCTCGCCTTTGAAGCACATGTTGACCATCAATTTCATCGTTTAGTACTTTACTTTTTAATCTTATATGAAAATGAAGGTCAACATGTGCCTCAAATGTAGGCCCAATCTATGTCACGTCAACGCTCAACATCTAATTAGACGGTGAAGTTGATAGAGAGGTTAAATTGGTTCAATCCAGAAAATCATGTGGTGAAATATGCAAAAATTGAAACCTCGTGGCTTACTTTGCAAATGATCCTCAAACTTTGTGGTGTAAAATGCAATTAACTATAAATTATGTTATGGTGTTAATTTGAAAAATTTCAAGAATAGCATTAAGTTGTGATGTGGACAATTATTAAAGTGGGTTTTTACTTTCAAGTCATTTACGGAGCTTTGAATCTCCAAACCAATGCAATTTAGTTAAGAAAATCTATAGCTTAACTTGACTAAAATGAGTCGATTTTGGGGAACTAGAGCTCCAAAGACGATGATTAGTAGAGATCATTTTAGTATTTTTCCACCTCGTCATTTAATGCTAGAAACATTATTACTTAATGTTGTTAAAGTCATCACTTAACGCCGGTAGCCTAATGGAGGTCTAATTTTAAAAACGTTAGGTAATTATTTAATTTATGTCCTTTGATCTTCTTCAGTTCATTTGATCTGACGGCTGAAAGTTAGAAGGGTGTGTGAGATGTAAAAAAAGATGTATGAACAGCACACCCTTAAAAAAATTAGGAATAATTTGATCAGTCGTAAAAATTGGGTAGTTATCTGTACATATCTATACCTAAAGGTTGGTTAGTGTGATTTATGGTATCAATATGTCATATATGTACCTAAAGTTGGGTTAGCGTACATATCTGTGCCTAAAACTTGGGTAGTTTCATACTAAAACCCTTGAAGGCCTCAATTGGAAGGAGAGAAAGGAGAGAACCAAAAAGGCTTCATCTATCAATATGTCATGCTTTAATTAATAAGATGTGAAGTTCCTTTGTGTCGCAGTCCTATTATAATGTCAGTCGAGTTGAATTTTTCTCTAAAATATTGCATTTGAAGGTTTTTTTTTTTAAAGCGTAAAGCTATGAAAGAATTACATTTGAAAAAAACCGTCATAATTGTCGTGCTAAAACCAGTTGGTTATGCATGCTCAGTATTCAATTGTTTCGACAAAAACGCCCATGAACATCAAGACAGGGTGCATAATGATAAATTGACTCATTCACGTCTAGACTCAATGATTCACTCTAATGGGGAGGGACTAACATGCCCTCCACGGGATGCCGCTTTAGAATCTCTGACCAATGATACAATGTAATGCGGAAGTCTCTTCATGGCATCACGATATTAGTTTGGACCGCAACAATGTTGGACCTGGTGTAGGTAAGTCTTTGTCCCTAATGGGTCTTTTTAGATAGCAAAGGGTCTCAAAGAGAGAGGATCGATAACCTAGGAATCACTCAACTAGGGGCAATAGATTTGCTTGACGTTGTTAATTGTGGATTCACTCACACGACCAAACCTAATGCTTGATTTGAGAATGAGAAATCACTCTCTTCAAATGCACAAGGCAAATAAACTATTTTTCGTTAATCTCGTTTAAATAGAGAGATTACAATACATAGGTAGAATAGATACTTAATACTAAGATTATAGTTTCTAGACTAAGATTATACTTTCTAGACATAAAATTAAAACATAGCTTTGAAAGACAAAAAGCCACCAACAACATTTTTTATTCAGGGACCATTTTAATTGTCATGCACCGCATCAAACACGTTAGACATTAAGCCCAAGAGGAGCATGAGCTGTGTACATTGACATACTGGTAATAAATGTTGAAATAGAATGGTTGGGAATGGAATACATATTTACGTTTGTTAGACAAGTGCTCAGTTAATGCCATGGGATTGCTAGGAAGATTAAATTTGAAGACAAAGTTTTGAAAATTAAATCATGTGTCACCATTAGGAATAAGCACGTTTATCAACATGTAAGTAATCAATCAATCATCAATTTTCATGTCTTTTAGTTTTCAAAACTTTGTCTCCAAATTTAATCTTCCTAACATTACCGTTACCCTAATGCCACTGGCGGATGCACTAAGGGGCAAGGGGGGTCAGCTGACCCCCCGAACTTCAGTGAACGTCTATGGACATCTTAGGTGCTGACCCTCCGAACTTCAGTGAATGTCCATGGATGACTTGGGTGCTGCCCCTTTAAAGGTTAGAGTTGCCATTCATATATGCCCTTCAATTGCATGATAAAATGCATTAGAGAGGTGTTGCCCCTTTACAGTCTAGTCCTAATATTATTTACCTCTGACTTGTTTGATGGTTGTGATTACAATTGTTGGGTAAAAAAAAGAACCAAGTAAAAAACTATCCAAAAATGCAAAGTAAATGAAATGGTTATCTCAAAGAATAACAAAGCATCATCATTCTTGGACAAACATATTAATGGGATGCAGTGATATCAAAGTGTTCAAGATAAGTGTATTTATTTGTTAAGCATTCATATGGGAGCAGCCTTAACATGTTAGTTACCCACGCAAATGAGGCATTAACAGGTGTGCAATATGCTTTTCCAAATGACTTAAGGTCTATCAAGACTCGATAAAATGACAATATGCATACTATTTCTGCTAAAAAAAATTTGCGCGCTACGCGCACCATTCTTACTGACCCCCCGAATATTATTTCCTGGATCCGTCACTGCCTAATGCCATATATGCGTGCACATGTAAAATTTTCATTTCATTTTATCTGCTGTTTGCAGGCCCGAGCAATCCGCCATGGGTGAAGTCGGGCCAACATGCTATACTGGATACAAGAATGGGGACCCTTAATGACCAAGATCATAACATGCATACAAATTAATGAATAAATATAGTACTTCTGCAAGATATCAAGAAAGTCCTCCCGTCAAGAATTTGAAGGTTCTCATTTTCTTCCTTTACAACAAGCTTTTCGATGAACTGTCTGAAGAAATCCACCTTATTCCGATGAAGGAGATAGTTAAAGGATTTTGAGAAAAATTGGAAAACAGAAGCAACATAAATTTACTAAGCAATAACAAAAGGAATTCCAAATGCATAAACCACCACTAGTGCATGTATGTGTCCGCAGACACTTTTTAAGAAGAAGAGGCGTCCGAACTTAAGCATACCTGACCTTAATCTCTTGGACAAACTTATCCGATATGGAATACTACAGTGTATAGTTTTTCAGATCACACACCTTGTATATTCAAATGGAACACAGACAATTAGGCGTCGCAGACACACACTGCCACCACAAGGAAAAAAATTATTTCGACTCATATTTCAAATGGAACAGAGAGAAAACTTAACTGCACAAATTCAAATCTCCAATCTTGAAACTCAAAACCTTCTTACTGAAAGCTCACAACTTGACTCACGAACAAAGAAGCAAAAGTATGTTTATGTTGCTTGAATGTCAATGAAAGCCCCCAACTTTAAGCAATTAATCAACAAATTAATAAGATTAAAAAAAAAATTCCCTTGAAAGATTCATATCAGCATCAAAATCCAGGAATTTACACACAAACATAATATATATATATATATATATATATATATATATATATGAAGCCGGACTTTCACTCCGTATCACCAAATTTCTGTAAATCGGCTAAATACCACCGAATAAATTACCTTAAAAAAAATGAGGAGATGGAAATCTCCGAAATTTGAAGGAAATTCATTGAAATTACTTTAGTTTAAAGAAGGGATTCCAATTGCACTGTTCAAATGAACAGTGTTTTGGACCGAATTTCACTTTATTTACGAAATACCACTAACTTTCTGCCGTTGATTTTGATGCCCGTGTGTTGATAATCGTGGAAAGGCAGGGGTGCAATCGTCACTTTACCATTCTCTTCCTCCAAAGGGTCAGAGGGTCGAAAATAGTCATAAATCGTCTTCAACCAAGGGCTAGGCCAAAGGGCTCGTGGACCCCACTGGACAAAAAAGGGCCAAAGGGCCAACCAGCCGGCTCAAATGAGCCAGGCTAAAAAATTTGAATCTTAACGGCTAGCTGATGTCAGCTAGCCGTTATTTTTGAATTTATTTTTTTTTCATAGTTTTTTTTTGGGCCAAAAATTTAAGAAGAATATTTAATTAAGGCATAGAAAAGTGATTGATTCTATGTGGGGATGTTGCTTTTATAAGCATGTTTGATTGCTCAAACCTCTCCCACAACTGATGTGGGACAAATATAATGGGTGCCCCAGATATAAGCTTCCTATAAGAGATGGTAAATGTGCATTTGATTTAAGTTGTAGTTTCTAAATTTAAATAATATGTTTGGCCCTATGGTCCTCGGTTGGAAATGGTTTTTTGTAACAGGGCTAAAACGAGCCTTATGGCCCTTTGGCCTTCGGTTGGATTGTAAGAAATATAGTCTTGCACTGTTCATTAAAATATTAATTTCTTGAATGATCAGATGGCTAAAACGAGCCTCTGGTCAGCGTCCGGTTGGAGATGGCCTAAAATCCCTAGATCGAGCATTCTCGATCTCAAATAAAAAACCTTTCCCCCTTCAAAACCCATAGAATCAGCACTCATGGAATAATCATGGATTTTTGTTGAGGTAATTTGATTGTTTCCTCTTCTGTAATTTGTTTATGTTAGTTTATTGTTCTTGAATTTTAATTTTTTTGTTTTCCGACTTGGACGAGTCGACCTTAGATGATAAAATCGTGGTCTGAGTCATGTGACCATCGTATTCTCTCTCACAGCTCACAACGACGAAATCACGCAGGGCTTCGTTGATTTCTGTCAACTCCGACCACGACCAGCGTCTGCTAAGCTATCGACCACCCCCTCTCCATCTTCTTTTTCTTCTTTCGCTTCTCCCTGTGCATTCCAGTTTGACTGTCTGTGATCGAAAATGTCAGTTCATCTAAATTCAGCAATTAACTCTCAAACTCTGAATTTGATTTCGTCTCCTTTTGATGTTCTCCTCCATTCCCCTCTTCTCTCTTTCTTCCGTAAATTTAATCAACTAATTCGATTATTCATTTTTTCTAATACAACATCTGCGGCTCCACGAAAGATTCAGTTTTTGCTTGATCATTGTCAAACGCTATAGCAACTGTAAGTTTGTCAAAATTTATAATTATGGTTATTGACTGCTGGAATTTAATGGAGATTTGTTAGGTTTTTAATACAATTAGGTTAATTGGATAATGGATATTGGAGATTTTCTCTAAAGGAATATAATTTATATAAAATTGATAAGTTTTATCTTTTTTGGATTACTTTATGTTTCGAATTAGTTGGATTTAGCATTTTTCACAAGTTTTGATAATTGTTTAATTTCTAAGTTTTGTTCCATGCATGGTTGATTTTCTTTGATAATTGTTGAATCACTTCTATATTTGCTTGGTACTTAGGATCTAAAGCATTTTGCCTTTTGAAGAGCAGCTACAGGGAAAGTATGAGGTACCCTTTTCTTCTTTGTGTTTTTTTTTTTTTAATTTCTAATTTTTATGCAAGACATGAAATATTGTAGGAATCAAATGTATGATTGTCACCAAATATATATATATATATGGGTGAAGTGCTGATTTAGTCCTTGAACTATCACCTCAATGAAAATTAGGTCCCTAAATTATTTTTTCGGTAAAATAAGTCCTTAAATTCATTATAAATTGCTAATTTCATCCCTAATATTATATTCAAAGCTATTTTATCCAATTTTTCGTCAACTTAAGTTACTTGAAACACTTTAGAGTGTAATACCATCATTTTCTTGTTTATAAGCCCTTAACATTTCATATAGGTTGCGAATTTAATGTCTAATTTAAGCTCAAAAGTTAACTTACACTATTTCTTTATGAAAAACTACCAATTTATCCTCCAAAGTTAACTCCATATACTATTTCTTTATGAAAAGTACCAATCTACCCTCCAATGTGTATCACATGCAAATAATGTAACTTAAATTGGCGGAAAATTGAATATAGTAGCTTCAAATATAACATTAGGGATGTAATTGACATATTTTTATAATTCAGGGACTAATTTTTCTGAAAAAATAGTTTAGGGATTTAATTTTTACTAAAGTGATAATCTAAGGACTAAATTGGCAGTTTACCCTATATATATATATATATATATATATATATATATATATATATATTGTGGAATATTATTGGTGATAGTGCTAAGTCTGTGCATAGGTAGTTTTCCTTACTCTGTTCGAATTTCTCTCTAATTTTCTTTACTCTTCCTTATCTGCTGTGTTGTATGTGAAAATCTGAAATAGCATTTGTTAATCTGTGTTTTGGGTTGTGATTTCCATATTTTACTTCCAAGTTCTGAGTCATTTATCTGACCTGAAAAAAATATTCGGTCCCAGGCTAACATTTATTGGTTTTATTTTTATTCCTGATAGAAATTCAAACATCATCCTGCAATCAAAACACCGCTGGAAGGTGGGACTGTTCCCTATAAGTATGTTGTCAGCACTGAATGAAATGTTTATTGAAGAGTTAAGGTATGAGGCTTTAAGAACAGGGTTTCCCATAGCTCGAGTTCTCATTGTTGTCAATCATAGTGATTTCATGTAAGATGTAGTTAAAGCACACTACAAGCAGAAGTAGACAATCTGTTGCTTATTGAACTCCCCCAGTTATCAGTTTTGACTCAAAAAAATATTTGACGATGACATGCTGAATTGAATATTGGCTAAAATTGTATTGAAATTTGCAGGCCGAAGCAGATATCGTTAAAAGAGCTCTAAGTCACCCTTTGAACTTAATTGCCAAAAGTGTTGTTGTAAATGGAAGCGTTGTCAGTGAGAAGGCATTTTTTTCGTTTCACTTTATATACTATGCTCACTATCTGTTTAATATGTTTCATCGTACAAATTAAAGTCTCATTTCTCAGGTGCTTTCAAGTGACAACCCCAACTATGGATGCATGCTACCACTGGAAACTACGAAAATTTAATAGTTGCTGGGATCACTGATCCAACTAAAGTGGGTTTCTTATCAAGTACTTCATGAATAGAATACTTCAGAGATCCAATCGCTGGGACGGATTGAAGAAGGTGAAGATCACAGGGGTGGGATGCTGGGGAGGGTGGTAGGGTTATGGGGAGTAGGCTCTGGTTGGGTTCGATTTGACCGAGGCCATGGTTCAATGGAATTGAGGTGATGGGACGATTCATGAGGTCACAGCCACAAGATATAGGGCCTACGCGTGGGGTTTAGGGGTTTCACGGGGAGGGTTACAAAGGGAGGGGTGCACGCGTGAATTGCAGAGGGAGAGGGAGAGAGGGAGAAAGATGGGGAGTAGGGTTGCTACATTCAAGTTCTCTTTTTTATTTTTACTTTGATTTGATTTGATTTGATTTGATTTTTTTTTTTTTTTTTTTTTTGGGTGACAGGTTGAGAATGCGAAAGCTCTGCTGGAGGTGGAGGTGAGAATTTTAATTTAATTCATGATTTATTGTTGTTGTTGTTTTTTTTCCTTTATTTTTGTGGGATTGTGCTGTTTTTAGTTAGAACAATATTAAATTGAGGTAAAGTTTAGACATTTCTGTAATTGGGATTTAGAGTAAGAGATGAAGAACTGAATGTGATTGCAAAATTAAAAGTTTAGGACTTTTTTTGGTTTGGAAGCTAATTTTAAATTCAGTTAGCTGATTAATTAATAGAGAAATGTATAACGAATGCTTGATATGTTTTTCGATGCGTATGAGCAGACATGGGTACTGCTTCAGCAGCAGCTGCTATATAATGCTAGATAAGGAATTCTGAGATGCTGAGTGCTCTTAGTGTCAGAGATGAAGACTGGATAATGATCGTATCCAATTCCGCCTCAAGGTATACTTGATAATGTTGCCCTTTATGTGCAATTCATTGTATGATGTTCGTGCCTTTAATGGGCCTGTCAATATATTTCAGTGCACCCACCAATTGGTTTTATCATCATACATCATTCGTGAGAAATGGGATGGTGAGTTTCTCAATACAGTTTTAATTTTTGTGCGGATAATGTTTGTAAAAAGTCTGTTTTTATTTAGTTCATTGCAGATTCTTATTCTTTTGTTTAGTTCACCATTCATGCTTTTAAAGATAAGAAGTGCAAAGCTCTCTCAGATGTTAGTTTTGGGTGGCAATTGAAAGATACAAGGATAAACAAAAATACCAACCAATCGAAAGGATAAATTCAATTGAAAATATTTGGTTCATCAATTATTATAGTTTGAGCTTTCTGCATTAAATGTCTTGTTTTCGGGAAGAGTGATTCATGTAATTAGGTTTTATTCAATTTTTGACACACCCGAACCCGTAGGTAGGGCGTGCACGTGACGGCCAGCACGCCCTACCTACGGGTTCGGGTGTGTCAATTTTCATGATTTTATACAGTTTTTCATTTAAATTTGTGGATTTTGGTACACTTTTATGAGTGTTAATTTCTGATTGTATGTCTAAATTTTTTTGGAATTTGGTTTTTTCTTCAATTTCATCATCACCCATTCTCACAACTTCATCTAAAATGTTTTGCATGTATAAGATTTGTGTTCATGGAGGTCATTTCAAATGGATTTCAAGCTAAGCTGCAGAAATTTGATTCAAATCAGTGGATTTGGGTAAGAAACTAATTAAGAAACCATATTCTTTTCTTTCTGTTTTAAGAGCTGAATTTAATGGTTAAATTTATGTTTCAAGATTATCTTCCTTTCTCCTAAATATTGAGTTTTATGTGATTACATTTGGCAAGTCTGAAAATGGATTAGAAATACTGAGTTTTATGAGATCTATTTGGCAAGATTATCTTCCTTTCTCCTAAATACTGAGTTTTATGAGATCTATTTGGCAAGTCTGAAAGCGGATTGCGTATGTTTATATCTTCCTTTCTCCTAAATACTGAGTTTTATGAGATCACACCATCTTATATTTATTGTATAATCTTATGCAGTCAAAAGAATTATCATCTTTTCCCTTTCAGATTTCAACATATTTGGAAATACTTCAATTTTTTTGTAGTGCAGTTTGTAGCAGTTAACATGATTACATAAATTTTGTTTCTTTAGTAAATTTTTATGCAGGAAAGAAAGTCATTTCTCATTTTGTATATGGCAGAGTGGACAGTGACTTAAAACTCATGCTTTTTTTCCTCCCTATTTATTACCTTTTTCGACTACATACTAGTTCTATGACTCAATCACAGTTTGTAATACTCATTTATATACAAATAAAACTTAGTCGTATTGTGATCAGATGAAGCAGTGGAGGTAGTGTGTATGATGCCACGTTACATGAAAGCTGATATGAATTTTTTGGGATCAATTGACGTTGACTACTCACTAATTTGAAATACTTGAACTATAACTTTTCTTTAATTCCTTTTCCTTTTGTATTTTCATTGGGTTCGTTTCATTTTTCTACTTGATTTATCTTAAGAATGTTTGCATCTTAGTACTTACTTAAAATATGTTAATTTGTCCCCTTTTCTATAAAATTTTGTGCAATGTGAATGTGGGTTATTCTCAATCTTCAGATGGTGATTATTTGACAACTTCTGCAAACATGCCTACTCAACCTCTGAAATACAGAGCTGATGATGAGAGGAACCAGATGAGTTGGAATCGAGTTTGAATCATTCTAAATTATTTGTTGAGTTACTGATAGAAAATATGGTTGCCCCAGTCCACTTTTGTATTTTCATCATCTTAAACATTTTCCTTTGATAGCACTTT
This sequence comes from Heteromeles arbutifolia, assembly GCA_024362995.1. Taxonomy (NCBI): domain Eukaryota; kingdom Viridiplantae; phylum Streptophyta; class Magnoliopsida; order Rosales; family Rosaceae; genus Heteromeles; species Heteromeles arbutifolia. The sequence continues at coordinate 12,097,903 of JANCRC010000002.1, read as the reverse complement.
GTTTTGATTTATGAACAAGCTATAAACCTTATCTTTATCATGGGTCACATTGCAACGTTTTACGATTGAATTTGTGAGATGGTTTAGCAATTTTTTCAGAAACTTATTATTAGATGGTTAAATATTATGTCTTCTACTTTTCTGCTTTTCTTTTTCCGTGTTTTCCCCATGTGGTAGCCTGATCACTTGAAACTATGAGTATAATACTAATGGTACACAATCTAGAAATGAATGCTTTCTTATAGCATGCATATCCATATATAGCAAGCAAAGTTTCACTTCGTTGGTTCTTAGGTGCTATACCGTTTTTTAAGTTACTTTGTGTAGAAATTATTCATGTCTGTTGCGGTTTATACATTCAATCCCCGCAGCAAAGCGCGGGCATATTTTCTAATTGAATACGAAAAAAGGGAAACGGAAGACATCCCATAAACACAACCCCAATTAGAGTTGTAAATTCTAAATGAAGCAAAATCATAATTACAATTAAGATGGCAATCCAATCCACTAACCCAGCAAATGAACATTAAGTGTTGAGAATGAGTCCACATTGATGAGATGAGAGATTTTGCATGGGCTTTATAAGAGGTTGTGCGTCCCATATTGCCAATTGGTTTTATGGTAGAATCCCAACTTTTTTTATGGTATCAGAGCAGGTTGTTTTACGTGTGAAGCCAAACGGCCACACACACTCCACAATAGCTACACACACTCCACAATAGCTACACACACACTCCACGTCACCTTGTTATGTTGTCCACTTGTTAAGCTCGTAAATTCGCCACAAGTAAGGGGGTGTGTTGAGAATGAGTCCCACATTGATGGGATGAGGGACCTTGCATGGGTTTCTAAGAGGTTGGGCTACTTCCTATATTGCCAATTAGTTTTATGGTGGAACCCAACTTTCTTCGTTAAGAAATCAGACACTACAATATTTTGTAGAAAAATGGAGGCAGAGTTGAGTCACATCTAATGCGTTATTCAGCTACTCTGAGTATGTGAAGCATCTCTACCCAACTTTCATTCAACACAGATCGGCATGAAAGATTAAAAACGTAGCGAATTCAGAATTCATAATTCAAAAAGTTAGGGCACCCAAATCCAATAACTTGTTCGTCTTCGGATCACACTCTGACTCCATCTGTGTATTTCTTTTCCTTCCGCTGCTGGGACTCCAATTTCACGATGCAGCAGAAAGCACCAAACGAAGATCATCAGCAATGATGCAGGTCTGTTGTCGATCGTCTACGAGGCGGTGCGACGAGGAAGAAGAAGGGAGCGAAGGTACGAAGGAGAAGTGAAAGGGCGAGATTAAAGGGCGGCTTAGCAGTCATCTACTTTTCCGGGGGGTCTCGCTAAGACTTCTATTGAGGAACTTAGTCGAGGAGAGTTCCAGATACTAACTTTTACTCCAGTGTGAAAACTAGTGAAGGCAAACAAGCACACCAATAATAGAGCAAAACAACATTAACGTGTATTGTGGACAAGAATGCATGACATACATGTTTGTCGCATCTTATATATAATACAAAAAAATTGGAATGCGACTACATTACTTTTGCAATGGTCTTAACTGTGTTGGTTGGCTTGGGATTAGCTCTTAGTTTAATTTTTATTAATTACGTTTAAAATGGTTTAACTGGGTTAGGTGGCTTGCGATTAGCTCATAGTTTAATTTTTATTAATTTATTACTAATTATGGATTAGTTAGTTTATTATAATCAACTAGTAATGCTGTTGTGTAATTGGATGGAGAGAAAGTGCCCCAAAACATCAAAACATCCATCCATATAACTATGGAGAGTACAAACTCTTTAGATACATGTACATGATAAGACCAAATATTACAAAGTTAAAAAGGTAAAATTCAGAAAATAATAAGGATCTACATGCATGCATATGATTACCTACGTAATCATTACGATACACACATTGACAATATATACTTAATTAACCCTCTCCAAAACGGTGACCGAAAGGCCGCCTTTCATCTTCCCGGTGAGGTAGGCCAACAGCTCCGGCTCATCCCCGCCCTCCCTCTCCCGCGGGACCACCTTAAACCTCTTCAAAACCCCGCTCACCACCCTCTTCATCTGCAAAAACGCCATCTCCTTCCCCAAACAGATCCTCGGCCCCGCCTGAAAAACCGGATAGCTATATGTGTCCCTACCAACGAACTTCCACGTCTTGTGGGTCCCGCTCTCCTCTCCTCTCTCCAGCCACCTCTCCGGCCTGTACTCCGCCCAGTCCGCCCCCCAGATCTCCTCCATGCGCCCCATCGCGTACACGTGGTACGTCACCTTCATCCCCTTCTTCACCTTGGTGCCGTCCGGCAAAATGTCGTCGTTTGCCGCTTGTTTGCTGTCGACGGGAACCGGCGGGTACAGCCTCATGCTCTCGCACAGCGCCGCGTGGGTGTACACCATCTCCTTCACCTCGTCGTAACCTCCTCCCGCCGCCGACTCAGACGACGCCGTGTCGTTGATCTCCTTCAAGATCTCTTGTTCCACACGTGGGTTCTGCGAAAGCAGCCAGAAGAATCAGGTGAGAGCCGCCGAAGTGGTGTCCCGGCCAGCGAGGGTGAAGCTGATGACGATGTCGGTGACGAACTTTTCGTCGGAGTGGCCGGAGCTCAAGAACCGAGAGAGCAGATCTACAGACTCCAACGCTTTCGCCTCGCTCAGATCCCGCTTCTTGTCTCTGACAATGGTGTTCGCGAACTCGTGGACTTCCGATACAACGGCACGGAGGCGCTTTTCGCACCCGATTCCGAGAGCCCTTTTGAGTTTCCACACTGGGTGCGGCAATCCGAACCTTTCGCTGCTAATTTGCACGGCGTCGTCGAAAGCCACTGCGAATTTGGCTTCGGGCAGAGAGGGCAGGAGGTAATCCGGGTCGTACCCGAAAGCAATTCGACAGATGTTATCAAAAGCGAAGCGCTGGAGAATGTCTTGGAAGTCGATGACTGAACTGTTGGCGGCGGAGGCGGAGAGGATCGGAATGAGGCGGTCAGAGAGCTCGGTGTCGACCACCTGTTCGACGAACTTACGCAGGGACTTGGTGTTGAATTCGTGGCTGGAGACTTGGCGCTGGAACTTCCAGTTGTCGCCGTCGACGTTGAAAATGCCGTCGCCGAGGAGGTCGGCGAGGGTGGAGCGGGACGCCTCACCTTTTTGGTAGTTGGGGAAGTTGGTCTTGAGGATGTGCTGAACAACGGTGGGATTGGCGGTGACGACCCAATGGCGGCCGAGAGAGTGGTGGAGGGCGAAGGTGTTTGATGGGGAGCTGCGGAGGAGGTCGGTGAACCACTGGAGTCTGCGGCGGTGGTTTTTGTAGAGAGATGGGAATGTGCCGATTATAGGGTACGATTTGGGGAGGTTGCTGGTTTTGGGGTTGGGGTGGGATGAAAACTTGAAGAGGAAGAAAAGGATGGGAAGGAGGAGGAGGGAGGCGAAGGTTAAGAGCTCAAGAAACATGGCTGGCTGATTTAATGCAGAGAAATGGTAGGTTTAAGGTGTTTGACGAAATGCTTAACGGAAGAAATTGTAGCGCTTCTGGTGTAAGATTTGGATGCTATTTATAACGTCCGAGTCTGTTTTGTTTAAGTAAATTATCAGACTAATCACTTTGCATTGAAATTTCAAATAAATAAATAAATAACTTTTGGGATAAGCTGTTTTTATTATCCAACACGTGGAGAGATTTTTCAATATGATTGTACAGGAGGTGATACATTACGTGTCATTATACAAATAGTGGGATATTTGTGCTAAAAATTTAATAAACTAAAAAATAAAATTTCTCACCACTTCTATTAAAACACGTGATGTACCACTTATGTTTCCGTCACAATTAAAAATTTCTCCAACGGGTCAATTGACAAATAAAATGTTCACACGAAGGATATTAACCAATTGATAAAGACATGCATGCGTAAGCGAAGCCGTCATTGGTAGGCTGGCCAATTGATAAAGACATCTCGTACATGGATGGCGGGAAAAGGATCCTAAGGATTTCGCAATCATGTCCGTTTATTGTACATTATACGGTCAGAAATCATTTAAAATTTAAAATTCAAATATAAATAGTACTTAACAAAACTAACCTCACGATATACGATAAACTGACACGATTGCTAGATCTCTAGGATCCTTAGGAAAATGATCCGGAAAGGATCCTTGTCCTGGATGGCGAGTTTTGTAGAGATTTTTCTGTGTGACCAGTACACGAAGTGATATATCACGTGCCACTATACAAATGATGAGATATGTGTGCTAAAAAGTTAATAACTTAAAAAATAAAAAATTTCACCACTTCTATTAAAACACGTAATATACCACTCTTGTTCCGATCATAATAAAAAATTTGCCTTATAAATTTTATTTTGTCAAACGATAGATTTTGAGATTATGAAATTTTGAAGTGCACAATAAAAATTTTAAAATGCTAATACCAATTATCTAGCTCTTACACTAATTATAAGAAAATAAATTAAGAAAAAAACATTAATCACCCTTTGTTCTCCACAATTTGTCCATAATATGATGTTATCCAATTTAGAAATGTTAACTACCTTTTCTATTTGTCTTGTCCTTCTTACCTTTTCCACTAATATCTTGCCACGTGAACTCCACTTGCAGATCAATCTAAGAAATTAATTCTTTAAAAACGTGTCACTTAGTAGTAAATTCTAATAGTATGTCTTTTCACTTGTAAGTGAAGAGATTTACGTTCGATTTAGGTCAAAGACGAATTTGAACAACATTATTATAGATAGCGCTTAGCCCACTTTCATACCCCTTAGTGTTCATACAATTATTTATTAAAAAAAAATTAAAAAATAAAAAAAATAAAATAAAACTCCTAAAAACACAAATTATATTTTTCCACATATGCCCTTATTCACAACCCTACAAATAAAAAAAAAAGAGTAATGTTAAGACTAAATTTACAGATAAAATTTACAAACTAAATTATGTGTCAACAATAAAAATAAGCACACTTATCGCTTAATTCATAATCTAATAGTTGACTTCCATATCATTTAATTTTTCAAAATTTTGTTTATTACTTTATTACCCAAAAATAAAATAACATGCTGGGGCCCACCACCTATCTCTTGAACTCTTTACCCAACCTTAACGTCTGTTCACTTTCCACATGGACAGCAGCCAATAAAAGACAAGCGTTGGCCCTTGAAAATGAAAGAAAGACGTAAGCAAAACCGTCAGAGAGACAATGAAGGATGCATGTACGGAAAGCTTCAAGGGTAAATCTACGGTCACGAAAATATGGTCTTGTTGAAGGCCAAGATCCAAGGGTCCCAGATCTCACTGCAGACGTCATGGTCTTGCCAAAGTCAAACTTACTTCAATGTTTATGTGCATTCACTAATCACTTCCAGAAAAACTTTGTTTATTTGGTTGGTCTGATTACACGTTATCAATTATTAATATGTCATTTATATTAATTGGTATTATTGATTTGTTATTGAAAATTTGCCAACAGGATCCTTTCCGGATCCGAGGATCTTAGAGATCCGTAAATCGTGTGGTTAATTTTTATCAGGTACTGTTTGTGTTTAATTTTAAATAAAAATATTTAAAATAATTTCTGACCGCATGATGTTCGATAAACGGACAAAATTCACGGATCTCTGGAATTCTCATAAAGATGATCCGACAAGGGTCCAGATTCGAAAATTTGTGACAAAAGTAACGGATAGTGGGTGTGACATAGATTTTATTGATTGACTTTGCTTTGGACTGAAGCTTTTCTTCCATTAAACAAAGTATAATGTCAAGCTCCCTCCCTCTCTCACATCAAGTGAGGCGTTACATGATGATAGAGATAGACGAGTGAGGGCTAGGCAAATAGACGTGATGCACACCCCCAACATGTAAAGTTACTTGTTGCATCCAATCTGGTGTTAAATGACGAGGTGGTTAGATACACGCATTGCAAGCAAGAAATTTCTGATGAGGAATATGCAGTACATGAACATCTATTTTGGGAAAGCTCTGGAGAAAACTTCTCTAAACTTACTATAAAAGCTCTGCTTGAATTTACAATGGAAGTGGTTTGGTAAAAAATGGAGCCTTAACCTTGAGAACAAGAAATAGCAACTACACAAAAATACTAATTTTACAGCCTTATCAATAAATTTGAAATTACGAGATGATAACGCTATGTCCTAGTATAGACCTTGATTTTTGGCTGGTACCTGTACATGAAATCATTTTGATTTTTCATGGTTGTATGTGACTGAAGGAATGCAATTGATTTCTTCATTTGACACCCAAATGCTCGAGAGATGTATCAATATTTCTGCCTTCTAAATTTCAAATGTACCTGACAAAAGAATGCATGAATGGTAAAGCAAATGTTGGAAAACACATTAAGCAGAAGCAAAAGCACATTTAAGTCCTTGGATAACATACGTACTGTGTAATTTTCCATTTGAAGTTAGGGAACAGACTGATTTCTGAAAGCTGCACCAATTTTTCGCAGTTCTCGCAGCTGCTGAGCTATCTCTTGAATGAACTGTAGCCCTTCCTGTCCATTTTGAAGAGAGTAAAGCATGTGCTCAAGAAAATCATGATCAGTCTCGAGTGCCTCCAACCTGTCATTAAGGTCTGAGATTTCATTTTCCAGAACAACCAAATCTGAATCTTTTTCCTCTTCACAGTCTAAGCTATCGGAATGAATTGGTCCCTCTTGAGGAGCAGCACTTCCGTTAGATATGTGTAAATCATTTGGCGTCTGCACAACTTCCTCTTCAATCTGACCATTTAATAGAAGCCTAAATTTTCTAGGCGTCTCTACTTGATCCGGTCCATCATTTGTATGCTTTCTAGAATGCCCACCATTAGGCATGCTGGTAGAAGCCCCATTACAGGAAATCTCGGAAAGCTTCCTCTCCAAGCTCTTCAAACAATTTGAAATGTACAACTTTTCATCTTCAAATTCTAAGAGTGTTGTCTCAGAAAAAAGGCGTTCATTGCTAGCTTTAGGTACCTCAGTAACTGTTGAGTTACCAGTAACTTTGACATCACTTTTTAGACTGGGAACAACAGTACTCTCCAATGTGTCAATCTCACCTTTCAAATTACAACTTTTTCCCTGCAATACCGGGAATGCTGGCAATTCCGGCATTGGCATACTCTCCACTGTTGATTCATCTGGGATATCGAAGTTAGAAAATTCTAGCTCTGCTTCCAAGTCCTGTATATGTTTCTCCTTTTCAGCTAGGAGATCATTGGCTTTTTCAAGTGCATCTACATCAAACTCAGCCTGCTCTTCCATCATTCTTAAGTACTGAAGGGCCTCCATATGGATTGCCGCTTTCTCTTCTTGTAGCTTTGTGATCATGGCCATTGCCTGATTTGCAGCAATTTCAGCGGCATTCCTTTCTTCGTCTAGTTCCTTAAACAACTCCTTTAAGCTTTTTCTATAATAATCAACCTGTCGTTTTAACCGATCAACAATACTTTCACCTTCAATTTCACTTACATATCCTCCATCCAGAGATTCTACTGACCATGATGTTTTAAGCCCCGGATTTGGATTAGAATTGGAAGCATCAGTTACCTGCTTTTCATCACCACCACCACGTACCCCTGAAATTGTATTATTTGATGATAAATTACTGTTCTGAGCAGAAGAGTTGGAAGCATCTGGTACCGGCTTTTCATCACCAACACCACATACTGCTGAAATTGTATTATTTGATGATAAATTACTCTCCTGAGCAGAAGATTTGGAAGCATCAGTTACCGGCGTTTTATCACCAACACCAAGTACCGCTGAACTTGTTTTATGTGATGATAAATTACTCTCCTGAGCAGAAGAATTGGAAGCATCCGCTACCGGTTTTTCATCACCAACACCATGTACCCCTGTAATTGTATTATTTGATGATAAATTCCTCTCCTGAGCAGAAGAACTTTGTGAGTTCGCTGGTTTCACTTCCCCATCAACTCTATCAAGTACCTTTACTGGAGGTTGTTCTTTAATAGAATCTCCTTCCTTACCAATGCCTGCTGACTCAGACACAGCATTTCCATTAATATGATTCGGCTTCGTAAGATCTGGATCGTTGATGATAAGATCAATTTTAATAGGTGCTCCATCTGTTGCACTTATAGACTTCAAAAGTTCATCCTTTTTACTGATGGATGCATCTCCAAAGTCGCTTGTCCCGGTAAAACCTGCTAAATAATTTCAAAAGAGGATCAATGTAATAAGTAATAAACTCATATAACTCGGATGAACAGGAATCCGAAAAGCGGAAAGTTGAGCTTACTCTTTTCAACAACATTAAATGATGGAGGGATATCATCCAGTGAAATAAGCTCAGGGAATGCATAAGGGATGGAATTCTGACTCGCTTGCTGCCAGTTAAGTTCATCCAAGCCATTCTCTGAAGCAAAATTCGAACCTAAGAATTTTATATCAGACCTCTTGCTACCATCTGGCTGCACACTTGGATCAGAAAGTGAAGGCTTGTGGTCGGTGGTAATGTTGCTCTGCTTTGCTGGATTCAAACCATTTGGCTGTGCTTTGAATGGTTTTTCTGAAGCATATTGAACTACTAAAGCTTCCTTCTTATGCTCCTCATTTCCAATAATTATGCTTCTACCACCGTCTTCATCAGAAAATGGAATCTCAGAATCGGTATCAGAACTAATATTCAACTCGGTGTATCCTACATGTGACAAGGGATCCCAGCCAAGTTTTCCAGCATGACGAGTGGAGTCGGTATCAGAACTAATCCTCAACTTAGTGTATCCTACATGTGGTAAGGGATCCCAGCTAAAATTTCCAGGACGAAGAGTGGAGTCAGTATCAGAACTAATCCTCAACTCTCTGTGTCCTCTATGTGGCAAGGGATCCCAGCCAGGTTTTCCAGGACGACGAGCAGTTACTGATCCAGAAGTTTTATCCCTGGTCTTCTTTGAACCATCCCTACGAGGTATACGGCTACGGCTTGAAAAACGTGGCAAAGGGATATTAGGTTTGGAAGCAGATGATTTTCGTTGTAGTCCACGAGCATTTTCTCTAGGTCTACAAGGCCTACTGCAACAAGAGCATGTCCTTACACCCACAGAACTACGGACAAACTTTCTGTTCTGCATGGACGTCCTTGAACTGGAACTTCCAATATCAGAATCCGATTTACCACCCGAAAGCATGTGTTTTTCGGGGTTGGACTTGCCCTTTTTGGTGTATGACTTGAGGCAATCTTCACACATTCCACTGCGATCGTGCTTACCATAAATTTGACAAGACAACCATGACGAGAACTCAGATACGTGGTTGCTGCAAAGTAGATCCTGATAAAGTTGAGGTTTTTCACTACCTATAACATGCTCAAACCTGGAGCAAAAGATGCAAGGCTTTTGCAAATTGCAATAGTCTGCAAATTTAGTCAGCAGATAGGATAATAGTCCGTCGACAAGCAGAAGAAAGATCAATACCCATTCACATGCTGCAGATGTCAGAATGGTTACAAACCCCTCTAAGTTCTTCTGCACATGTACAGATGGATTTCCCTTTGCTGCCATCTGCCTATCAATTGCTCTACAATCTCATGACCTTCCAGTTACAAAAACTCGAGGAAATCACTGGTTGATCAAGGTAATAGCTGCTCCTATCCACCCAAATCAGAATTAAGCATCCCATCTTCAATCACCAGCCCAAGAAAAGAAACAAATGAAGCAATTAGGCACATCAAACCATAATTATCAAATCACAGTACTGCAGCTAAGCTAGAAACAATACCAGATGAAATTAAAAACATAAAATAAATTCAATGCAGAGTAATTCAGAGTACCGCATTGAACGAAAAATAAATAATAAATAGATAAATCACACATAAATTGTGCATCACCAACCATGACAGAAGCTACTAACAACAAGTACCAGAAGACAATCAGACATTAAACTCTAACCATCCCAACTGCTATAAACAATGACAAATCAACAAACAACGATAAACTTTAAATAAAACGAAACGATACTCACCTAACCCAATTAATGTGAGAAACCCAGATGGATTCATGAACAAAGCAATAAACTTTTCTGCAAATTCTAATGTTTCAAGCATATGAAAGATTGCCCACATATTAATTTCTTCGAAAAATCTATAAAATTAAGGAATTTCAAACAAAACAACCCACAAAAAAAGGCATCATCCAATCCAACACAATGTGCATTGCAATTTCAGAAAACAAATAAATCCCAGATTAGTGTTATTCTAAACAAAATTAAAGTTTACACCTTTGATGATTTCTCGGGTTTAATTAACTCATGAAAAATGTAATGGGAAAAAAGAAGAACAAAAAAAGGAAAGGGAAACAGAAACAGAAACAGAGAAAGTGGGTGGTACCTGGAATGGAGCTTGACGGAGGATCAAAAGGTGAAAGGGGAAGAAACGCAACTTCGGAATAAAAACATGAAAGAAAAAGCAAGGGGAGGAAAATGAAAAGTTTGGGGGAATTACAAGCAGGTCCTTGCGTGGGAAAGGAAAGTGACTGACCGTTGAAACCAACCGCCGGAAGATTTGTTTGGATGCCAATAAAAGCGAAGCTCCAAGCTTTAGCTGGCTCATGAATAAACACGTAATAAAATCACACAACGTGGCCAACTGTTTTATTCGTTTATGGATGCGATCAAAAAAAAATGTTAGAAACAAGTGTTTTGATATTTAAGTAAATTGTAGCTATGGTCCCTTAATTTTAACTTAATTGGAGCAATAGTCCCTCAACTAAAAATCCATTACCATTGGTCCCTCAACTTATCAAAACGTGCAGCTATGGTCCCTCAACTAAAAATCCATTACCATTGGTCCCTCAACTTTAATTCAACTGGAGAAATGATCCCTTAACTTTAACCCAATTGTAGCAATGGTCCTTCCAATATAACTCGTTTTGACAAAAATTTTGACATAGTTGACGAAAAGAACCATAATTATACACTTTGATAAGTTGAGGGATTCTAATTGTATAAATGGTCATTCCAACATAGCTTATTTTGACAAAATTTTGATAAAATTGATGAGAAGGACTATAGCTACACATTTTGATAAGTTGAGGGACCATTGCTCCAATTTGATTAAAGTTGAGGGATCATTCATACAATTTACTCTTGATATTTTATTGATTTATAGAGTTAATAATTTAGTGTCAAACTTGTCAGCCGAATTTAAAACCTTCAGCTCATAAATCAAAAAGTAGTATCGAATGGTCTATACTGTAGTGTTAAATGTTGTGTTACAACAAATTTAAGTAAAAGAATTTGGTCTTGAAATTCTTATTGACATGCTGAAAAAATGTTATTTTTAGGATATAAATTTTAAAATAAACAAGAGAAAATTTGTGTACTACGTTTCGAATTACCAATAGCAACACCACTTTGCTTTACGTGAATTTTTTCTCATCCACTCTCAAGTGGTGGTAATGTTTACCATCCTATTTATTACTATTTGATGAGTTTAAAATTTGATATTTGTGTCCGTTCTCTACACAAATCTCAAAATTTAAATTTATCTAACTATTTTAAATATAGTGGTGAATTTCACCATCACTTGAGAGCGGTTAGCAAAAACATTTCGTTTTTACTTTAAAAGAAAATAAAAGAGAAAAGAGGATTTGGTCTTTCACAAACAAATGATATTTTGTTATTATATTCTTGTGAAATTGCTGGTGAGATGCATGGTTGGGGCACGAATGGGTTCACCTGTCAGATCGTGCATGTTGACAGCTGGTCTCACACGTCCGATGCCGACTATTTCTTTCCCTTTTACTAAATTGTTTTATTTTTTGTCAATTTCCCTTTTACTAAATTACTAATACCAATTCAATTGTAATTTGTGGGCTAATAACTATGCACAATCACAAATACTTGTAACTTGTAAGAATGTAACATGTATTAGGTAGTTTTTAAGGAGTCATTCTTATTTACTTGTAAATCAACTTTTTTTTAACTGAATTGTTATTGGCAGTTTAATTTATAAACTGAGCTATTTTATCGATGCCTCTTTGGATGAAGTTGTTACAAATACAATGGGTTGTATGTTACTCCCTCTTATATCTGAAGCGACTTATGCTCTCTACTTCCATTCGTTGTCATTAGGGGAAACACTTTTAGACATGACTTGAGATTCACACGATATGAGACCAATGTGTACATTATTTTACAGCTAACAAAAACATTGTACAACTAATATTATATAAATAGAATGTTAACTTTTTTCATTTTTTGATAAATAATACGAGTTAATATGGTATTATTATTTTCATATTGTTTTGCATGTTGACTAAATCGTGAATCAGCACAAACGTGACACAAAAATGAATGAGTCAACCAGTACACGTCCCCATTGACACCTCTAATTATCACTAAGTTAACCAAAACACGATTTATCAACACCCCTATTATCAACAAATGACAAAGCTAACAGCAGCAACAGAGTTCAAGTCCTTTATTCGCTTACGAATGAAGAAGATACCCTTCATTACAAGTGGAGAAAAATATCATCATGTACAAAAGAAAGCCATCTTGTTCTTTCTTTATCTCACCAAAAGAAGAAATACAAACACAAGCCCAAATTAGTGTAACAGATAGCGAGTCCCAATACATTTGATCGGCTTCATCCCCAAAATTTGAGTGTAAATTAGAAGGTTGTACTTGGAATTGGAAGGGGCCGCGCGTACGCATGCCCCCACTGCCACAAATTGTGACGTTGGCTCTCCCACTTTGGGGAGACCATAGGAGGGCACCCCTCCTGAGTGCAATGGAAGCCACCAACCCAGGCCATGGGCCTCCTTGATCACCCATAGACCCCGTCCAGGTAAGTATGGAGTCAGTTCCCTCCCCCTCTTCTTTTCTACTCTCTCCCCTCTCCCCACTCTCGTTTCCTCCGTCGATGTGGGACTCATTCAATCTTACAAGTTCCAACAACAACAACCGACTCAAACTCTAAATCCTAAACCCCCACAAAAAAAAAACACAAAGCACAGAGTCTCACAGTCTACCATTTGCTGAAGAAGCTTGGAATTGATGAGGGGACTGCTCAAATCCTTCACTGTAAGTCTTCTGCTTTGTGGGTTTCCGAAAGTTGTTTGCTTTTTTGCTTGGAGTTTGCGGAAGGAGCTTATTGTGTTGTGTGATTGAATGAATGTGTGTGTTTGCACAGAGGGTTGGAGGAGGTGTTAGGGGTTATAGCTTGGCGAGGAAGGACCTTCGGATTGAGGGGGTTAAGCATGCCATTGCTGTCGCTTCTGGTAAAGGCGGTGTAGGAAAGTCCACTACTGCAGGTACCATTTTGTTTTTTCACATTTTTGGATTTTTACCGATTTGGTTTTCGTTTAAATGTTAATATCTATAAAGGGTTGAAATTTTTTAGTTTGTGAATATTTTAGCTATCTGGGTTATACTGAAATTGTGTAAATACGCACCCTTTTTGTGATTGCATTGGTCTCCAGAAGGATAAGTTTCCGGATAGTGGTGAGCTGAGGACTACTAAGCTCCTGAACGTCTTTGATTATTTTCTGCTGTTTTGGTTAATTTTGTCATTGAAAAGATGAAAAAAAATGGTGTCTTTGCATTATTAGGTGCTGGAGTTTCGGATTTACCATCTCGGTGATTTCACATTTTGAAGATTTAAGTCTTGCAAAAGAACTCCGCGGCAATGCTTACTTTGTGATTCTGATGATTCAGAATAACTTATGCGTGGTGGTTGGAATTGCAGTTAATCTGGCTGTTGCACTTGCTAACAAGTGCCAGATGAAGGTTGGCTTGCTTGATGCTGACATATATGGACCAAATGTTCCTATAATGATGAAGCTCGACAGAAAGCCAGAAGTGACTGATGGTATTTGTTTATTTTTCTTGAGTTCACTTGAGACTTGAGAGATTATAATTTATCTGGTCAATCTTGAAATAAGTGTAAACAGAGATAACATGGCAGCAAAGATTTTCGATCAGTTTGAGTATCTCCAAAAGTTTCCTGTACCATACGAGTCTTTGCACCTCACAGTATAATCAACCTCTTCTTTTTGCTAAGCCAGTCATTATATAGGCGTTGCGAGAATTTAGTTTTTCATATTTTCTGCAGTGTAAGCATGTGTCATTTCATAATCAAGTCAAACTTTTGGGCTCAGCAGAAGACAAGTCCTATAAACAAGTATCCCTCTACATTCCCACAAACATATTAGATAACAAGTTCATGGTTTGCGTCTTCTGTTATATCCGGTATTATCTCTATTATGAAGCAAACATCTAATATCTAAGACATACAAAAGCACCAGACATATACACTTCCTACTATTTATTGCTTCCTTAATGCTACACTTGAGAATATTAACATTATAGTCGTCTTCTACCAGATAAAAAAATGATTCCAATCGAGAGCTATGGAGTCAAGTGTATGTCAATGGGACTTCTTGTCGATAAGGATGCCCCACTTGTTTGGAGAGGTCCTATGGTATAACTTTGCAGACTCTAAGTCTTTTATTGCTTAATTGCTTATTAATTTTATATCCCTTGTCATAACTTGATTGTTGGTGCTACCTTTTAATAGTGAGTGCTAGTGTGTAGACTGCATCATTATTTAAGCACAGTTTAAGAGATTTTGTTTCCAACCCCTGATATAATTTTCCTCCTAATCTTGCAAGAATGCAAACTAATTAATTGAAGTGAGGTTCCTTTTGAAATGTAACCAAGCTGACTCTTTTCTTGTGTTTGTATGCGTGTGCACGGGTCTTCTTACACACACACACACACATATATATCACTTATTTATTAATTGTTAAATATTTGGTTGCTATGAGTTTTGAAATTTTTGTGCAGGGGTTTAAGAAATTTGTTATTATGTAGAGAAAATGAACAAAACACCCAAAAGTAATGGAAAGTTTCAAGAAGGTAGAAAGGCCAGGGTAAAGATAGCAGCAACTCACTAATTCAAGTCGGAATACCGAATATCTTGATTATGATGTGATCATCAGTAATGTGTTAGAGCTGCCAAGAAGATACAGGATTGTCATTTGGTGACAATTAAGGTGGTAACTGGTCCAAATGATGATCTCTTCTCATGCAAATATGGTGTTAAATGATCACAAGTAATAAATATGTTTGACCGTGGGTGTTATGTAAATTCTTAATATGTTTTATTCTCACCATGTGGTCTGACTCTAAACGACATCAATTGGTCGTCTGGTCTCTATATTATTGTACATTAGTCTTCTAATGGTTACGTGCTTTTCCAATTCATTTTTTCTCATAGTGTTTTGGTTTAATTCTTACAGGTATCAAGTGCTCTTGAAAGAATGACTAGGGGGGTTGACTGGGGAAATCTTGATATTCTTGTGGTAGATATGCCTCCTGGCACTGGTGATGCTCATATAACTGTATCCCAAAGGCTGCAATTATCAGGTAGTTGAAGATCATAACCTCAAAATGCTTTTGTACTTGTGCTGAAATTTCCCTCATTTGGTTTAGGCAGTATCTACTTTGATAGCTGAGGTTCGTATCTTGTGCCTCAGAATCTTGTGCACTCTTCAATCTATGTTAAATGCATTTAGCAAACTATCAAAATACCGCAATCACTTCTCTCACCTTCAGCCTCTAAATGTCCTATAATGTTTCAGCATGGTTGGCCTAATCATATAAGAAGGAATTTATATGTAAATTGTAATGCTATTATATTTATAAATATTAGATACCAAGGTTTTCTGGTTTCTGAAGACATACAGATTAGTGCCCCTAGACACCCCCCTCCCCAAGAAGATCCAAGTAAAAGTCCAGTTTTACCATTCCAATATGAACTTGGTTTCACAACTATCATTTGGTTTTCCATAACAATTACTGGTTTGTTGGTAGGTGCATTGATTGTTTCAACGCCTCAAGATGTAGCATTAATGGATGCCCGTAGAGGAATTAACATGTTCTCTAAAGTCGAAGTTCCTGTATGATTTTATTATTCTTAGATCGTCTCTTAATATGTTTGCATTGTCATTGTAAGTTTGTGGAGATCATCAAAGATGTAATTGTTAAGATAATTAAATTTGAATTGCTTTTGTAGATTTTGGGAATTGTAGAGAACATGAGCTATTTTAAGTGTCCACACTGTGCCGAATGTTCGTTCATTTTTGGGGAAGGAGGATCTCGTAAGACAGCAACTGAGATGGATTTGGACTTTGTTGCCGAGGTTTGCTTAGTTTCATCTATTTCATGGTTATTTTGATTAGAGTAGGAGGGTAGAACTTTTAGATCTCCATGGTATCGAGACTCTTTGCTTGTCACTTTCTAAAATCTCTGCTGAACGCAAATTGTTTTGCTGCAAACCAGATTTCTTTTCTTGCAACGATACCATGAATGCCAATCTGCACAACATACATACCTCGTGGTAGTTTAATGGAACGCATATAAGATAATATGAGTGCCATGGTGTGTAATGCACACGCCACTTGAAGGGCTTCTTCAGAAGTGCTTTGGTGATTAGTGAACTAAATCAAATAAGCTTTCATGACCCTTTGTGCTTTCCATTTTCTCCCTTTGTGTATCTGAGATGAGTTGTACCTATGTGTGTTAATTAAGTTTTCTTAATCAAACTGCTTAACGTTTCAGATACCGTTGGAAGTAGGGATCAGAAAAGGCTCCGACAATGGCGTGCCAATAGTAATATCAGCTCCTGATTCTGATGTCTCGAAAGCATATGTGGATGTGGCTTGGAAAGTTGTAGACAGATTGGCAAAGGAAGAACAATCACGTCCACAGATTTCCCTTTAATCACGTCCACAGATTGCCTTGTTCATGCCTTTATAATCTTTCCTGAGCATTGTCATACAGTTCTATTAATCCCTCGAATGAGTACCGCGGCTGTATAAAGCTGAATTTATTCGAAACAGAAGAACAAAACTATCAGAAGACTCGTACTGTCGGATTCTAATTGATTAGAACATTTTCTGATAATCTGAAACCTGTATTGAGCAGAGCTACCGGAAATTGCAGTGTTGAACCATTTTTCATCTCTCTAACATGGAGAAATTTTTCAGTGTAATCGGAACATAAGTTGTTATTAGCATGTGTCAAAGGGACACTGAAAAATATCTCTTTTCATTTATATTTTGACACTTAATGTACCAGCTTATGTTGTAAGTATGTGAAAAAATTTCTATCCTTCGAAAGGAGCAAGGAGGGGTATCCACTTTGTGACTTGTGGCCCCACCAATGAACAACCCATCATCGTCATCATGACAGAATAAGTTCCATATTCTCAGGTGAATAAGAAAGTTCAATTCAAAGGAACATGTAGAAGAATATGCATCTTCCGTGTGGACCTCTAGTAGGGCACCAATTTGTCCTTCCATCTAAACCACTATTATTAGTAAAGCTACAAGAACAAGTCAAGCTACTTTTATGCACCCTATGCATATCAATGGAATTGAATTAATTTATATTTATTATTACGGTTTAGTGGTATTATCTCCATTTGTAAGTGAGAGATTTTAGGTTCGATTCTCTCCAAAGACGAATTTGAACCACATTATTATGGACAACCCAGTGTAAAACTTAGTATACTCTTCTACTCTTAGTGTAGATAATATCGTTTGTTAAAAGAAAAAACTCAATTCCTGGACTGATGCCACAAATCCAAGAATCAAGCGATCTTTCAATGTACCCACAATACTATCAAACGATGTTACTATTTCACTCAACTTATGATGCTTTAAGTGAAATTTATGGGAGTGATTAATAATTACAAAAGTGAAGGATGAGAAATAACAATAAAGTAATAAGACAACAACCGAACACCAGTTGGTGGGAACAAGCAACGGACACTTTCAGAGCGTCAGCTGCACCACTTGACTCTGTAACCAAATCTTTTTCAATACTTCCGCCATTTCTACCATCACTCAGTTCTTCGTTTCCCAATCCACTCAAAACCTCTCTCTCTCTCTCTCTCTCTCTCTCTGAATGCCTCACTGCACCGTAACCCTGAAACCCCCAATCCCACACCATGTATCCTCCACTCAATCCCACCTGATATTTCCGCACAGCCCTAGGCTGACCCAATCCCAATCCCACCTCATTTTCGCGCCAATTTACGTTCGCGCCCATTCCGTCTCCAACCGCACCGCCAGAGCGCTCGATGTTTCCGTCTCCAAACACTCCCCTAACTCCAGCGGCCCCAATGGCTCCGTGCACGATTGGAAGCCAAAAAGCGTCGGCGTTAAAAACGTAGATGTTGCTACTCTCGGCAATCTCTGCGTGGATATCGTCCTCAGTGTGCCCAAATTGCCCCCGCCCGATGTCCGCGACCGCAAAGCTTACATGGACCTGTTATCCGCCTCCCCGCCGGATAAGGTTTGCTTCTCTCGCAGCCTCTGAGTATGCCGGAAAAAGTTCTTTTTTTTGTTGGGTAACCTTAATTTTTTGAATTCTTTGCATTTCCTGTGCCATTGAAATTGAACCCATTTGATATTTTTCTTTAGAAATGAAGTAAAAGAGTTGAATTTGTTACAGTGACTGCTAATTTCATCTCACTCTGAAGCAATTTGGAGTATTTTATTTGTTGGGATTCTTTGATAACAGCTTGCTTTGTGATCAAGGTTATAAATTTCGACCCAGTATAATGATTATGGTTTTTGTTTCTCACTCAATACTTTCGTTTCGTCTTAATTTGAGCTTTTTAGTTATCTCTTTTGTAGATGTTGCTTTGCATTATGCAGTAGTTTCTATGAAGAACAGTGTAAAATACTTCCAATCTTGTGTAGATGATATGCATCACCGCAGATAAGTTTTCCAAATTTGATTATATGGTTTTAAATGTAGCAATACTGGGAAGCTGGTGGAAATTGCAATATGGCCATAGCAGCTGCAAGACTAGGACTTCATTGCATCGCGATTGGGCACGTGGGTAATGAAGTATATGGACAGTTCCTTTTAGATGTTCTTCAAGATGAAGGAATTAGCATGGTTGGAATGAGTGACAACAATACCAATGTTGACAGTTCAGCTGCATCATATGAAACACTTTTGTGCTGGGTTCTCGTCGATCCATTGCAAAGACATGGTTTTTGCAGGTAAATGTTTTCCACAATTTTCTTTTCTTTAAGTAATTTCATCTCCTTTGTAAAGAATGGCAATCTGAATCGACTTGGTTTCTTTTATCAGCCGAGCTGATTTCAGTAAGGAGCCTGCATTCAGTTGGATGAGCAAATTATCTGCACAAGTAAAGACTGCTATAAAACAGTCAAAGATTCTGTTCTGCAATGGTTATGGCTTTGATGAACTCTCTCCGGGTGTAATAGCTGCAGCTGTAGAGTATGCCGTCGAAGTTGGTACATCAATTTTCTTCGACCCTGGACCACGTGGTAAAAGCCTTTCTGCTGGTACAACAGAAGAACGCGAAGCACTTAACCTGTTGTTGAGGATGAGTGATGTTCTTCTTCTAACTTCTGATGAGGTTTGATATACTGTTACTCACTATTAATCTTATGCTAGTTTACTCTATCTTATAGTGTGCAAAGTTTTTCTCTTGTCTTGCTGCTTTCTAAGACATCGGGATGATATTAATGATTTCCAGGCTGAGTCATTGACGGGCATTAAAAACCCAGTATTAGCAGGGCAGGAGCTGCTCAAGCAAGGGGTGCTCACAAAATGGGTGATTGTCAAAATGGGTCCAAGGGGTTCAATTCTAATAACTACGTCAAGTATTTCTTGCGCACCAGCGTTTGAGGTTTCAGTTTCTAACTTGACATTTTCTTATGACATTGCCTGTGAACTTTTAGATTACTTGTTTTATGATATCAGACTCGTGCATGTTTATTAATTCTTGCTAGATTTTTTTGTTCTACATCTAACTTTGGATCAAATTTTGTACATTGCTTGTTGTTTGCTATCATGCACGCCCTTTCACTCCAAAATCATATTTGTTATATTTAAGTTTTTAACCACAACAATGAAAAGAAAAGGTTTCCAAAAGTGTTATACATGCTCGAGATACATCTGTTTGCTCTGTGTGCTCGTGCTTGTGTATGTATGTAGCTTGAACCTTCCTACAAATAAGAATATTTGGTAGATGATATCTTTTGGCCAAAAGTAATTGTGCATCATAGGAGTACCTTCATATTCTGTTGTATCCTGTTTGAATTCAATTCCAACTCTCTTTATTGGCTGATACACCGATGAATACTTAGTTCTTATACTGAAATGTGACAGGTAAATGTCGTAGACACTGTTGGGTGTGGAGATAGTTTCGTGGCTGCGATTGCGTATGGTTTTATCCACAATATGCCGAAGCTTAACACATTAGCAGTTGCAAATGCTGTAGGTGCTGCAACCGCCACAGGTTGTGGTGCTGGTAGGAATGTGGCAAACTTGGAGAAAGTAATAGAACTTATAAGTGCATCTAATCTCAAGCAGGATGACAAATTTTGGAATGAGTTAATTGATGAAAATTTTGGTGTCGAGGAAATTACATCTCTCTCAAATTTGGTCGTAGATGGAAGTGACAACCGGTTAAATTGTGTATCCTTGCAGAAGGTGGTATCCGAATTGCTTCCTAAGCTTAAATCTGCACAGTTAGACAGAAAAGTGCCTTTTTGATAGATCATAACAACAGTAGGTTTATAGCAATTGGAGCAACTTGATTCTCCAGGTTTAATTACACCCTTGGAATTCTACCACCATGAAATTGAGTACGTTCGGGGGGAAAACATGAGTTTCGAGCAGGAGTCAGTGAGCTTGCATAGCTTGAAGCCCTGAAGTTCATCTATTGATTCAGTCAATGTTGTAGGCGAGGGTATTGATTGGTGCTTCTAATGTGTTCTTTGGCAATTGGCATGAGGTGGCTTTTTGCTTTCCAGGTTTCTGCAAGCAGATTTTCTACACACTTGTGCATAGATGTTTCATTCTTTTCACCTTTTAGACATATTGTTAGGGAAGTAATTCTAACACCGATGTTTTTCTCCTTTTGCATGAATCAAAAGGAGAATCAAGGGACGAAAATAAACATGAGTATGCAGAAGGTAAAAATAGTGTGTGGAAATCGTTTCCTTAGTGTTATTGTTCAGGTGCTTTACGGCCTGATATTTCGTGTAAAAGAAGAAAAAAATGAATCTTATATGTTATGGGTTTTTATTATATCATACATCATTCTTTCATTGGCACTTCCGTTTTCACTTTTGTATTTCCTTCCTTCCCCCTCTTTTGTTTAGACAATCTTGTAGAATCGAGAGAGGTAATTGAGGAGATGAGTCCATAATGTAAAGGAGGAGGATTGCGGAAATCACTCTCCATAAATAACTTTACCCCTCCCCTTACAATTATAAGAAGGGTTTACATGAAACGGGCTGTCCATCACGTGCCGTCTTTTGTCCAATAATCTATTGTCATGTGCATAAATGTATTATTGAATCGGGATGCATGTGACAGTGAACTCATTCTATTTAAATTACTCTCGTACGACCACAACCCACATACTATTCCATTTTCAATAACATTTTACTGGAGTGAAAAAAAAAAAGAAAAAAAAAAGGAAATGTTACTATCAATGTGGGCCCAAATTGAAAAGGCCTCCGTGAGTCCATGACGTGGACTGCTTATGTGTGTGGTAAAAACTAAAAAGTGGGTTTGATTGGGGTTTACGTGGGGAAAGGCAAATTCCCAAAAAAGCCGAGAAGAAGAGAGAACTACACAAGTGCCCCTGACTCTCCTCTAATTAGTAACTGCCCCTATTGGTCGTAGCCCTCATCTTCCACCAAACAACGCCCATACCATTCCTCCATCGCTTCTTTTACTTTAATGCCCTCCCACCCCACCAACTCAATTATTTCTCTACCTCTCTCCATCTATGGATGTGGGTGAAGGTCCCACACAAAATAAAAATTAATAAAAATAAACTTGTTTATTTTTCTTGATACTCTACTTTATAATTACAGTATTTTTTCCAGGAGGATCATTTTTACACACTTTTAGCTTCTCACAGTCCTTCTCTGTCACATCCCAACTCCGTCGTAGCAAGATATTGTTCGTTTTGGGCTATGTCCTCACGGATTTGTTCTTGGCCTCAGCCCAAAACGCGTCATGCTAGGAAGATAGGGGCATGTACATATAAGGTCAAGGACCAACCCTCACCCCGCCGATGTGGGATACTACATTCTATGTTCAAGGCTGTCGAATTGAAGAAATCAACGAAAACAACAGACATAGTTAAACATGAGTGTGCGAGAAGCTAAATACAATATGTGTTTATTATTTCTCTTTCCTTTAAACAAAGTGAAGATGTTTTACTTTAAACATTTTATTATAGCACTCCGATGTACATGGATTTTGCAACAGAAAGTTATCACATTTTTTATAATAGTATGATCAACTGCATTATGTAATAAACTGAATAAAGACGTTCTTTTATAGTAATAGCATTCACATAAACTCTCTAATAAATTGAGTTCTCACATTCTATAATGGTAAGGTTTATGTGAATTTTGTAATGGACCAAATTATCACGTTTGTTTTTATAGTATTTCCTTATAAGAAAGCGAAGATGTTATTGTAATGGTACCAAAATTTTCCAACATTTTTTTTATAGTAATAAGATTTACGTGAACTTTGTAATAGATAGACTTATCACATTGTTTTACAGCAGTAAAATTTACGTGCTTTGTAATAAAATGAATTATCACGTTCTTTTATAATAGTTTTTACATGAATTTTCTAACAAATCAAATCATCACATTTCTTTTAAAGTGGTAAAATTTATGCAAATCCTGTAATGTCATGTTTATTTTTTTATAATAATAAAGTTTACGTAAACGGTTTAAAATAGACTGAACTATTCTATTCTTTTAGGAATAAGATTTACGTGAACTTTGAATAACTAAATTATCACTTGTCTCTTCATCTCAATTTATTCTTCTTCTTTTTAATTTTAAAATTCTAAATTTTTTCTCCTTCATCACGAATAAAATTCAAGATCAAAACAAAACAAAAAACTCAAATTTAAATGATCCTTCACCAAAAGTTCCCAAAAGATAATTGAAAAGAGAGAAACGGGGGCAATATCGGAATAGCAAAAAGTTGGAGGAGAAGGGAAAACAGGATGACATAAATACCCTCCAAATTGGCTAACCCTAGAGTCTGCCGAAGTCCATTCGCTGCCCCCGGATTGCCCCTGCAAAATTTCTGTGCCTTCCCCTTCTCTACCCTTCTCCCCCTTTCAGGTTTGTTTTCCCTCTCGCCCCACCCGCCAAACTCAAACCCCTCACTCTCTCTCTCTCTCTCTCTCTGCTCTTCTTTTTCTTGTTTTTCTTTGAAATGATTTTATTTTCTTTTATTTAACTGTGTTAGATGCAATCTCTACTGTTGTATATCTAATCCATCTCTAAAGTTTCTTGATTGATTGTTTTTAATTTTTTTTTTTTTTTTTGTTTTTGTGATTTTTGCAGGTTCAGTTTGCAAGTACTGTTTGAGCTTCTGGGCAGACTTTGTTTCTGTAAGTTCTAAAGCACTTCATTATTTATTTATTTTTCATTGAAAATTATCTGTTTGGTTGCTGAGAAAATCTCAGTTGCTTTAGGATTTATGAGTTTTAAGCAGCCCAATTAGAGTATAATATAGCATGTAGAGTTTCATACTTCAATTTAAAACCTTTTTAGCTTATTCGTTAGGAATTCCTGCACCTGTGGGTACTGTGTGCTGATCTCAATCTGTATTGACTCTAGTTTCACTGATTCCCAAATGAAGTTGCATCTAAAAACAAATTTTCGTGATAAAATGATGCTCTAGATTGGATTGTATATCCGTTTTTTCAGTGTCAGTGGTAAAAAAAGAACATTAATTTGATTCAAATATGCATTCTTTGTGGCACAGGTCTACTCAGAAACACAAACTGGGCAGAAAATTTTCAGATTTTAAGTTTGGCATTTGATTGTATTGGTGGGGGGTGATTCTGTTGGTCTTTGAAATTGTAATGGCGGACCATAATTTGGTTCTTGGGCAGAATGGTGATCTGCCATTAAGGCAGAATTCACATCCCGGACTGGGGCAGAATCACAATCCGGCGCTAGGTCAAAGTCATGACTTTGCGTTGGGGCATGCCCATGAGCAGGATTTGGAATTAGGTCATCGTAGTCATGACGGTAAGCGGGGTTTTAGGAATCCCCATGATCATGGATTGGCTTTCAATCAGACAAATGAAGATGAGATAGGTCTTCAACATACGCGTATACAAAATCTTGAAGAAGAAGGTTTGGAGTTGGAGCAAGATATTGGGGTTGAAACTGATCAGGAGAATGTTGATGACGACAATGACAATGACCTTGCTCTTACCGTGGCTACTCATGAATTGGGTTTATCAGATAATCATGAATTGTCTGTTGTGGAGGACCATGATCTTCACGAAAATTTGGATTTAGCGATGGATCAAAATCAGGAGATGAGTATTGTACCTGACTCGGACATGGGTTTGCAGCACTCCCACCTTTTAGATACTCCTCCTGTCCTTCAGTATCGATCTCTTGCTTTGACAACTAATCACCAGCTGACTGTTGGGCAAGAGTTTCCTGATGTTCAGAGCTGTCGAAGGGCACTGAGAGATGCTGCTATTGCCCTTCGCTTTGAGATGCAGACAGTCAAGTCTGACAAGACTCGTTTCACTGCCAAGTGTGCAACTGCAGGATGCGCTTGGCGAATTCATGCTGCAAAGCTGCCAGGTGTTCCAACTTTCACGATAAGGACCATCCATGAAGAACACACCTGTGGTGGAATCACCCATCTTGGTCACCAACAAGCCTCAGTCCAGTGGGTTGCAGATTCTGTGGAACAACGCTTGAGGGAAAATCCTAATTACAAACCAAAAGAGATACTAGAAGAGATTCACCGAGTCCATGGCATTGCATTGTCGTATAAGCAGGCATGGAGGGGAAAGGAACGGCTCATGGCAGCTGTTCGTGGATCCTTCGAAGAAGATTATCGACTTCTTCCTCAATACTGTGACCAGATCAGAAGGACCAATCCTGGAAGCATTGCACAGGTTTATGGGAGTCCAGATGATAGCTCCTTCCAACGCCTATTTGTTTCATTACATGCATCTATATATGGGTTTCTGAATGCCTGCCGGCCTCTTCTTGGGCTCGATAGAACTCATCTGAAAAGCAAGTATCTTGGGACTTTGCTTTTGGCTACTGGGTTTGATGGAGATGGAGCTCTGTTTCCATTAGCGTTTGGGGTGGTTGACGAAGAGAATGATGAAAATTGGATGTGGTTTCTCTCTGAGATCCGTGTCCTCCTTGAAAATTATGCAGAGTACATGCCAAGGCTTACCATTTTGTCTGATAGACAGAAGGGTATTGTTGATGGGGTGGAACTAAACTTCCCAACTGCCTTTCATGGGTTTTGTATGCGCCATTTAAGTGACAGTTTACGAAAGGAATTTAATAATACTCTGCTTGTTAACCTTCTCTGGGAGGCTGCTTATGCTCTTACTGGCATTGGGTTTGAACAAAAACTTCTCGAGATTGAAGCTATATCACAGGAAGCAGCCCATTGGATTAAACAAATTTCTCCCCGCTTGTGGGCAACAGCGTATTTTGAGGGAACAAGGTTTGGGCAGTTGATGGCTAATATGGTCGAATCTATAAATTCTTGGATAGTAGAGGCATCTGGGCTTCCAATAATTCAGATGATGGAGTGTATCAGACGGCATCTGATGACTTGGTTCAATGAGCGTCGTGAGATGAGCATGCAGTGGACGGGCATACTCGTTCCTTCTGCTGAAAAGTGTGTTTTAGATGCAGTTGAGCTTGCTCGTACTTACAATGTGATCCGTGCAAATGAAGCTGAATTTGAAGTTAGAACTCATGAAGGATCAGTCACGGTGGACATTCGTACCCGTTGTTGCTCATGTCGTGGATGGCAGCTATGTGGATTGCCATGTTCTCATGCCGCAGCAGCCCTCGAGTCTTGCAGGCAACATGTCTATCGGTTCACTGAGAGTTGCTTCACAGTGGCAAATTATCGGAAAGCCTACTCAGAGACGATTCATCCAATTCCAGATAGAACTCTGTGGAAGGAGATGGCTGGATTCCCAAATGAAGGTAACCCGGATATGTGGATGGTTATTAACCCACCAAAGTCGCTTCGACCACCTGGACGACCAAGGAAAAGGCGAATTCGCACAGAAGATGGTAGTCGCACGAAACGAGTTGTGCATTGCAGCCGCTGTAATCAGACCGGACACTTCCGAACAACTTGTGCTGCCCCCATATAGTCGCCAGTACCCAAGCTGATATTGTGCAAAGAAGATATAGACTTTTCTATTTTAATAGTGTCTTGATTTGTATTCTTCTGTGTGTTCATAGGCTTTCCTTAGACACAGCATCTTTCCTAGGCTTTTTACTTTCGGATAATCGATGTCTAGTTGGTCGTTTGATGTCTTAAAAGATGATTAACAAACGATATTATCCACACTAAAGGGTCGGAGATGGACTGTCAATAGATTTTTAAGATATAATGTTATGTTAGTTAGCTAACCCGTTGAAAAATTCATGGTTCCGCGAATGTATAGTTCAATCAGTATAACTAAAATATAGGAAGTGGAATGACATAACAAGACATGACAAAAATAAAACAAGTCACGTTTGCCTACCACTAATTAGTTTTCAGTCAATACTAAACTCTAAAATCCTATCAATCTTTATTGTTTATGTTGGAATAGGCTTAAAACGACCGAGCCAGACCAATGTATTGGTCAAAATTGAACCAAACCAAACTGTTGAATGCTATTTGATTTAGTTTTACCTTTAGTGCCAAAACAAACCAAATCGATTCTAAGTCTAGCACATGGCGATTCTAAGTCTAAAGTTTTTAACCCAAGACTGCTAAACTAAATACTAGGTACCAAATATATATATCTACAAGTTTACAACCCTAAGCCTTAAATACTAATTAAACCCTAGCTACTGCCTGTTTGGACCCCTAACAACCCAGTTAATTAGTATTCTTTTGAAGTCAGTTCGAGATCCGAGTGCTAAACCCTAAATCATAAGCTCTGGCAAGAATGACAACTCTAAACCATGAGTAATTAACTCTAATTAAACCCTAAAAGACAACACCAAACCCTACACCCTTTTGAATATAAAAAGCCCTAGTAAGTTGGTTTATGTATTTTCAGTGGACTGATACCTTTGTTCAACGTTTGTATCTTTTCCAGTAATGTAATTTTCCCTTTCTTACAATGTTATTGTTGGTCAGTGGACGTAGGTTCAAAAGATCAACGAGAGGTAAGGGATCTTTGTGGATTCTTCACGCATGAACATTTGAAAAAAGGGAAGATTAATTCAGGGGTTTCAATCTAATTCGTACGAGATAGAGTTTGTCATCTTCATTATGAAATCACCAATATTCTTCTCAGCTGCAAGATGCATCAAGCTTTCTTGTACATTTCACAATGAAGATGACAAACTCTATCTCATACGAATTAGATTTCGATACATCTTGCTTCTGGGAAAAATGCAAGGCGGTTGTCGAAGATAAGCTAAAGGAAGTAAAGAATGATGCTCTAATTACATACGATTCTATGTTGCTCAAAGTTGTATACATACAAGGAACCCAAAAAAAAAATGCTTTTGTTTATTTATTTATTTATGAATCACAGCATGTTCTTAGCGACAAAACGTATGATGGTAAAAGAAACAGATAAGAATGTACTGCATGCAGATTAAGTCAATATTTTCAGCCACTCGTTATCTGCTCATCACCCATACCAAACCGACCATGCAGACACTATCTTCTATATAACAAGTTCACTAAGTCAGAGAAAACTTTAAGTCAAATGCTTAGAGGTAGTCGAATATGTAAGTCAACAATCTCAGCCATTTGTTTGCTTAATTTTTATTTACTCATGCGAATTTCTAACAAAAGCATCGTAAACTAATATTTACATAGTATTTTTGAGAGTTTCTTAATATTTATGCTGGAAAAACTAATATTTACTTAGTATTTTTTAGAGTTTCTTATTACTTATGCAAGATATTGTGGTTCTGACTCCGCTTTTAAATTAAAAATATTTTTATTTACTGCACTCATGTCTTCACTCTTTAAAACTCTAACACATCCCGTGAGAAGACAGGTAAATACAAAAAAAATGTATACTCCCCACTGCATGTAAGTTTTAGTCCTCGTATTTATGTACACGTTTGTTGGAGAAATGAATTCCAACGGTTTTGCTCTTGTATAGTTTGATGTTAGGAAGAGAAATTCAAAAAGTGTTCATGATGCTACTGCTGGATTTCTGAGCACATGAAAGCTACTCATTCATCAACATGTCCTTTCACATTCACACAATTTATTGCCAATATGCAGCCAAATCATTAGCTTTTCATTCTCGTATTTCATTGTTTTTGTATTTGATCTAAACCGAAATTTATATGATACTACGAAGCACGGCCGGCCTTGAGGACATACAAGTGGTGGTGGCACTGCAATATCGTACGGCCTCTGATTTACAATTTTATTTTACCTGTATATATAATATATGTATTTTAATGTGTGAAGATTTATCAAATTAAGTCTTCATTGTAAGTGATTTTGTGCAGTTGAGTCTCGCACATGATCCCCAAAGTCTCACCTACAAACTTGCTTCGAAGCATAAAATATTCCAAAGTGTATAAGAAAATCTCAATATAAACAATTAAAGCTCATGCAGACCAATTCATGTATTTTTATGTCTAATCCCAAGAAGTTCGGCACAAAATGAAAGAAAGGATGCCTACTTTGTGAGCATGTGTTAGGTTTTCAAATACCAAGATGAAAATTGACACCCCTTTTTTGAGAGAACATGCTTGAAATGTGGGAACGAAAACCTACTCAGGAAAAGGCACTTTGACATGTAGGCTTAGCATATATCTTTCATATATAGAGGTAATGATTCCATTAGCTTCTAGTATTCAACTTTATTGGTGATACAAGTCATACAATACTTACAAACATGTAGGGCCTAATGGGAAAGTTGATTTTGATTCCAAAATCTCTACTAAGAACTTTATTAATTTTGTAGTCAAGCAAAAATTATCTTAATAATTTGTGTACACATTCTTCTCTTTTCCACATTACATAAATTTGTGGGCTAAGTTTGACTCAAATATGAAATTAAAACGTTTTTTTTTTTTTTTTTTTTTTTAATCAACGTAGCGATTCCAAATAAAACTCTTGAGGGATATCAAGATTTCATACATTGAAAACTTCAAAAGTGCAGAGTTGGGAAAATTTAAAAATTAGAAACCGGGTTGAGAATAATTATATCCTAAATTGACTAAAAAGTCATGTCGCAAGATCTACTTCTTGATATCATTTTGAAATTGAAAAACTTTTGAATGTCTCTAACTTAGACAAAAAATTATATGAAATTAAAACATGGATAGGAGATCTTAAACTTATGATCATCAAGTCATAGGCAAAAATAAAATAAAATTAGGGATTGCATAATGCACTTTATATTCCACTTTTCTTTTGTCCTTTTTTCCTTTCTTCTTTAAAATTGGTTGGTTGGTTGGTTGGTTGTCTCTAAATAGCTTTAACAGGCCAATCTGTGTTAAGCTTGGGATTTAAGCTTGGCATAAATCACATATGCATGCCATCATTGATAACTGAAGGTTCTCCACCTTCCAATCTTCCATCACCGTCCCTTTACCCAAGTGGCAAGCAAAAGACATATCCTTTACTTGTGAGCTGCAATCAACACCAACGTCAAGATCCTTGCATGAAAGCAACACACCCTCCTCAAAACTAATTAATCACTTCATCAATTATTAACAATCAATCTCAGCAGACCCAGTTACAAACTTTTATTCACAATTTATAGAACTGGAAAACATTTAACTGACAACGAGGTACTAAACCATCGTGTTTGTACTGGTTCTATGTGTGCATATTTATGCTCTTTTAGGGTAGTGGTGCAAGTTTTATTTAAGTTGATTGTCAAAAAGCAACTACAAAGACTGGACTTTATACAATTATACATTGCCCTTTACAAAATGTTAGGGCAGAGACCTTTTGAAAGTAGAGGGTTGCTTGTTCCATAATCTATTTTTAAGTACCTAAAGAAGCTATTTCAGTTGACTCTATCACAATTAAAATTTGATATCCGTAAAAAAAATCGAAGATATCCTTTGGCCAGCTGTGTGAAACTGAAAGCAAGTTTAGCAGTATTAGCGTAGAGAGTGGACTCCATGTGTCATGTGAGTTTCATCCTTACGTATATAAGGACCCCATGAAAATATAATGCATGGCCATATCAAATCTCCCTATGCCATCTCTCTTTCTCCTTTCCCTCTCTCTCCTCTCCTCTCTCTCAGACACAGTTGAGTCTCTCTCTCCTCTCTCTCAAAGCACAGTTGAGGGGAATGTTGTCTGGTTCGAGATCTTTCGGTGAAGCTTGAAGATTGTCATCATTTGAATGATTTCGGACCAGGCTTCATTCCCCTCAACTAGGAGGAATGGTCTTTAGAAACATATCATGCATTAAAATGCGCTGATGAAGAAGTGCCTCTTGTTATATCTTATGTAATGAAGAATATACAGGTATATCAATTTGTTGTTTTAGTACACTGCCTTATAATTAGCTGTTTATGCAGAGAAGCTGCAGATTTTCAATTGTGGTCGGAACCGGCGACCGGAGCAACCCAGCATCAGGTCGGTAATGACATACGGTTTAATTTCTATATCTTTTTCATGTGTAAAATGTTGACAAAGATATTTAGTGCCAATGTGTATTACTGCAAAATTAAAAAGGCTTTCCTTCTATCCTTTTCGTTTGTTTGTTTCTTTGGTGTTCTGATAAAGGATATAAATTGATCTCTCTCTTCCATGCCAAACCATATCTTACAAGATAAGTCAACCCTAAATAGGAAGAACTTATATGAAATTGAGTCATGTGAGAAAATTAAAAAGAAAAATTAATGAAAAGAGCTTGAAAACTTTGAGTTTTAATCATAAGGACAAAAAAGTGTTGTAAGTGAATAGTATCATGAGTGATTTTTTAGAGTAAAAATGTCTTTTTCGTTAAAAGTGAACAATATTAGAAATGTTTCGTTAAAACTCCCAAATTAAAATGCATGACGAGATTGATAGAATTGAGATATCCCCATTTCATATAAGTATGCAAACCTGATAATACCATGTGGCTCAGACACCTACATGTGAAGTTCATAATTTCAGGTGGGTCAGATCTGCTGGAGGTAGATAACTTCACAATATCTATGTTACAAGTGTGGGTTCTGATTTTCATGTTGAAAGTGAAGCTTGGTTGAAATATAGGAATAAAACAAAGAAATTTTAACGAAAAATCACATTTTTACACTAAAAAGTCAATCATGTTACTATTCATTTTACCCTTTATTTTGTCATTTTCGTTAAAACTCAAAGTTTTCAAGCCATTTTCATTAGTTTTCCTATAAAACAAAGTACTTGTTTGTTTTGTGGGGTTCTTTTATTGGACGTAAGAAGGATAGAAAAACTATTTGGGGGGTTGAAAGGATAGATTGCGAGTGAAAGAAAAAGGAGGGGCTGCCAACTGCCAACCAATGTGAACTTTGTCTGCTTGTATCGTGAGTGTTATTTATTTATTCATGCATATGCTATCATGACTTTTTCTTCATGAATCGGGCTATTCCCTAATTTTCAACAAATTAAGGGCCGATTTGGATGGAGTGATTTCAAATTTACTTAATTGGACTGGAATGAAAGGAAGAAAACATAAGGATTTTGAATGATTCATTGTATATCTTTGTTTCAACTTCTTTTCAAATGTACCACATCTAGTTATTTCAGATACATCCAATTTTTCGTGTTCTGATTACCTCAATGATTAAATATAGTTATTTCGTCACTTAGTACTATGGTCTGGTGGTATTCATCTGTACCCGTAAGTGAAATGTCTAAAGTTCAAATCTCGTGGATGGTTAATTTGATACCAAATTAAGTTGCTCATTATGTGATTTAGCCAAACCCATCTCTCTCTTTCGTGTAAAATATATTCGATCCTTTTCTTCCAATCCTTACGTCGAAAGGGAGCGAAATCTTAGTGACAAGTGAATTTGTTGACTTTTCCATTGATCCCTTCTCAAAAATCAAAATTGCGCAATCAATAATGACTTTTAGGCAGATTAACAATCATAAAACGTTAAAAAAACTATAACCTTTTTTTCTTCCTTAATAAATTACAGAGAAATGCCAAGAGGACTCTCAAAAATAAGCTCTTTATGAAGTCACTATTACCTCATATTTTTTGCACAATGCTTAATGATGTTGACACAGAATTGACGTTAAAATGTGAGTTGTCAGATAATCCATAGAGAGTCTCACTTTTAAAATAGTCCCCTTAGCATTTCTCAATTACAAAATATAAGATGACTCGTGAATCTGTGTATCAAATTACTGACTTACCCACCACTATGCTTGAAAAGTAACCAACAACAAACACAATCCAATCAAAGGACAGATTTTGCAGGGCATCACAATCACTTGCCAAGTCAAGCAAAAGCCAGTCTGGCTTGCATGACCTAAACATACCATGTTTTTAAGCTGTAATCACCCCAATCAACAAGATTCATAATTAAGACCTTTACTAATCACCCCAATCATTTGGGTCTCACCATCTGACCGGAAAAGGAGGAGATGAAAACAGAAAATTCATGTCATTAGACAGACAACATGCTACAAAGCTTCTTAGGATTTGGAATTTCTCTCCCCCATAAAGTTTTGGAATCCGAAATTTAAGGAGAAAGCATTTAACTTTGTATCCGAAGTTTTGTGTTCGAATCCAGCTCCCTTATTGTCACTTGTATCAAAATAAAAATGAAAATATTAAACTCTGATCTGCTAACTAGATGCAGCCTTAGGGTTGGTGCACTGCCTTATAGATAAGCCAAATGGGGCCGTTTAGGGTAACATCTGTTGATACATGCCATTCTTTCAGTCATCATTTGCTCCACTTTTATCGCTGAATGACAAGAAAAAGCAGAGAGAGAGAGAGAATGTCTGGTCTCTTTTAGTTGACATCCATCAATCTAAATTCAGTTGGCAATGTTGTTTCCTTCAGAAACAGAAACTAATTGTATGTATGTGGGTGTTTTCATTTGTGATGGAGGATATCCAATTCTCCTTAAGAATGACCAGCAGATGGTACAAGTAATAACAAAACCGTATTCTACAAATTTCTTTAGTTTTATTAGTATTACACTCTACAATGCTAAAGTCTTGTATAAGTATGCTGACCTGGGCGTAGCCAAGTTGGCTAGAGGCTAGAGCAGTCTCCACTTTGCACCCAAACTCAAATCTCCCTCCCTGTAATTTAGATTATATTAGAATATGGCTCAAATAAAGGAAAGTATTCTACGGGTAAAAAATATACACAAACGTTCACAGACATACTCTTCACAATTTGACCCTCATAGAACAACTAGTGAGGCCAGACTCTAAAACCATTTCAATTCAGCTCTTCTGACATGGGGGTTAGATGTTTTTTTTTTTTTTATTCTATGAAGAATGGAAAATATTTTGTGACCATCAAAAGGAAGGAGAACAAAAGGCTCGTAATGTATTGCAGCAGAATATTACACTGAATAATAGTTTGCAATTATTTTATTGAATTCTCGACATGAATATTTCTCAAAATTTAAGGTTTTCACGAAATACAAAGAAGTTTAGTACCTGTATTACAAAACTGTGAAGTAGAACAGGACTGTTTAGTACACGCTCTGCCGATCATGTTCTCTCTACAAAAGATTAACACTCGAGTGACATTCATAGAACAGTAACACCATGTCATAATCTGCAATAACAGGTGAAAAATGCAACTTTGACACGCACAAGCACGCTGCACCAGGTCTTCGTTCTTTGCAACCTTGATTCAGAGGAGTTGCACAAGCACTGCAGTTGAATGCATCTTCAATCCATCATTACACCATCCATGTGATCTGCCCTCGTACAGACCCCAGTCAGCCCACCACTGAAGTTTTTGCTTTGACTTCAAGACCATAGCAATGCACCTTCACATCTTGAAACTTCTGGTTGAATGTGTGAACAGAATCACAAGACTCTCTGATTAGGAGTAATGAGTGAAAAATCATGCGAGAGACTTCAAACTTATCATGTCATCTTGCACTGGCTAGTGGCAGGAAATGTTGGAAGCAAGTCCAGACATTTACGATATTGTTCATCCTTCGACAGTAGGTCTATGACAATGGAGACTGTAGTGGCATCTGGTGACAGATTTCTTTCTGCCATCTTGTGAAGAAGTTCGACCACTTTTGCTGAGTCATCATTTTGGCAGAAACCATGCATGAGGATATTATAAGTGATGATGTTTGGAGCACACCCCTTCCCTTCCATTTCTAAAAACAAACCATTTGCCTTTTCCAGTTGCCCATCTATACAGAGCCCATGGATCATTATGGAATATGTTACAACAGTCGGCACCAGGCCTCTATTTGACATTTTGTGGAATAGGTCCCAAGCAATTTCAAGCTTTCCTGCTTTGCATAACCCATCAATAAGGCAGCCAAACATTTCAACACTAAGCTTGAAGTTGCTATTTTCTAAAGTATGGAAAATTTCCATCGCCTCTGTTAGGCAATCGTTTTTGCAAAGCCCGTCCATGAATATTGTATATGTAGTTGAATTTGGTAACAGATTCTGAGTTGGCATCTCACTAAACAATTCTTGTGCATCCTGAACTTTACCCATCTGAAAAAGACCAGTTAATAAGGCATTATATGTTATTATTGTTGGCCTAACTCCTTTGTTAATCATTTCCTTGTAAAAATTGGTAGCTTCCTGTATCTTCTTATATTTGCAGTATCCATTGATCAACACATTGTAGCTAATGGCATCAGGTTCACAACCTCTACTTGGGACAGAATGAAAGAGCTCTCTTGCTTCATTAAGCCTACCCACCAAACACAAGCCGTCAATCAAAATGTTGTAAGTAAATATATCCGGATCTATGCCTCTACGAATCATCAACTTTAACAAGTCACTACTTTCTTTCACATTTCCCCTTCTGCAAATTACTCCTATCAACACATTGAATGTTACCAAATTAGGCTGGACACCCTGATCCACCATCTCATTTAACGTAGCTTTCGCTGCTTCCCATTTCTCATTGTAATACAGACCGTGTATCAAAGAACTATATCCATTCAGATCCGGAACAATCCCCCTACCTTTCATTTCTACGAAAAGTTCTTTCGCCTTATCTACCAACCCGGCTTTACACAGCCCGTCAATAATGGTCCCATAAGTAAACACATTCGGCCTACAACCAACACTATAAGCACCACTCCCATTAGCCATTCCTTCATGCAACCTAAGCGCAACGTTCACGTTGCCCGTTCGACACAACCCTTTAATCAATGTACTAAAAGTAAACTCATTAGGATGGCACCCCAACTTTACCATTTTCTCAAACAACCTTGTTGCCTCAAAAATTTTATCCTCCCTACACAACCCTTTAACCAAACAAGTATAACTCACAGTGCTTGGTAGAAATCCCCTCCTAAAAAGACTCCCCATAACCACAAAACCATCGCGAACCCGATTCGCAATACAGCAGCAATTAAGCAAAACATTAAGAGTAATGAAATTTGGCACCAACCCAGCTGATATTATCGCATTGTAAAGTGGAAAAACTTGAGAGAAATGCTTACTTTTTGCAAGTCCACTGAATAAACGATTGAATGAAGAAATTGGAGGAGTGGGTTGCATTCGAATCATGTGACTAAAACATTGCAGAGCTTCATAGAGAGTGAAATTACACGACTTGCAGTTGGATTCGAGGAATTTCTGAAGTGGCGTTTGGATTGGGAGATTGGGAATTGGGGTTTTTGGTGGAGATTTTGGATTTGGAGGAGTGGGTTGTGAGGATTGGTTCGTCGGGACGAAGAAAGGTGAAAGCTTGGTTGGAGTTTTGGGATTTGGGGATGTGGGTTTCTGTGGGTTTGTGAAGAACGATGATAGCTTGGATTTTGAAGTAGCTACCGGGGAGCTCATCGGAGCGGTAGTAAGCAGGAGAGCTTCAGCAAATGCCGCGTCGTTTTTGTGGAGTTGGTGCGTTTTAGCAGGTAAACAACTTGGGTTTATAGAGTAAATTGTACGAACGCTCCCTCAACTTTAATCAAATTGGAGCAATGGTCCCTCAACTAAAAATTCATTACCATTGGTCCCTCAACTTATCAAAATGTGTAGCTATAGTCCTTCTCATCAATTTTGTCAAAATTTTGTCAAAATAAGCTATGTTGAAATGGTCATTTATACAATTAAGATCCCTCAACTCATCAAAGTGTATAATTATGGTTCTTTTCGTTAACTATGTCAAAATTTTTGTCAAAACGAGTTATATTGGAAGGACCATTGCTACAATTGGATTAAAGTTAAGGGACCATTTCTCTAGTTGAATTAAAGTTGAGGGACCAATGGTAATGGATTTTTAGTTGAGGGACCATAGCTGCACGTTTTGATAAGTTAAGGGACCAATGGTAATGGATTTTTAGTTGAGGGACCATTGCTCCAATTGAGTTAAAGTTAAGGGACCATAAGTACAATTTACTCTAGGTTTATATAAACTGAAAAGTTAAAGAGAATATCATGTGAAATTATATTACGGTTTATGATTTTATTTTATAATAGAAGACTAAAAAGTTATCTTTTTACTCTATTTTAATAGATGAGAGATTTTTGTTAAAAGTGTTTACAATGTGAATGTAATGCTCTTGATAAGAGCTGAACCGATGAAGTGTAATAATGTGAAGGTCTTAGTAAAAATTTCTCACTTGCAAACTTTACCAGTTAATGTAAAAGGTATGGACAAAATTACCGTAAAATGAATGCATTAAATTTAAGTGCACGGATTTTTTTAATTTTTGACAAGGTAATACTCTAAATCATTCTAAATTACGACAAAAAAGTTGAATTTTTTTTTTTGAACAAAAAAAGTGGACTTTTGAAATTCTTAAAAGTGGGGAATGTATAATATACACGTGCCACCAAATAACATTATCATTGTTTGACAAACAAGTTAATTTTATCTAATAATATACACGTGCCACCACTCACTAACAAGAAACTATCACGATTAACCTGCACCCACAAAAACCCGATGCAAATCCCAAATTATCCTTCTCATCTTTTGACAATCCAAATCAAACAAAAAGAAAAAAAAGAAAAAAATCTTTCTTCAAATCTTTGCAATTTTCCTGGAATTTGTAAGAGACATGCAGAAAGGTAAGAAATATCGTGGAACAAAACTAGTCACCCTCTTGATATTGGCCTCTTCCGTCGCTCTTTGCTTCCACCCTTCGTGCAAAAACCTCTCTCATTTTTCATTCCCCGTCACCTCTCCCTTTTCTTCAGATCACACCTTCTCTCACATCCTTGTAGCCTCCTCCATCGGCATCATCGTCGCCGCCGCCCTTCATTACCGCCTCCGAAACCACAAGGATCACAAGATCGTCCCCCGCCTCAAGGTTTCCGACTCAGTCCGCGTTCATCAGAAGCTCGAGAGGTTCCCCCATTATGTAGGTAATGATTACGTGATCGTCCGCTTGTTTTTCATGGCCTTTGTGATCTGCAAGGTGTGTTTTGTGGTTGAATGTTTTCGGCGTTGTGGGTGCAGCTAGGCAGCTGGGATTTATAGACAGAAGAGAATGTCCGCAGCTCTGCAAGTTAGCCACTGAATACATTAGAAAATTTGAGGGGTTTGAGGAGGACATCTACAACTTCTTTGCTAGTGAACCGGATGCAGATTCGCTCTTCGTGAAACTTGTCGAGGAGTTTGAGAGATGCATTCTCAGTTATTTTGCATTTCACTGGAGCCAAGGTGATCTGATGATTACTCAGGTGATTAGGATCAACAACAAAATATACGAGTGATAATCTGATTGTGTTCGTGATGCTTTTTTTTCGTAATTTAGCCATACAATGTAGAATCCCTGTGATTTATTTCTCCGTGAAACCGATACTAACAACAATTTATGAAATTTCAGATCTTGAGCTGTGATGCTGAGCCTAGAAAGAAGCTCAAGAACATTGTCATGGCAGCAACCAGGTGGGATTATTATTTTTTTTCCTAGTGTGCGCGCGCGTTAATAAGAATGACAATTGATATGCTAAAATTGAAGTTTCTACGAATACTAATTGACCGCAATTTATGATATAGAGAACAGAGATTCGAGAGAGTGACGAAAAATTTGAAGGTGGCTAGAGTTTTCACTACCTTAGTGGAGGAGATGAAGGCAATGGGACTCGCAGCGCCAGATGACTCGACGTGTACAGAGGTGATGGCTCCGGTGGCTCACGCTGATAGAAGTCCGGTCCTACTTCTCATGGGAGGTGGAATGGGAGCAGGGAAGAGCACTGTGTTAAAGGACATTCTCAAAGAGTAAGAAAATTCTACATAAAACCAACTTCTTTTGGAACAGCTTTGAAGCCCCATTCTATATTTGGATCATAACCATTACTAAAATTTATGATTTACTAATCATATTATCAAGGAAATCAGAAGCGTAACGAATTACTGAGAAGTAATATTTCCAAATTCAGCCTTCATAGTTAGGCCAAAGAAAAAATCATTTAATGTTTGACTGAAAAGAAAACTAAAATTAAAGCGGTGAGAAGCTAACGCAATCTTTATGGATGAAATGTGTTACAGACCGTTCTGGGCTGGAGCAGCGGGGAATGCAGTAGTGATTGAGGCAGATGCCTTCAAAGAATCAGATGTCATATACAGAGCTCTCAGCTCCAGAGGCCATCATGATGACATGCTTCAAACCGCTGAACTGGTATATATATCAACTCTCTCTTTCTCTCTCTCTCTAACTTCGCAGCATACCAGCAGCACCACACTTTTCCCAGAAGTTCCCTGCAAACAGCATAGAGTAACCCGCAAACTGACATATAGAAGTATTCGTTGCATAGCCTTTTATAGCTGAGTTATATTACCTGAAGGGGCAGCTGATTACAGTGCATCTCTATCCTTGATCTGGATGAAGAGTTGATCCTTCACAACTAAGAACACTGCCCAATTATATTCTCTACTTTCTGCGTCTCCTTTTCCTGTCTCGATTAGAATGCTGCGGTGAAACTTTAGATGCACTCAACAAGCAGAATTTACTCAAAAACTGATAAAACTATACTAAACAGGTACACCAATCATCTACGGACGCAGCATCATCCCTCCTCGTCACAGCGCTTAATGAAGGGCGGGATGTCATCATGGACGGCACACTCTCTTGGGTACCCTTTGTTGTGCAAACGATAACAATGGCCAGAAATGTTCATCGCCGCCGTTACCGCATGGGACCTGGTTACAGGGTGAATGAGGATGGAACTGTCACTGAAAACTATTGGGAACGACTTGATGATGAAGAACCAGAACAAGTAGGAGGCAGAAAGAGAAAACCATACAGGATAGAGCTCGTTGGAGTTGTGTGTGATGCTTATCTAGCTGTTATAAGAGGCATAAGGTAACATTACTAGTCAAAGATATCTCCTTTTTCTTACATTTTTTTCGTTTCGCTCTCAAATTTGTAGCAAGAATAACCTTGATGCATGAAAGTGGGCATTCTGAATGACAACAGGAGAGCTATCATGGTTAGAAGAGCGGTGCGTGTAAACTCACAATTGAAATCCCACAAGAGATTTGCAAATTCATTTCTAACGTATTGCCAACTGGTTGACAACGCGAGACTATATTGCACGAATGCATTGGAAGGCCCGCCTAAGGTACGCCTGCTATCCCTTCTTTTCGTTTATCTTCCTTTCCAGTAAGATGAACCTGCAGACTTTCTCATAACCAAGCTCAATAAGGACGGACTTTCTTGGTTAAAGTTCAGATAACATAACAGTACAAACTTACATTTCCTTTGATGGCTTAGAATTTTATGTCTCCTAGCCTCGGAAATCATAGCCGTTGCACCCTGAACCTTAAAACATGTCTGATGAGCCTGGCCCAACACCTGAACTCAAGATGTATAGAATGATATAATTAGTCGATCATGGATATTAAAGATAGTGCGCTTATGTAGCAATCTAAACATCAAAAACGTGATACTAAGATAGTAATTTTTGTGAAGTTGATAGGATGGAAAGACAAAGACAGAACATTGCTTGTGGATCCAGACGAAATCGACTGCTTAAAAAGGGTGGGCAGGTTAAATGACATGGCAAATTCCATATACGAACTTTACAAGCACCCTAACCCAGCTTGTAAAACTGGGTCAGTCTGGAAGGACATTGTCTTATCGCCTTCAAGATTAAACATTCAAAAGGAGCTGAAGTACTCCATCCAGAAAGTTGAAAGACTGAAACAATAAAACAACGGAACCAGCCAAGTAGCGTATTAAACCTCTTATCCTCACAGCTCAGAAGACGGAGACTGGACAAAGCATCGGTAGTTTTCCATATTTGCAACCAATGAATATTTTGTCTGCATTGTACCAAAGATGAGGAGCTTCTTGTCTGTGTTGTACCAAAAGTGAGGAGCTTACTCCTAAGATATACAAAAAGTGAAGATATGAAGGTTCAAATTCGAATTTATCTTAGTCAATGATCATAGGCATAATTTATGAGATTGATAACTGAATTATTTTCGTTGTATGAACTTCATTAGGTCAGTTTAGAAAACGTGTCTCATTGTTCCGTATATTTTCTTGTTTTGAAACCTAAACTTACGCACAACATAAACATAAAAGCAAAACCTCGTAAGGAAAAAATGAAAGAATGGAATCTGGTAATGATGAATTTTAAGTGCTAGATGAGTTATGTATTTTATGGTAAGAACAAATGAGTTCTTTAAATGTCAAACGAACAATACAGAATGGCAAGTCCCGGAATACCAGTTAAGAGTTAAGCATTCATACAGTAATATATATCCTGTATAATCTATAACTATGTAACTGCCAAATATTACCTGTCTCGGTTATATCCACAGATCCCCAGCTCACTACCAAATAAATTCCACTCCAGACGGTATTATGGAGTTGACACTGGGGAACCAACTTGAGTTAAACATTACACAACGAACACCTGAGGAGAAAGAAACAATCTGACCAAAAACATTCAGATCTTCTGAGCCATTGTTCATTACTTTTTGTTGCGCTGATTCTTCCTCCACTCTATCACAAGTCATAGGAATAAAAGGGATTTTCTAAGCTGGGACCATATGCATCTAAAGCGTCAACCCAAAAAATCAACGTATAGATGACAAAGAATGAATACCTGCCTGCCTGATATGAGTCAGCTACATGCGATGCTTAGCCTGGGATTGAGGTTGAAAACCTGCACTCCGTCGGGTAAATAAAAGTTAGGAAATAAAAAGGGGAGAAAATGATACTTAAATGAGAGGGGAAGACAGAGATCTCTCAAGACAAGATCAGTAGTGAACATGGTTAACCTTTAAAGCAAAAAATGGCAAAAGAGATGCCTGCCTGTGTTTCTCTACTCCTTGGTCGTCAACTCATCAGCAATAACTCCTTTCCCTTGGCATTGTTGTTTCGTAAGTCCAATGGTTCCTTTCACATCTCTTGAGTAGCTTGTGAATCCGGCAGCATAAGAACATACCCACATATGCGCATGAAGTGCATCCAACAACTTAATGCCAAACGTTGATGCAATCCT
Organism: Heteromeles arbutifolia; assembly: GCA_024362995.1. Classification (NCBI taxonomy): domain Eukaryota; kingdom Viridiplantae; phylum Streptophyta; class Magnoliopsida; order Rosales; family Rosaceae; genus Heteromeles; species Heteromeles arbutifolia. Next base: position 12,056,227 of record JANCRC010000002.1, on the reverse strand, counting down.
TTAGACGATTCTCAGTGTTTCTCTTCTCAAGTTGCTCTAAATCTTATTTCCACCAAACAAGTTCTCCAGTTGCTCTAGGTTTTGTGTAATTTACAAACCTGGGATCTAACAATCAAGCGTTTGTTGTAGTTGAAAACTAGCATAGATATACGAATAGCCTAAGTTCGGGTAGAAACTACTGGTTCCTAGATAGAACGATTTCTTTAACCTATGTCTCAATTGTGTTAGGTGAGCAAACAGAATAACGAAAGAATGTAATTTTTGCATGGCATTACAATCACAAGTATATAAATGTAACCACGATGCTGAAAATGGAACGATCAGCAGAAAAGGCAACTGAATTTTAATGAAGAAAAAAATTCTGAACAACATGGAGACTGGAACAGAGTTTTGAGAAATAAATGACCAGAAACAGCATATAAGAAAGGGAAACCGCCTAGGAGATTCACATCTAGGTTATAATCACTCCTCAGGCTAAATCTTTGTAATTTATCACCTGGTGTAGCAGGCAGGCAAGGTAATGCTCAGCTCACAACTTGTTGTGGCTTATAGAATCATAATCAGTAAGGAAGCTATGTATTCTGTTCATTTCAAGTTACTACCATGATCGAAAATAAATCTATTACTTGCAAGAGTTGCCAAAATCAGAGCAAATGGGTGATGGTAAAATGAACACCAGCTCTCAGTACTTTGTTTTCTGATCTCGCATCCCTACATTCTTCATCGCTCATCCTATATGAAAGAAAACAAGATTGAGCATCAACTTAGAGAGTGTTTTCAAGAGAAAGGTGCCCAAAAACACCAGTTGCCTCCTTGTTTCAGCTAAAGTAGACGCATTCCTCAGTAACATTCTACAAGTAAGGAATTTGGTGACTAAAGGAAAGACTTGTAATGCAACTAGAGCGGTTACATTGTGGAAATCCTACTTGGCAGAGCCACCAGAGCTGAGATTTTATATGGCTTCTTCGCATGGTTTTGTGCTGCGTCGACAATCCAGGTAATTCTGGGTTCGAGGCCTTAAAAGCAAATGAGGTATTCTAAGATGCTCTGTTTGACAATCATCTCAAGTTATGAACTTGTTCTATGTCTATGATATAGCACCAACTCCCGAACCCAGCTTAATTTATCTCCGAATCTCAGCCATATATCAAAAGATTTCTCTTGCCTGATTTGTTTTACCATCTTACCAACGGCCTTACATGTCTACTTTGCCGATATTTGTTTCCGTGTAAAAGTTAAAACTAAGAAACCTCCTCTATCCCATTCCCAACCCCGACATCTACGAAATATTTCATAATTAAATATCACATTTTTTTCTATATACAAGCAATATTGGAGGAGCAGAGACCCAAAACAGTTATCAAACAATCGAAATTCAATACCAAATTACTTTAACCTAAGATTTTATGAGCATTGGGGTTTTGAATTGAAATCTACGCACACAGATGGTTCATGGTTTGGGAGTTTACCAAGCTTGGAAAAGAAGCGGGCCAGCGTCTTGAATCGTTCACGCATTTGGAATATGCAGAATAATGCTAAAATGCGCAGGGGGAACACCATGACTCTAATTCATCAACTCAAATGTAGTGTAATTTGTTACAATCCATTCCCAAACTGTCTCCCCCACAAAACCCTAGACAAAAATTAAAAACATATCGATTTTCAGGCACAAAATTACTCGCAATTGGAAATATAAAATAAATTCCGGATTATATATTCCTTTTTTTAAACTGCAGAGACGGAGAGATTTACAAGACTACCCCTACAGACCAACTAGACTCTCTTCCTCTCTAAACTCTCTCACTTCCTCCCTCTGCGAGCTGGAGCTTTCCTCGCCGGCGACTTCACGCTCCGCGCCGGAGCCTTCTTCGGAGTCGACGCTTTCTTAGGGGCAGGCCGGGGGGTCGGAGCTTTCCTTCCGGGAGACGACCTCGTCAGCGTCCTCGACACCTTGGCTGCCTTCTCCTTTGGCTTCGGCTTCGGAGCAGCCGCCTTGGGCTTGGCAGCAGCAGCTTTTGGCTTGGCGGCCGCTGGTTTAGGCTTGGCGGCGGGTTTAGGCTTGGCAGCAGGCTTAGACTTAACCGGAGCAGCCGCTTTGGACTTCGGAGCAGCAGCTTTTGGCTTAGCTGCGGGCTTTGCCTTCGGTTTCGCCTTTGGCTTGGCGGCAGCAGCCTTTGGCTTGGCCGGACCTTTGGCAGCTGGCTTTTTCCCTCCCTTAGGCTTCGCAGCAGGAGCTTTTGCCTTCGGCTTAGCGGCCGGCTTCTTCTTCACCGGAGAAGCAGGCTTCGGCGCCGAGGACCTCACAGGCGGGAGCTTGTAGGAGTTTTTGACCTTAACGATCTTATCAGAACTCACAAGCTTCTTCAAATGGAAGAGCAGAAGCTTCTTGAAGTTGGGCGGCAGATGCTTGTGCTTCTCCTCGATGAACTTAGTGATCGCGTACTGGCTCGAACCAGTCCTCTCCTTCAAAGTCACAATTGCGTCCTTAACCATCTGCAGAGACAAAATCGAACCAGAAAAATCAGATCGTAAACCCTAAATTCCCAAAACTTGCAGCACACGAATCGAGAAATTGAGGATTCGAATTCTAGAAAATTCCAGAAAATGCGTTACCTCTTCGTACGGAGGGTGAGCGGGAGCGGCTCTCGGCTTCCTCGGAGCAGGTACCTTCTTCGCTTTGGGCTCCTTGGCCTTGCTGGCCTTACCGGGATTGTCTACCGGTTTGTCGTCCGCCGTCTCGGCGGTGACCGGCTCGGGAGGAGGATTCTCGACCGTCTCGATCGCGACGGCCACGGTTGCTTCTTCGGACGCCATGGTATCGAATTCAAAAGCTAGGGTTAGGGTTTGGAAATGAAGGCGAAGGAGAAGGGGGAGAAGGACTGAAATTTGAAAGAGGGAAGAGGGAGAGAGATCTGGATCGACCAGCAATGCGCGTGTGTTGATTCACCGGTAGTTTCGTTGTGTGAGAAGATGACGGAAATTGGACGATTTAAATAGTCAAGTGCGTGAGGGACGATATCCGAAAGCTCATCGATGATTGGTCGAGTGCCCCTGCACGCGGATCGCTGCCTTTGAGGAAGTTTGAACGTGGGCCTTTGGATGAACCGTTGTGGACGGTTGTGGATGCTCTGGGTGGGAGAGGTGTAAATGGCTGGGTTTGGAAAATGAGGTGTTCATTCTTGGTTTGGGTGTGCTTTTGTGCTCAACTGATTTGATCACAAGTTGAGATTCACTTGATGGATTTGAGTGAAATTTTTTTCACCTTGTAGGAAACTATCTTAGCTTTCCGACGAGTGTTTTTTCGTGTTTTTCCGATAACGGGTTTGGGATTTATTCGGATTTGAAGCCGCAATGGTCAGGATTAGGGTTTATAATGATGTTATTGTCGTCTCGAGCGATTTGTGAAGAATGCTCCGAACCTAACCCGGATTTTTTCACCTCAGCCGATACAAACGTAGTTAAGGAACGCGCCGGTTCAAGAATCACAAAAATCTGACCTGATTCGGGTGTAGAAAAGTGGATAAGAACATGGATGAAGTTGCACAAAACTTTTACTCCTTGTGCAAATGTGTGACATATTACATGTGGTAAGTATGCTATTTGTAAAAAATCAAATGACCTAACAAATTAGCACTAAATCTATACAATCTGTGACATCAAAAGTGATCTTGGAACATAAATCCAAGCGAAATCCAAATCAAATGGTCATTGGGTTGATTTAGAATTAAGTACATATGTTCCTCTAGCATGTGGAACATTGACACATATGCCACTTGCAACTTATGCAACTTGGCATGGTCGACTTCTTACTTATCCTTTTATACGTTCAAATACTGAGGACAATACTGTATTTTTTCCCCAGATTAAAGCAAATTTTGATGCAAAATATGCAGTAGGTAAACAATAGTTCTTAGTTTTTTGCTTATCTTACTCGCTGGATTGCTAATTGCACCTATCAAAAGGGTTTACATACCCGGAAGTTGCTCGCAGCTTTTGGTGCACCTTATATATTTTCCAGCACCTCTTACATATGTTGCATCAAAACTCGTAATACAATTAAATTCGTATGTAAATTAAGAAACTAATACTGGAAATTTCGGTGCAACGAAGTGACTTGGACTATACACAAGAACAACATAGTCTTCGGTTGTTATAGGTATGTCGTTTTGGTACCACGAAACCGTCCATTACATTCCGCTAACCAAACGGGACCTCAGATTCCTCGCTCCTGATGGATGTTAGCTCTTTCATATACATAATTGGTTCCTGCATCTGCTTCAACCAACCGTGGTACAAATGCAGATAATGCACCTGCTTTCAACTTAAAACTTGTGAAAGTTAGAAGCTTGTTCTTCCCAGATTTTGTGCAGCGTTGAATTAACGGATGGCTTTGATTGATTGAATTTTCGTGTTTCCTTTGCTAACCATGCACATATAGATTATTATGTTGCCTGTATTATGACATTCAGTTGGACTCATACATGAATTAGCTAATAAACACTGGAAATTTGCATCATGGCCTTGCAGCCAAGTGACTCGGACTTCTCACACGAACGTCTTCATTTTGTTACAATCTGTCATTTTGGTAACTCGAAACGATCCAATACATTCCGCTACCAAACGGGCCCTCAGTTTCCTCGCATCAAAGGAACCTTAGCTCTTTCGTATACATACTTGTGTTCCTGCATCTGCTTCAGCCAAGCATGGTAAAAAATGTACAAACACCAACTTTCAACTTTAACTTGTGAAAGTTACTAGCTGGTTCTTCCCTTGTTTGGTGCAGCGGACGAAACCAACGGGTGCCTTGATCGAATTATGTAGTTTCTTACCAACTAAGACACATACAGATTATGATATTATCTAAGTCGACCTAGTCCTCCCATTTCCTTCTTAAACAACTAATTACATAACAACCAGAATTATTCAAGGAATAATGTACCAATCTGTTTGATTATCAAGTTGGACTTCAATCCAGCACAAATTATAGTTTGTGATTGTGTCTTCGGGGTTTACGGGTGTTAAGCATTTTGAATTAAGGTTTTTCCTGTTTAAGATTTATATCAAAAAGATAAGTAAATAAAAGTCTGAAACGACGTAGCTTTAGACATAAGCACGATACCAAAACCAAAAAAGTTTAGTGGAGGATTCAAACTTTGTGGGAATATATATGCCTAGAGTCCATTAAGTTTGATCCTAAAGTTGACTATAATCTTAAAGATATGACAAATCCTTGCAAATTAGGATGTGTTGCAAGATTCATGCCAACACTCGCCTCCCACAACTGGGAGTTTACCAATTTTCAAGGTGATAAACCATCAACATAAGTACTAGAGACACCAAAAAAGTATCTCAGGTTTTGGTTGTTGAAGGATGCTTGGCTTGGGACTGCTTTTAGATTGGGTAAAAGGCTAAAAGCACTTCTAGTGTGACAACATATAGAGCTTCTACCAGAAGCGATTATGAGCAGAGATGATATTTTTCAACTTTCCATGAAAGTGATGTGAGATGTGACATTGAAATATTGTACATGTTGAAATTTATTACTGACTCATGGTGAATCTATATAAGAATACATACACGAAACACTATCGTATCATTTATTAGTTTGGTGTAGTAGTTTGTTCCCACATACATAGTTTGGTTTGGTGTAGTAGTTTGTTCCCACATACCTTGAATTTTTCTCTTTCACCTTGCTGGGCTTTAATACTAGTACTAGACCAAGGATCCTTCACTCCCACCAAATAAATGAATATGAGATATTTAGAAGTTCATTCCGCAGACCAAACGAGTCCTTATATTTTTAAATTATTCATAAAATAATATTACACAATTGCCCCATACATCTATCTTTTTTTATGGATCATATTATCTAATTGTCTAAGTTTTTTTGTTAACATCTGATTGTCAAGTCAACTCTTTTATTTTTGACATAGCACTTAGTTGATCCATTTTTTTTTTCTCTTAAATGAATACTAGACTCATAACACGTGAATTAATAGATGTCATATATAGACACTAGATAATAACATTTTTAAAGAAACTTTAACCTTCTAGATATAGAGACTCATCTCCTGTTCTTCATTATTACATCTATGGAGTTCAATCGCAACACGTAACTTTCTCATTTCTTTGAAGCGGCACTATCTCTCTTTGTTGTCGCCAGATTTCGACGAATAAGATGTAATGAACTAACCCTAATTGTTAATGGTGACGAATTGATGTGGTTGGTTAGTAAACAATGATTTAGAATTTAAATCCATCGGCGACAACGAATCAGTGATAAACTTAGCATCAATTGGTCAGATTTTAAGTAACTTACAACTAAGTCTATGCAATTTCACAAAATTTAAAGATAAGTTTTAATTGTGGTCAGGTGTTAATTCGAACTTAGAACTCTATAAAAAGAATGTTCAAGGAATACTATACCAATATATTGGTTGCTTGCTACCGCCTTGAGCATGGCAAATGAAATACATAACCTAATTATTTTTCATAAAAAAAGCACTTGTATGGATATTAGTGGACAACTGAATCAAATATTGCCAACAAAATAATTAATGGAAAACTAATGAAAATAGTTTGAAAATTTTGAGTTTTAAGGATAAGGACAAAATAAAGGGTAAAGTGAATAGTACTTGACTTTTTAGTGTAAAAATGTGATTTTTCGTTAAAATGAACAGTACCGTGAGTTTTTCGTTAAAACTCCCAATAATTAAATATCGACGTTATGCCGAAAAAGATAATCATTTTCGAATTTTAAAAATGGTCATCTCGACCAATTTCTCATCACCATGGTTATTATTGTTTGTTAAGATGACCGTCAATTGTTAAAATGGATAATAATGTTTGCTTACAGTAAATTCATCATTATGTTCTTAAACCAATTTACAATGATTTCCCCTATACAATTATCTAGTCTCAGTTGCCACTTGGTACTACGGTATAGTAGTATTCTTCTTCACTTGTAAGTGAGAGGTTCTAGGTTCGATTCTCGCCAAAAACAAATTTGAACAATATTATTGCTAGCTCACTGTGAGGCTAAGCCCACTCCCTTCCCCCTTAGTGTAAATAATATCATTTGTTCAGAAAAATATTACTTAGTCTCAATTACTTATTCCATCTTTCTTATGAGAAATTTTTCAATGTGCTCCGCAATATGGGCACATAGCTATATGTCATTATACAAGTGGAGGAACACTTGAAAAGGAAAACTTCTCTCCACTTGTGTAATAACATATGACGTACAACCTTATATCCCTGGCACATTAAAAAATCTCTCCTACTTATGGATAGCCAACCATTACTAGGCCTCATTTGGCAGGTCGTATAAGGGATCGTATAGGACTAATAATACAAACCCAGTCATTTGCTATCCTCTAGTATTAAATAGTCGCCGAATTAATATAATCAGGCCCCGTTTGGCAGCTCGGACTATACTGACTATTTCTATCGGATAGGATAAATAGCCACATGATAGTACTGACTAAAATAGTCGGGCGTTTGGTGCAGTATCGTAGTAAGGATCATATTATTTATACTGTGTTTGGTATTAAACCGGATAAGAAAGGGGAAGAGGGATTCTACTAAGCTTCTACTGAGATGGGCATGATCATATAGCTGAGATGCTCCCACAAAGAAGAGTGATTCTGAGCATCCGCAGGTGTTGCATTTGCTAAGAGTCATTGCATGTACAATAACAAGGATTGGATCCTACGGGCTTCAAGTTTGTAATCAGAGGGGATTAGAAGAACCCAAAAAATGGTACTGAGAAATAAAGGTGTCGGAGATGAAGCAAGTCAATGAGGTCGAGGAGGACGGAGCCCAAAGCCCGTGCCGTCGAAAATCGAGGTCCAGGAGGACGGAGGCGCGATCGATGACCTTGTTTAATCTGGGTCGAAGGTGAATTAGACGACGCAGCTCATGGATTCTCTGATTGAGATTCAAATTTGAGGTCATGTTAGTTTGTGATTCTGGGTTTAGGGCGAGGAGGAAAGGAAAGGACGCGAGAGATGTTGGAGCAGGGAGCAAAGCGAGAAGGACAAAGCAAGTTCTTGGTTAGTCCCATGGTATGCGAGGGGCCTCCTTTGGAGAGAGCAAGGCAGAGAGAGCGGCTGGAGAAGAATGAGATAGCGTCTGGAGCGGAAGGAAAGAACCCGACTAATTTGTACCGTGGTTTTGGATGGTGTAAGCAAGCGGGTGTATACCGGATAAAGTCGGTGGGCCCGGATTATTTAATCCGGTGGCTATTTAATACAAATGGACACCAAACACCGTACTCCGTATTATTAGTACTATCCGGTGCCTTATACGGTGTGCCAAACGAGGTCTGCTTATTTAGCACGGTATACACCTGCTTAATAAACCCTTCCAAAAGTTCCAAAAGGAGTGGATTATTAGTCAGGTTCTCTAACCTCTCTCTTTTTCCCACTTCGTTCTCCACGACACCTCCTATCGCCATCGTCTTCTATAGCCGTCGTCGTTCTTCCAATCGCCTCATTTTGCCAATGTTGATCTCCTCGTCGCCTTCTCTCGCCGAAGCTCTATCCTCGTTGCGCCAAGCACCGTACAAAGAGAGTTTCATTCTCATTCACAACAGACAAATTCGAATTCGGTTTTCTGATCTGGTCTGGGTTTATTTTGGAATCTTGGTTGAGAATTCGAATTGGGTTCTCCCCGTCTAATTCGAATTGGATATTTTTTGTTGCTATTTCTGATCTGATCTGGGTTTATTTTGGAATCTTGGCTGAGAATGATGATAGAACTTGGAAATTAGGAAAAATTTCATCTGGGCCATTTTTTAATTAGATTTTGCTTCAATTGGGGCTTTTTAATTTGCTTTTGATTTTGAAGATTAGGATTTGAAAAGTATTTGGGTTTTTAGATAATTATATTGAATTCATATCCATTACAATATAAATAATACTGTTATTAGCCTGATATTACATCAAACACCCGATTAATTTAGTCAATATTATTCGATGACTATTTATCTTATTCGACTGAAATAGTCGTTACAGTCCGAGCTGCCAAACGAGGCCTAGATTCGAAAATAGCTATTAAGTAATAGTTTAAAATGAGGCAACGAGGGACAATTTGTAGCATTACAAGTTGTTTTGGTCAAATTTCTAAAATACAAGGACCAAACTGCTACATGCACTAAACTTTTTGTGGACAGTAACGTAATTAACGGTCGAACTTTGGCCATACCCGCAATCCAGAAATTACGATCCCGTATTCCCTTCCTAGGCGCAGATAACGTTGAGAATGCCGTTGGCCTATCTGATTCTCAATTTTTTTCTCAAAATCTTTTTTATTCGAATCGGCAAAAGTCCATTTATAATTTTAGGGGCCTGTTTGTTTGAGATTGCTTTTGCAAGGACTAAACCGTTTTGTGACGCTAGCCGCCTCTGTATGGTGGAGAATGCCAAAATGAGCTTCTTCATCATAAATGCGCTTTCTAGAAAAGCATTTGTGAGATGATAATAGATACTTCTTCAAGAAGCACTTGTGAGATGATATTAGATGATTTTTTAAGAAGTATTTGAATTTTAATGAAAATGCGAGTTTTTTGTCTAATGAAAACACTTTTACTAGAAGCTTTTATTAACGGAAGTGTTTTCTAAATAAACAACTCTAAACGAGTCCTAAATTTATCGTGTGCATTTTGTGTTGGATTTCAACACGGTTTGAAGCAGAAGGCAATAGCATTGATCGATAAATTGCGCACAACGGTAAGTGATGTAATTTGACAATGCCATTTCAAAGTGACTGTGTTCATCTACATTAGCCCTTGATTTCATGTTTGGATAATGAATTTTTGGAAATGGGAGATACTTTGCTTTGGTTTGGTTTAGCACTGTATTGGTTTGCATTTCCGAGGGTATTCACCATAGGCACAGACAACGCATGATGTTTTCGTTGAATTCGCGTCTAATACTAGTGTCGAGACAATTCTATATATGTTTGTTTATCATAATTATAAAAAAGTGTGTTATTCTTTTGTGCTGTTTGAGTTTAATACGGTTAGCAGGTAGATGCTACTTGTTTTAAGAATATGACATGTCATATGATCTGCACGCCCTCGATTAATAAAAATGTGGCATGTAGATGCTGGAAACATCGTCTTGGGTTGCATGAACTCCGTTCAGTTTGCACTACCACCGTTAATCTGTCTTGTAAGTTTAACTTCATGCCGTTTGTATGGCTACCAACACGATAGAAAGTTTTCTTGTGAGCTAAGATAGTACTGCAGGGGAAAATATTGTTGTCCAAATATGATGTTCTTTCAAGTATCAATCTACGGAATTATTGTCAAAACGTGTGGTTAAGTTTATCTGTTAATTTCTACGCTTGAAACAGGAGCGAGTGGCATCTTCGGATGAGAAGCCGGAGCCAGTCAGGACTAACATCCGCAACATGTTTATTGTGCCGGAGATGATTGGTGGCGTTATATATACAATGGCCAGGACCATTGGGTCAGCCTTGGACAACATCAAACAAGGTTCGAGTGTTGGACATGCTAGGATGGGACTGGACTGGGCTTTGTATCATGTTCTATTGATACCCATTCATCTGCTGGGACAATTAGTCCGGTGAATTCGGAATCTAATTTAACATCAGGCCACAATCCTTATGGTCTCTTGTATAGTAGACCGGATATGGATTCGGATCTATATCCAAAATAAGAGGGGTTTTGAAACCCAATCTTAGACTTCACGAGTAAAAAAAGCCTACGCGATGCCACAAGTTTACAATTCTAGTTCCACATAATCACAACAACAGGTTTACAATTCTAGTTTCACATAATTACAACAATGTTTACAATTCTATTACTACATATATACTACCATATACAATCCTATTTACACATATATGCTAATCAGCATTTAGAATTATGTGAAATGGGGAGGGAGTTTTACCTTGGTACAAAACTTGGTAAAATTAAACAAATCCCCATGTCATTCGGTCTGCATTTTGATCCCCTATCTTATAAACTGGGCTGAATGCTGCACATGGACCGTATATTTCCACCGCAAAGAAGGGATTCTTCATCGTCACCACCATTGGTGTTCTCTTCCTGCTTTCCTTTGCCCAAAAATTGGGAGCCTATGTACAACCAAAAGTGCGGATTTCTAAGTCCCAGATATATACAATTTACTTGAGTTTCTCGAAACCTAATGCAAACAATTAATTTGGCTAAAATTTGTCCTTCATGTATTTTCCTCATCCGAAAAACTAATATAAGGTTCTAACCATACAACCAAAACCTCTAAACAGCTACAATTAGCGCACCGGAGAGCATAACACCACTTTCAACAACGACAAACTCATCATCACGTAGCAACAACATCCCTGTTGAGCAGCGCTTGGGTTTTAAGAAACAGAAAATTAAATCGGATAACGTAATGTTATTTTCAAAAGATGAACACTAAACGTAGGATAAAGATGACAACGAAATCGAATTATGGGTTCTTACCGTGCCCTTTGCAAACTGTCCTTAGTTGAGCAACATATTCAAATATTTTCTTAATGGCTTCCACCTTCAGAGGTAAAAGCAGAACATCAAAAAGCATGCCGCAAGTGTCCCTGTGGAACCTTTCCAACTGAGGAAAAATAAAGGAAGATATCAAGACTGACTTGCTCAGCCAAAAAACTCGGTTTCAACAAAATCTATTAATTGCACATCTTTGTTCTTCTCAGCAACCTGTTAGTCGTAAATTCGAGAATGAACATAGTATAGTAAGATTGTTAATTCATAACACAAACCAATCGATGTTACTGGTACAAAATATAATCACCTAAACCTAATCATCTTATAGTAAGTGTGGAAAGTGTGACAGATATGAGAGAATCAATTAGAGAGAGAAATGGAAAGTTAGAGAGAGAAACAGATTCTGAAGATTGTATTTCATTAACCCTTGAAGAATATACATGTGGAATATTTATACACAAAATAACAATATGCCCACAATACGTACTGACCAAGTAACTTACATAACTAACACATATTGCATACAAACTTATCTAACAAGTTAGGTACTAATCTGGTGCTTTACTCCTAACATACCCCCTCAAGCTAAAGGAATGGGAACGGACTGAGAGCTTGTGAGATAATGCAGCAAATCTGTTAGCAAGAAGTGACTTAGTAAAAATATCTGCAATTTGAAGTAGAGAGGCAACATGTTGAACACCAATGTGACCAAGAAGTACTTTTTCTCAAATAAAATGATAATCAATCTCCACGTGTTTAGTCCGGGCATGGAACACATGATTGAAAGCCAAGGCTATGGCACTTTTGTTATCACAAAATATAAGGGGAGTTCTAAGAAGAGGAAAAGAAATGTCCTGAAGAACTTTGCAAACCCAAGTGAGTTCTGCAGTAGTGTTGGCCAAAGAACGATATTTTGCTTCAGTTGAGGACCGGGCGATTGTATTCTGTTTCTTAGCACTCCATGAGACAAGATTAGGACCTAAGAAAACACAATACCCACTGGTAGATCGTCTATCAACAGGGCAACCTGCCCAATCAACATTAGACCAATCAGTGAGATGTAAAGAACCTTTAGTGAACCATATCCCTGAATCAACTGTGTCTTTGAGATACCTTAAGATCCGTTTGACAGCTTGTAAATGAATAGTCCAAGGGGATTGCATGTACTGACAAACTTGGTTGACAACAAAGGCAAGATCAAGCCTAGTCCAAGTAAGATATTGAAAAGCACCCACTGTGGATCTGTAGAAAGTAGGATCAGATAATAGGGTGCCAGAGTGATCCAATTTAGAAGAACTAACATAAGTAGTGCAGGGCTTGACACCAAGCATATCTGTCTTTTTAAGTAAATCCAATGCATACTTGGATTGATGTAGAAATAGGCCATTGGATGACCTTTGAACCTTAATGCCCAGAAAATAATGAATATCCCCCAGATCTTTCATAGGAAACATTGCTTGTAACTATGAAATGATAAGCTGACAAACATAAAAGGAATTGCCAGTGATGGTTATATCGTCAACATATACGAGAATAAATGTGATGGTAGAATCCCTCTTGATGAAAATACTTGTATCAGAGTTGGAATGACAAAATCCCAAAGAGAGAATGACAGTATAAAAGACTTCATACCAGGCTCGAGGTGCCTGTTTAAGACCATAGAGACTTTTCCTAAGTTTACACACATGATGAGGCCTAGAGGGATCCATAAAGCCAGGAGGTTGGCTCATATACACATTTTCTTTCAAATGACCATGTAGAAACGCATTACTTACATCAAGTTGATGCACAAACCAATCATAATTCACAGCAATGGAAAGAAGAATCCTGATAGTAGTAGGCTTGACAACCGAGCAAAATCTTTTTGAGAAGTCTAGCCCTTCATGTAGATGAAAACCCTTAGCAACAAGTCTTGCTTTATATCGTTCTATAGAACCATTAGGTTTGTGTTTGACTTTAAAAACCCATTTGCATCCTACAAGGTTGTAATTAGGATCAAGAGGTACTAGATCCCACGTGCCAGTGTTCTGCAGAGCCTGAAATTCAGCTTTCATAGCTGTCATCCACTGAGGATGCTTCGAAGCTTGTAAAAATGTGGAAGGTGTATGTGGGATTTTGATTAATGTATTAACAGATGAAGGAAGTTGATGTTTAGTGGCTGTGAACACTTTGGGTTTATGAATACCAGTTTTGGCTCTAGTAATCATAGGATGAGTGTTAATAGGAATAAGGGTAGAAGAGGGTGATGGGGATCGAGAGACATCAGGAACAATTGATATGGAAGAAGACTCCAAATTAGGTGCAGGTTGTGAAGACTCAGGTTGAGATAAAGGTGGAGGAATAGGTATGGTCAGTGAAATAGGAGATGGAGTACTTATAGGAGAAGAGAATGGTGGCTGTGAAGGTGAGTAAAAATTGTTGGTGAGATAAGGAAAAAAAGACTCATCAAAGACTACATGTCTGGACACATACAATCTGTTGGTGAGGAGATCATAGCACCTGTAACCACTATGATTCAAACTGTAACCCAGAAAAATACACAGTTTGCTTTTGGAGTCCAATTTACTTGTAGAATAAGGTTGCAACCATGGGTAGCAAGCACAACCAAATGTCTTCAAGATGTGATACTGAGGCTTAGCATGAAATAACCTTTCCCAATGACTGATTGAAGAAGCCTGAGATGAGAGTCTATTAATGAGATAGACGGCAGTTTGGAAGACTTCGACCCAAAATTTTGGTGGTACACCACTCTGAGAAAGCAAGGTTCTACCCATCTCAACAACATGCCTGTGCTTTCGTCCTGCACACCTAGGGATGGCAACGGTTCAGTTTGGGGACGGAAATGCTATATCCATCCCCATAACCACGAAAATTAACCATATCCATAACCGCAAATTAACCATCAGGTATTATCCATAACCATACCCACCGGGCAACGGATTCCCCATCGGTTAACGGGTATATCCATCTTCGTCAATACAAAAAATATATTCGTTCAATTGAGAAATTATAAGTTAGTAGATATCAATTTCGTCATTAAACATTTGATGTATAAAATGATCCAATGAATGGATCTTGTTGAGTATAAAAATTAAAACACTGATGATGTTGGCTTATCTTCGTTATGTCCTAAAAGGATCATTGAGTTCGCATTGATTTTGATTCAAAACTTTACTTTCCTACAAAATGCAATTTTTGTATTCTCAAGCTAATGGTTTGGTGAATAATAGATATACAAATACATATATATATATATGTATATGTATTATACTATTATATTATATATAAATTATATTATTTACTAATCGGATCGGATTCGGTTATGGATACGGTTTGGGAACCTTTATAACCATATCCAAAACCATAACCGAATAATATAAACGGTTTTGTCCCCATATCCAAACCATACCCGAATTTTCATATCCAAATCAAATCCATTCGGGCGATTATCCACGGTTATCAGGTTTAACGGTTAGAATTGCCATCCCTATGCACACCCATTATGTTCGGGTGTATGAGGACAACTAAGTTGGTGAGTGATGCCTTGTTCATTAAGAAAATTCTGAAGAAGATGACTGAGAAATTCACCCCCTGAATCTAATCTCAAACATTGGATTTTGAACTCAAACAGTGTTTGAACCTTTAAAATAAGGTGCTTGAGAATTGAGCAAACATCAGACTTTAGAAACAATGGATATAGCCAAGAGTATTTAGTAAAATCATCCACTAATATGAGATAATATATGTAACTAGTACAAGAATAAGTGGGAGAGGGACCCCAAACATCAGCATGAATCAAGTGAAAAGGCCTAGTTGAAGTACAAGGTAAAGTAGAAAATGGAAGTCTAGATGCCTTTCCCATTTGACAAGCTGGACAAACAGAAAGCTTATTGATAGAACCAATTACAGGTAAATGGCTTTTATTTAGAACACTATGTAAAATTCCACTAGAAGGATGGCCAAGCCTTCTGTGCCAAATGTGAATATCAGCATTCCAGTAGAAGGGATACAAACTACCTTCACTGGGGCCCTGGAAAAGCATCCTCCCAATTCTTAGATCCTTTATATAGAATCCAAAAGGATCAAAAGTTAGAGAGCACCAATTATCATGAACAAACTTGTATACAGACAACAAGTTATGAGATGCTTTAGGAACAAGTAAAACATCATTGAGTCAAAAAGTGGCATTAGAAGTACGAATTAAGGCATGTCCAGTGTGAAAGATGCACAAACCTTTGCCATCTCCAACAAAGAGTTGCTCAGTGCCATTGTAAGGAATAGCATAATTGAGAAAAACAGCATCAGGGGTGACATGATGCGAGGCACCACTATTTGCGAGCCAATAGCTAGAAGGAGATGCAGTCATTGCAGACATAGCTATATGTGAAAAAGCAGGAGAATTATTACCATATGATAGTGATGAAGCAAATTGAGAAAGACGACCGCATTGTGTATTGGTTGCACAATTGGCATGGAATGGACCTGCCAGATGAATAGCCTCCAGATGGTGATGGACCATCACGAAGAATACTGCCAGATTGATAGACTCCAAAGTTGTTGTTGAAACGATTGGCGCCAGCACTGTTGTTGTAATTATTGCGATTCTGATTGAATCAATTACGATTCTGGTAGCGACCTCAAAAATTACCTTTAGAAGTATTAGAACCATATTTACCATGCGATTGAGCAGCATAGGCATGGAGGATGAGGAAGCTGACGCTCTGGTCTTGCGTTTCTGAAGAGAAATTTCTTTACTCAGAAGTAGGCCATGAAGTTTATCCACAGTGACTAATTTTGTTCTGGTTTCAATGGAATCAATGAATGATTCGTAATCATCAGAAAGACCAGCAAGAATGTAAGCAACTAGGTCAAATTTAGAAATTGATTCACCAGCAGCAGCCAATTTATCTGAAATGTCCTTGATAGAATTCAGATAATCATTCATTGAGGATTCGCCTTTCTGGATTGTTTGGATCTTCAAGCGAAGACTGTGAACATCTGTGCGGGAAGCACCAGAAAACCGTCGTTCAAGCGATTGCCAAAAAGATCTTGAATCTTCCAAACCAATTGTAAGAGGAAGAAGATCTTTAGAGAGAGTTGAGTTGATCCAAATCATCAAGATTTGATCTCGCTCACACCAGATCTCATAAGCGACATTAAGAACACGAACACCAGAAGAATTGCGAACAAATTGAGACGGATAGAGATCATCGCCATTGATAAGCCCTAAAAGCTTGAAACACTTGAGAATAGGAAGAAAGAGACTGCGCCAAGTGATGTAGTTCTGACGATTAAATTTCGTCGGAACCATGCAAGCAATGCTTTGAATCGTGACGAATGTTAGAGAAGCAATTGCAGGATTGACGACTGCATCAGAAGAATTGCCAAGACAAACAGCATTGGAGGAATTCGAAGTCGTCGCCATGATGAAAATAGAAAAAATTGTAAACGAATTGCACAAAATTGAGAGGTAAAACCTGTTTGGCAAAAAAGAAAGTTCAAGACGGAAGCGGATGACCGAGATCGGTGGACTCCGGCGATGATACCATGTGGAAAGTGTGACAGATATGAGAGAATCAATTAAAGAGAGAAAGGGAAAGTTAGAGAGAGAGAGAGAAAGAGATTCTGAAGATTGTATTTCATTAACCCTTGAAGAATATACATGTGGAGTATTTATACACAAAATAACAATATGCCCACAATACTTACTGACTAAGTAACTTGCATAACTAACACATATTGCATACAAACTTATCTAACAAGCTAGGTACTAATCTGGTGCTTTACTCCTAACATTAAGAAGACATCATACATTAACAATGAATGTCTTACACTATGCAAGTGGAGCTGCTTTCATTTGCCAATTTCTCAAGCTACAATGCAAGCTCCATTGCTGAATAAAAAAACTTAGTATCGAAAAGACATCAAATCCAATGCAGAGAGCAGATAAAATTAAACCCAAAAGGCAAAAGCCTTTTCTAACAAATAGATACATATAAACAGTTGTTTGGGATATAGATATAGGTGTACCTGGAAGAATAGAGATGCACTGAGTCAGAGAGAGCAAAGAGAGATGGTGGAATTTTGGAGGAATACTAGACGACGACGAACTGCGCGGCCAGAGTTGTTGGTGGCGGTGATTCCGCTGAGAGAGAGTTCGAAAAAAGTATTCAATAAATCTTACAGAACTTTAATAATTTAGTCATGAGAAACCGGTAGCCGAACCACTTGTTGCCCACCTGCTTTCGCACCTTGCTTAAGTGTCTACTTAGTTAGCATCACAAATCTGCGTTGGAAATAAGGAGTCTGGTATTGAAAGATAAAGTTTTAAATCATAGAGAGAGATACAGATAGAGAGTACATAAAGATAGATACATCGCTCGCAAATACATATGGTTATCTGCATACAAAGAAACATAATACATAAAATGTTCTAAATCATCTCATTCAAACCGTCAAAATAGTTTTAAAATTATCTGCATGGGTTACGCAAATTCTATGAAAGTAAACTTCAATTGAACTGTATAAAAAATAAAGATTACCTTAAATTCTTTGTAACCATATATCTTCCCATTATCACCAAAAAAGGTATTCAAGTCAAGATGCTCAATAAAAAAAATTGTCTGAAGCACCTAGTTCCACCTTGCTAGAAACTACGATAGTAGCCATTGGTTAAGCTTCCGTGATAAACTAAAAATTGAGATATTAAAGAAACTAGATAATACTTAAACAGAGAAAAATCAACGAAATATAACCATCTCTGAATCTATTCTAAACAACCTCTATATAAACATGAGCACATCTTCATACACTTCATCGTCTCTTCTCTGTCTCAAATCAAATTTGTGGATGCAAATTTCTTCCTCTTTATTCTTGGACAAAATTGCACCTACAAAACAAATAACACCTTAGGTCAAGGCCAAAAGCCTCACGCGCCCACGATGAATGGGGGGGCTTTGGCCAAAGAACCACCGATGCCAAAGTTAGAATTTCGAGAGAAAAGTGTTTGGAGAATTTGGAGAATTTTGCAAGAGTGTTAAACTTAGCTTTTTAGAGAAGATGGGGTAGTATATATAGGGCATGGAAGGCCTCCTTGGGGGAGAAGGTGGCCAGCCCTTTGTGGTGTTTTTGAGTGTATTTTGTAGTTAATTGGTAGTTTAATTAGCCATTAATAGATTAATTAGGTAATAAATATATTAATTAGCTAATTAACATAATTTAAAAGGAATGTTTTGGGGGTTACCTTGTGGAGAAGATGGATGAAATAGGTTTTGAATAAATACCTATTTTGGGCACTTTTGACTTGATTGTGGGATAATTGTCCACTACTCGCACGTGGGAATTTCGATGCTTCTCAAGGGTAATTTTGTCATTTCTGCCCAAAAATCCACGTGTCGTCTCTTGATTATTTTTTGCTCCACAAATGCCCCCACCTCTACTGGGCTGTTCACAGGAAATGGTAGCAAGTGTAGAGATCTCCAACTTTGATGCAGATTCTCTCTTGGACTTGAAATTAGATTCTTCTAGGAAAGGGAAATAAATTGCCTCCAAAGCCTATTTAAGCCTACCTTAAGTAAAGGATTAAATCAACTTCAGAGGGCAATTATTTATCCCTACAAGAAAGAGAAAAAGCTAGAGGATATTTGTGCCCCCTCCCCTAGCACTCTTCTTTGCTTGCCCGTGCGAAGAACCGTCTTCCGTTGATTTCTTTGTCTTCTTCGCGTCGCACCGATGTAAGAATGACTTAATTCTCCTTGCTTTCTTCTTGGGAGGTGTTGCCACGGGGCAGCCGTTGGGGTGGTGTGGCATGTCGGCTGGCAGGGGCCAGAAGTCAGCTTGGCATAGGCCAATGAGGTGGTGTGGCAGGGGCCATTGCTTGTGCTGCTCGGCTTGATTGAAGCCAAGGATTGGCTCGGCATGGGCCAAGGTAGTGGCCATGGCATGGGCAACGGTTTGAGCTGCCACGTCTAGGCTGCTTAACAAAAATGAGGAAAATGCTTGAGTTTGATTTCTCAGCTGTCGTAGATGGAGTAGTCAAGATCGGAGCTGCTGAAGATGAAGTGTCGGATGAGTGAACTGTTAAGTGCAAAAGTGGCTGCTGCCCCCTGACCATTTGTTGCCTAGTTGATCTTCAAGCATTCGATTTTTTGAGCTATGTGGCCTTTTCGCACTGGAGAGCTTACCCAGAAGGTGGCAGGGAATTAGTTTATCCTCTTGCACTGGAGAGCAATCAGTTTACCCTATCGCACTGAAGAGCAATTAGTTTACCCTCTCGCACTGAAGAGCAATTAGTTTACCCTCTCGCACTGAAGAGCAATTAGTTTATCCTCTCGCATTGGAAAGCAGACCCATAAAGGGTTTTGAGCAGTTGTTGTGGACAGTAGTTGAGCCAGGCTTATGAATAACTTCTTGAATCTTCATTGAGAATAAAGAAATAAATCAACTGTGCTGGAAGGTAGAAACTGCATAACAAACTGGATAATCTTCGGCTTGCGAGGCCTTGTTCGTCGAGCTACTTGAGACATCGAACTTATTTGGAAAAGCCCAAACGGGATTAAGGGGGTGATGGAGACTTCACCTGCTTATGTAGGCCGTTTCGTTGACCTGCCAAGATATTTATCGCATCGGCCTTCTTTTGTCAACTTCTCAAGGTACTGCTTCCACTTCAGGCAGCCGTTGGTAGTATGGCCTAGTCCTTGATGGAATGCGCAATACTTTGTATAATTCAGCCTGGTAAGATCACCTTTCATGGGTGGCGGCAATTCGAACCAAGGTTTGTTCTTGAGCTTGCGGAGAATTTAGCCAATTGAAACTGTGAACTTGGTGAATGTTTCAGGCGCTGAGTCTTCTCTGGTCGGGAAATGTTCCATGTGTTTCTCTTCCGACTCATTTTTGTTAGACTGTTTGGCCTCATCCCATAGTGCATGCTTTTCTGCCAAAGCATACGAAGCTGCTAAGGTCAGTTATTCTCCCATGATTAGTTTTCTGAATAAAGGGTGTTCGGTGGGAAGCCCATTTCTAAATACTGTCGTTGCTATATCCTCGTTGCAGCCAACAATCTTGGCCTTCTCCACTTTGAACATCTTGACATAGTCGCGAATTGTCTCCCAAGGGCCTTTTACGATGCTGAAGAGATGGTCGGATGTCATTTTGATTGAGCGGTTAGACGAATACTCCTTAGTGAAAACAAAGGAAAGTTCGTTGAAACTTCGGATTGACTGCAGTGGTGGAGTGTGAAACCAATTTTGCGCCTCGCCTTGCAAAGTTGTGGCAAAAAATTTGCACATAAATGCATCGTTGTTCCTGTAAAGGATCATGGTACTACAGTAGTGCTTGAGATGTTGATTCGGATCTTTATCTCATTTGTATGGAGTGAAATGAGGCATAGTGAACCCGCGATGTGGATTTGTCTGCTCGATCTCATTCGTGAATGGTGACATGCTTATGTTGGTCATGTCTCGTCAAAGAGCATCGTCAGCAGCCTCATTACGTTGGAAATTATGCAATCGTTCTGTATGAGCCTCTTAACTTCTTCTTGAATTTGCATCTGCTGAGGCAGTGGAATTTTCGGCTACCCCCAGTCGTGACCTATGGGTCTGGGCTGCTCTTCCCTATGCTCAACTCGTCTATGTCGCGGCTGCGATGCATGTGGCATGTACCTGGCAAGCGAACAGGCTGCTCGCAGGCTGCCGGTTGAACTTGAGTCGAATTGAGTGACTGTTTCTCTCCGTTTGTCGTGCTGCCTACTCTAATGTAAGGTGGAGAATACTCATTGCGAGCCTAGTTCTGAATAAACACTTCGCTTGAAAGGTTGTCCATGTTGATAATCGAAGTGTGACCTCAATCTTGAACATATGCTCGTCTGTGGGCTTGATCGGGAATGCACGTTCCTCCGCGCGCTAAGACGAGAGTATACGCTATCCCAATGACCCAGGCAGGATCGTAAACTGCCAGAATGCTCGGATGTCATTGCCTTATTCCACCCCCATAAAACAACCACAAACCCATTTCCATGTAGATTTGGGGAAAATAAAATATTCAAAATTTAATCATCCAAATTAGGAGAAAATAATTAAAATTAACAAAAATTGAACCTTGGGAAGAAAAAACTTTCTGAAATTCAAAAAACCTATATGAAAAACTGAAAAGAGTTGTCGAGGGAGATTCAGAGTTCAATTCATACCTTGAATACTTGATAGTGAGGTCGCTAGGGATAGGTGAATGGTTGAAGCTGACACACAGCGAGTCAGAAAAACTAGTGCAATAGATGTTGATGTCGTGGTTGAGCAGATCGAACAAGAAAAGAAGTTGTCGTAGAGTGAAGAGGAGGCAAGGCCGACATCGCAAGGTGTTTTTTTGTATTGCTATAGGTATCCGCTATTAAAAATTAGGAAGATAGGTGAGAAACGGAGAGCAAATGATCCACACGTGTCAAACATGGGTAAAACCAACTAAAGCATAAGCAAGAAAAAAGTAGGGCAATTCCGCCAATTCGTTGTGCTTAGGAACAGTGAACCCACTGAACTGGGTTTTAGTATGCAAGGAATTTCCAAGCCAATCTAATCCAATCCCTAGACAACCTACCAAACATGCCTTATTGGTATAAAGTTTTGCTGGAGAAAATTTGTCACTTGAGTATATTGCTCTGTGTTTAAATTTCATGATATGACTACGTGTCTGGTGATGCATGTTGTATCTATATGGTGGTAATGGTATCCAAACACAACGGAGTCGATCCTTTGTAATAGTCTTTGACCACATAACTTATCAAGTTGCCTTGTCCAAATTTTTCTCGTAAAGCAAAGCTTCTCATCTCTTCTAATACAAGCATGAGACATTCGGGGTGCATTTGTTTGACCTCATTAACTGCCACTAAACTAGACTGGACTACATATTAATGTAATCCTGTATTTGTTAAGTGCAAAGACTAAGTTAAATGAGACTAAATGAGACACGCATGGACTAACTCCCTCGTTAGTTAGACCTGTCGAGAACCATGGGATTTGCGGGGACTAACTCCCTTCCGCCTCTTTGATCCAAGGTCTAAAATATCGATGATATCGGAAATATCAGTAGTCCAAAAACATGGAAATTTTGATGGAAATATCGGGATATTATCGATATCGATAAAAATTGAATAAAAACCACGGAAATTGCAAGAAAAACTTGGAAATTTTTATTGAAACTTTGCAGGATGTTTATTTAGTCAATTATCTAATTAGTTTATCATAAAAAATTGGAAGAAAATGTATTGCATGATGGATTTAACTGATTTAAGTTAATTATATAGCGAGCTGGCAAACATTGTGAGTGTAGAAAATATATAAATATTTTAGCATATTTTCACAAAAATATAAGTGATATGGTGGTCAAGGTGTTGAAGGAGTAAAATGGGAGGGGTTCGAATCCCCTTGGTGTTTTTTTAAATATAGAAATTTAAAAAATAC
Source organism: Heteromeles arbutifolia (assembly GCA_024362995.1). Classification (NCBI taxonomy): domain Eukaryota; kingdom Viridiplantae; phylum Streptophyta; class Magnoliopsida; order Rosales; family Rosaceae; genus Heteromeles; species Heteromeles arbutifolia. The sequence goes on along the minus strand of JANCRC010000002.1, from coordinate 12,033,289 downwards.
GGAAATTTCGATGGAAATATCGATGACATCGGAAATATCGGTAGTTCAAAAACATGAAAATTTCGATAAAAATATCGGGATATTATGGATATTTTAGACCTCTAATCTATGTTTTCACAAACGGAGTCGTCATTGTTCCTTCCTCGCCAAATCCCCCTCCGCCTTCCTCATCTCTCACTCACTAGCGCACAGTAATCCCTTCGACTTGTTCGTTCACCCACAAGGGACGCCTGGATTTCAACGTCTCGAAAATCGCCCTCTCGGAACTTCTGAACACGGATCCGGACCTCTCCAAAGTCGAATTCCTCCTCCTCCTCTTTGCTAACTTCCTCCAACCGCTCAAGGTTTCCATGGATGTCAAATCAGCGGTGTACAACCTGGAGGTGAAATTCGAATCAGTTTGATATGTGCAAAGTCTATGATTGATGTTTTTTGTAAAAAGGGAGATGAATAGGGTAATACAGCAACGTTTTGTAGGATAATGACAAATTACAAAGTCTAGTTCCATAGCAAAATAAAAAAATTAAGACAAAAATATTTTAGTCCAAGACCAGCCTAGGTTATCCAAGTAGTTTTCTGCTTAGTTTGAACCAATCAAGTTTAGCTTAATTTGAAATAATATGACTTGGTAAGGCTATGTTCCCCAAGTAATTTTCTGCAGTCGAGCATGTAAGATGGACTAAAACTGTAAAAAGAAAGTCTGTCTGCGCGTGAATTTGTACTGTAGTCTGCCCTTCGCGGTGGGAAAACTTTCAAGCTTAGGTAATGATAGTGTCAGCGGTGTCAGTTAGTGAGAGAAAAATATGGGGCCCCAACACCCCATTCACCCAAGACTGCCATCGTTCATTTCTTCCCCACGTGCACCTCATGCCCTCCTCGTCTTTTTCGAAAGCCCTACCACCGCTTTGCCGCCGATTCATTTACTAGCGCGAGCGCTTCGACTTTTGACTCACTCACGACAACTTTTTATTGTTTTACAATTGAATTTGCTAATAATTAAATGAGTAGAGATGCTAACGTCATCTCCAATTGAATGGTCCAAAGGCTCAGAGTGTAAAAAATAGCCTGAAAATCGTCTCCAATCGAGGGCTAGACCAAAGAGCTCGTGGGCCCCACTGGACCAAAAAGGGCCAAAGGGCCAATCAGCCGACCCAACCTAGCCAACCAGCCGACCCTGGGTCGGGCCACAATTTGAATGCAACGGTAACTAGCTGAAATCAGCTAGCCCTTATTTTTTATTTTGTTTACAGTTTTATTTTTCTTTTTACAAAGTTTTTTTTAAAAAATTAAAAATTCTATTTTTTTTCCTATAACTTCCTAAGCCATTAAATAACATTTAAGTAACATGAAACAACATTAAACAACATAAAAATTATACAACGTAAAAAAAAACACTTAACAACATGAAACTTAAACAACATTTTTAAAAACATTTAACAACATAAAACTTAAACGCCTACTCCATACTTCTTTTGGCCCAAAGATGTGCAACAAGATCTTGTTGTAGGTACTTGTTTGTGGCACGGGAACGTATCATCCTATAGCGCCTCATGTACTCATTTAAAGAGATACTACCAGTTCTTAGATTGAAAGGCAAATTAGTCCCATCATATATTTTTGGACAAACCCTTCTTGACCTATTTGGATCCTCTTGGTCGTCATCAGACTCTTCATCACAACCATGTTGTGTAATATGATGCAAGACATCATGATGGAGTCCAAATTTTCTCAACTCCACCCTCTTGTCGGTTCCTTGTTGTAGTTTTTAAATTTAAATTATGTTTGTCCATATGACCCTCAGTTGGAGATGGTTTTTTGTGACAGGGTTATGTTTGGCCCTATGGTCATTTGGCCCTCGGTTGGAGATGGTAAGAAATATAGCCCTGCACTATTCATTAAACTATTAATTTCTTGGAGGGCTAAATGGCTAAAACGAGCCCTCTGACCCTTCTTCGGTTGGAGATGGCCTAAGGAGGCTCTTTCAAGAATTGCACTCTTTATAGACTCTTCATCAACTCATCTTTAAGTATAATTTTTGTGTTAATATTATAACTTCACCTTATTAATATGGCTTTATTTGCTTCAAGGTACCAAACTTACAACAAATACAAATTGTCGTCGTATATCAAGTTTGAGACCCTAACTCAAAACGATCCTCATTTCACCAAAACCTAGTTTATCAAGCAAATCGTGAACCAACAGGCAAATCAATTTTTTTTTTTTTGAACAAATGATATTATTTACATTAAAGTAGTGGGGGGAGTGAGTTGAGTCTACACTACGCTAACTGTAATAATGTGGTTCAAATTTGTCTCTGACGAGAATCGAATCTAAAACCTCTTATTTACAAATGAATAGAAATATCACTTAACTGTAGTATTAAGTGATAACAAGCAAAGTATTAAACAGAGAGAATAATCAACTTCAAAGGTAATGCAAAACCAAACGACGTTCGTTTTAGCTGTCATATAGAAACCGACAACTATATATATTGGTGTGCAGTCCCAAATGTAAGCTAACAAATAGAAGTGTTTGGATTTGTGCAAAATACGTTTATTATATTTGATAATTTATACCCCCACAGTATCTCATATTTACACGACTGCCTTCGTTGCGTCAAGCCTATTTAAATTAAATTCGTTATCTTATTCAACCCATTTACCTTCCAATTTAGTATTTTACTAATTTAAAAATATTTTCATAAAAAATAATATTTTTTATTTCAACCCCGAAGGCCAAAGCTGTCGGCGTTAACCCAGACTGTCTCTTCCCCTATAAATACCCTCCAAAACGCCAACCCTAAACTCTCACTCCAGTCTTCGCCCCCATTTTTTCTCTCCGTACGGTCCACCCAATGTCTACTGTAGACGCGCTCCACCTCCGCGACACCACACTCTCCCTCGCCGTCGAACCGCCTTCGCCTCCGCCTCGCAAGCTTCGAGCTCAGCCCAAGCACGCTTCGCCCGGTAAAGGCGGCGGGGTAAAGGATCCGCATTTTAGAGGCGTGCGGAAACGGCCGTGGGGACGGTTCGCCGCCGAGATTCGCGATCCGTGGAAGAAGACTCGGAAGTGGCTCGGCACCTACGACACCGCCGAGGAGGCGGCGCGTGCGTACGACGAGGCCGCGCTTAGCCTCCGCGGTTCCAAGGCCAAGACCAACTTCCGTAATCTCGCTCTTGTTCCGCCTCACTCGCTTCTCGTCGGCGGCGGCTCTGAGATGTTCTGGCCTCCACCGCGGATGTACTTTATGACCGGAGCTCCGGCGGTGGCGCCGGTTAGGTCGGAGTATACAGGGTACAAGCTTGAGAATGTGGACGTGGTGGTGGGCGAGGAGGAGAAGAAGATGCGGAAGGGGAAGAAGCCGTTGTTGTTCGATCTGAATCTGCCGGCGCCGCTGTTCTGAGCCGCCGCTGATGTGGTGTTGGCGTTTCTGGTGAAAGTATTTTAGGCGACTCTCCATTTTTGCCCGCGGCGGTTACTCTTAGTTTCTACGGATTTGGGTCCTCTCTCCTGGCTCAGGTGGCTGAGCCTCCTGAAAACAGTACCGTTAGATTTTGATCTAACGGTTACAATTATTATAATTTTTAAAAGAATTCCTTGTTTGTAGCCGTTCGATCAAAATTCAATGATCCGTGTTCTTTGCTCAGAAGGCTCAACCCGAACTCAGGAGAGGATCCAAATCCAGTTTCTACATCACATTTGTACAGTTTTTGTAAAAAACGGGAATAGAAAGAAAAAAAAGGCGGTTAAGTGCGTGATTAAAAGTTAATTACCGACTGTTAATTCTGTTTGCCCTGAGCTTTATTGATTCGGATATGTGTAGCAACTTCTTAATCTTTATTATTTACTTATTTTAGCATGAACTAATTATGATATTTGTACATGAAATCTCTTTCCCTTTTGTATATGCAGTTATGATGCATATCCGTTAACAAATCAAATTCCGTAACGGATTTGTAGCTCAGTTACTTAGATTAAGAAGATTTACTCTTTCATTCGATATTTTGATTCTCTTCTCACATTGTCGATTTTATCAACCTAATTTTTGTTTGTTTTGTTAAAAATGAATTTTGCTAGATTACATGTTAGATTAGTAGTTATTCACCCTTGATATTCATGCACCCGTGAACGACGGTTTATAACAAAATTCAGCATCGAGCACTAGAATATATTTGTTTCGCATTTGAAAATTAGTAAATCATGTTTACTAGTAGGAGACGTTGGTAGAAGAGAAGGGAACAAAGAAGTAGACGCGGCGCCCACCAGTGGAGACTCGTGCTACTTTGGTTTTGTTTTGTCCCACACCTACGTCATACATGGACGATACAACACCACCAAGCATCCCTCTCTTTTCTTGTTTTATTACGTCTTCGGTATGGGACGTGATTTTCATATTTTCGTTTTCTTTATTGCACTTATTTTTTAATTGATTCTTTGACGTTTTTGATATATTTAATTTAACGGCTAAAAAAATAGTGTTATGGAAAATAAGAGAGCTCGAAAATCAATGCTAACATCGTCTTCTTGCATTTTTTCTGCTTTTATCTTTTTATTAAGATGAGCTACTAACACTACGGTCTAATAGTGTTTTCATTTGTAAGTGAGATCTTCAATTCACTGGAATGGTAAGTTCAACACATCTAAACTACATATTAGTAGAATTTTCATTGTCAACCCAAAATCCCATGAAATTACCATTGTAATCCTCTAATTAAACTAAACATAAATAAAAAATATAGACAGTAATATAATCTCGCAGCTCTGAGTGATGGGTCAAGGGTCATGGGTCAACTAGTCAACCCACCATGGATATTAGGCTGGTCCATTCAACAGACTCGACAAAAAATTCTCGTTCAAAACCAAATTCTGGGTTGGGCTTAAAACGAAAGCCCAAAACGAAGACTTAAGAGTACTGGTTGATTGATTGTCAAGACTCAAGAATATTAAATTTAAATAATTATATTAATTATTGATTGCGATATAACATAATACTCTGGTTGGTTTAGGGAGCAGTTACTCAAAGATTTGGAAAACGTTGCAGCAACCATAGTCACTAATTAGACATTATTAATCTTCTTAAACAATACTGAGTGTGATTAACCTCATCCAATCTCGTTGACTATCTTCTCATGACTGCTACAAGACGCCATTGACCTTCAAGAAAACGATTTTCTAATAGTATCAAATCTGCAACTAATGATCCAACCAACAAAGATTTGCAACTAATGATCCAACCAACAAAGATTTAGTGATCACAAATGTCGATATTATCTATACACAGATACATACTAAAATTTTTTGAAAAAATGAGATCCCCTAAATTTAATTTTCTCTGCAAATTGCAGTAGGCTACCCCCGGAAGCAAAAATAGTAGAAGACAAAAGGTTTGAGGTCAGCAACAATCTTTTTTTTTCTTTTTTTTTGATCAAACGATATAATCTGTTAAATTAGATGTTAGATTAGTCACCGATAGGGTTTGAACCCACATTATCATGTAAAGGCTTAACACATTTTCATCATTGTAGTAAACAGTCACTTGCCGCAACAATCATTTCATCTGTGCTTAACTGTAACTATTCAAATAAAAAAAAAAAATTGAGAGAAAGATTAGAGGGAGGAGAATCATTTTTCTGTTGTGACACGTCATCCTTTCCCTCTCGACATCGTTTTGGTAGCGTACTGAGCCAAATCACTTCCTTTATTACAAGCACCCAAGATTCACCAACCAAATAATGAATATTTTCCACTTCGGGCAACTGTCTTTTTACCTACTTCGATTCTCTCCATTAACTCTCCTCAATTTTTGCTAACTGAAAGGAAAAAAGTTAACTTGGGTAGATTGTACCAACCAAGTCATTCGTAAAGCACTTAAAGTATGAGAGTTATTTTGTATTTTTTTTATCTCACTCATGTAATTGTACGTTGGTCTAGTCTCACCGCATGTGAGAGTTGTCATACTTATAAAAATGCTTTGATAGTGTTATTATTCTGTATGATAACACTACCAAAGTATCTTCATCGGAAGAGTAAAGAATTGGGCGTCGCCAAGGATAAATTATCTAAAACTCTATGCTTATTGTGCATACAATTATATCTTCACGTCACCTGATGAGTGATACGAAAGCATAGAGATATCGTCTAACGTGATGAATACTATAAGAAAACGTTCTATATCCCGACTGCATGCAAGAATCGACCCCATATATGGGAATTGGACCCAAAAATATCATTTTGGTTTGATTGGAGTGAAGGAATAATAACAGCACATCTTGGTCCACCTCCTTAGTCACACCTAACTTTTCTTTTTCCTCACAACAATTGAAAGCAGGAGGAATTTGGTAAACAGGACCTTCTGTGACTTGGCTTCTAATTCATCCTTCCTAAAACTATCTACCATTCACAAGAAACTTTATCACCCAAACGTATAAACAATGAAGGTAGAAAATGAAATCCAAAAGTACCACATCAAAGGCATTTCATTAATTTCAAAAACCCTAAATTGTTTGAAGCCCTGATCGCTAAAAGGAACATAGAAAATAAATAAATAGAAAACAGTTCTTACGGGACGATGACCTAATTTTACAGACTTGTTTGAGTCTCCCCCGCTGGGGATTCATGCCCGCTTGCCTAAATGCAAAAACGCTCGAAAGAGTCAACTTCCCAAAGCCGAAATAGCTGCTCCGGTTTGTAGGTCATGCTTGAACTATGCAAATATATGTACAGGAGCATCTCAAGCCGAACATAGATAAGGGTTTGATAAAGTGACCGTTGGGCTTGAGCTCGGCGAGGCTCTCCATGAATGTCATGTTGTTGTGGATTGCGATGGTATCCTTGGGTGGTTATGCTCACCTTCATAAGTAACAATGAGCATCGAGGGTTCTTCCAAGCACCTCTCGACATGCTTCCTTGCTGGACAACCTCTCATGCTACTGCATTTATAGTATCCCCTGCACAAGTTAAAGGAGCTTCAATAGTTAATTAAGTTCTCGAGAAGTTTTAACATAAAAGTCTCTGATCTTCGACAAGCATAGTAGTATCAAATAAACTCAGGAGTGAATATCAACAAGCATTATCAAATATCAATTACACATTTACACGTCATATTCAACTTGGATTCTTTCTGACATTTGATTTCCAAGCATATGAATAAACACGAAATTGCATAGATGTGTCGAAAAAACTTGAAAGTTCATTTCACAAGCCTTATCAAATATCAATCACATGTCATATTCAAACCTGAATTCTTTGAAAAAATCTCGACCCTAAATTCAATTGTAAAAAAAATATGGATAAAAATTTAATTAAAATTTTAAAAACCACCTAGGCCCCCGCCCCTGCCTACTGCCTGACTAGCACCTTTTAGAACCTTGATCATGTATGTGAAAAATACACAGAAAAGTATTTGTGAGGGTCGACTTGGGATGTCCCGGTCTAGATTTATTATTGAGTAGGTTTCTTTGGGCTCTTGGTTATAGACCCATTTTTCAACCAACAAAAAATACACAGAAAAAGGTAACACTAACATTCACTACATTCAATATTCAACCATGCTAATTATCAACTCTACATATTATACACAAAGCACTGGAAGAAGATATTGCGCATCAAATGTAATCAATTTCTCATTCGAAATGCAGAAATATGATACCTAGGGTGAGGAGAACCCTTGATTGGCTTCTGGCCATATTTCCGCCATGAATAATCATCAGGAGGGATATCTGCAAGCTTGTTACTGATAGCAGGCACCTTAATTGACCTTTTCACCCTATGCTTCCTGCCAGCAGAACATAAATAACATAAAATAGTTAAAAAAACAAGTATGATTGCTCCTCCATGACAGGACACAGAAGCATTACAAGATATTACTAAACCAAGTAGAGCATAAGGAGACAAATCCGACCTCTTCTTTGAGCAGTGACATCTACCACTGCTACCAACGCATTTAACACTCCCATCGTCTCCCCTAGCAGAACACTTCCTCTTGTGATGTGAATTCTGATCTGAAGAGATAGGAGCCCCGATCAAATGGAAGGAATTACCATCGAAGTTAGCCACACTTCCATCTATGCTCAAGGAAGAAATGAAGGATCTCGTAGATGACATTGTAGGTGTGTAGCTAGAGCTATCAAAATTCAGATTTATGCCGCTATTGCTCCTACGATACATCATTTCTGTATGGGGCTTCATCTGCTGCTGCTGAAGTAACATCCTCTGCTGCTGTTGCTGTTGTTGTTGATGTTGCTGCTGCTGTTGTTGCTGAAAGAAGTGATATTGCGCCGGCGGCACTTGTAGGGCAGGATGAATTGGGGTTTTCCCATTAGCACTCAATTCCAATGATGGATTCCCCAAACACAAGGAACTTTTAACATCTAAACTCAAATCTTGAGTTGGGTTTTCAGGAAATCTAGATTGAAGAAAGTGGGGAGTTTTGGATGGACGGTCCCCAATCGAGTTAGGATTATCCAAAAGGATTCTTTCAGGAAAAGGGATTTGAAGCTTCTTGAGCTTTCTAACTCTAGCATGACCTAAACCAGTATTGAGAATGGAAACAACTTTCTTAAACCTAGACACTGCCTTTCCAGTTTCCACCATTAGATTCCTATACTGAACTTGATCCTGTGGCTGAGACAAGAGGCTAAGAACTCTATGGCAGCTCTCAACAGCTGCTTTGTTAGCTTCTTCAACTTCCTCCATATCTACCAAAACTACCAAAAATAATTAACCCACAATTCTAAATCCTGAAAAGGCTAAAAATTTACACAAAACACACCTAAAACTCAGCAACCCAACCTAATTTATAGAATGTTCAGCAATCCACAGCAGATAAAACAACTACCCAGATAACCAAAATCCCATTTTTTTACCACCACAAGTATTCAACTTTCTAATGAAATTTCACCCAGGAGATGAAACAACCAACTGGGTTTATGAAATTTGTCAGACTAGAGGAAACCCCAGATGGAAATCAGGACATTACAGCAAAGAAATTTGGTAAAATTGTGAGTTGATTGAGGGAAGAAAACAAGAGACGCAAACGAACAGACCTTGTTGGAGTTGGTGCTTTCAAACCCTAGATTCTCAATTCATGCTTTTGAGATTGAAAGGTGTGAAGGAGAAAACTTTTGCTTTGCGCTTGATAGAAATCACACTGCCACAAGAATACAAAGCCAAAGCCACCATCCTTGTTTTATTAATATAAATTACCCTTTGTTTCTTGAGGGAGAAACCCAAAGATTTCAACAGAGGTGGGGCGAGGGGGAGAGGGAGAGAGAGAGAGGAAAGGAGAGGAGATTTAAACAAACAGTGAGTGCCAGAAGGAGAGAGAGAGAGAGAGAGCTGAGGAAATAAAATGAAGAGATGAAACTGCCGTCTATGTCACAGATATTGGGGGGGGGGGGTCCCAGATTGAAGACCTTTGTTATTCTCTTTCCGGAAATGGTCTTACTACTCCACACAGACGTCCACAAAATGTTAAAGTGAGCCTTTGCTTTTACGGTCTACACGAAGTTTTCTTTTTATTTTTCTCCCTTCACTTTTTCTTTGTTTTGTTTCAAGATTTGATTTTTCCTCATTCTCTTCCCCCCAATTCAATTTTCAAGTTTTTAAATTTGGTAATTTTTTCCTCCTTCATGAGAGAGCAAGACTGTGTCCACTAAATCCAGCTTTACTTTTGTAACTTGCATAAAAAAAACTGTGTGCTCTGACCAAATTTACAGTGTAACCGATAACATATTTATCTTTCTTTTTATCTCTTTGAATATGTGCGGTTACACTGTTGAATTTCTCGTGTGCTTAGTGAGTTATCAGATAATGGTAGGGTTGTTGAAGAGGTAGATTTCGCTTGGCCTCTCTGCATGTTGTGCAGTCTTTGCAAATTTGGATTGGGCGTCAAAAAATGAGGACAAAGACGGTTTCATATAGTCCATTCATTGATTGTCTGCATGTCTTTCTTTTTCTGTGTAAAATGACACTTGTTTGAACGTACTCACATGCATAGACGTTCATTAGGTCAATTGCATAGGGTACCACGCTTGTTTCCTTGCGCTCAAGTTTGAATTTTCTCATAAAATTGAGCAGAGTACCGGTTAAAGTACCGTTATGCCATATAAGAAATGACTCAAATGCACAATGTTGTAATATATGGTAAAGTTGGGTAAGTTGTAAAGATCTAAGTATTTTTTTTTCTTTGTTTAATTTTTATTCACCAACCGTCATCAATAAGATTTGAATTCACCGCTCAACAAATCAAAGTTCAAGTTCCATTATATCAAGTGATTATTGATAATCTACTATTGTTTAACAACTTGGAAGCTTGAACTTCGTCATAAAAAAGATTAGATGCAGCTCTCTTTCGTTGCTTAATCTTGAATGTTTTGAAAGAAAAGCAAATGGTTAAGTTGTTTTTGTCAAATTACATCAATTGCTTAAACATTTTACTTAACTAGATTTAAATAATGACTAACTATAATAAAATAGCGATTACATGTCACTACACTAAATAGTTAAGGGTGGACATATCATATTCCGTTTATTCTTCAAAAATTGAATACTAAACCTTAGTATATAACATGCTCTGTTCACCGATTTAGACGTCACCCTAATACACAATAATTTTTTCCCGATAACCGTGAAAATGTTCAGTAACTTAACTGTTGATATTACAATTACGATACCTATAAAGAGAATATTGTCAGTATGGTGGACACCTTAAATCAAGATAGTGATTGAACAATCGATCTTATGGACAAACAAGATTGAGAATCAATCTTATGAAAAAAAATTAAATGAATTTACGCTCTTCTTATATTTTATTTTCATGCAAATGATATATTTATATTAAAAAATAAAAAAATAAAAAAATTTCGATCTCGTTGAGTAATAAAAATTTATTTAAAAAAAAAAGAAAAAAGAAAGAACACGACATAAACAAAAGCTTTTGCTCCTTACTTTGCTTTGAAGTCTTATTTTCCCCCTGCTGCGCGGCTAATCTCAACGTCCGTTCAAGAGTGGGGCCCAAGGCCCAGTCCAGCACTCGAGAGCATCCAATATAGCCGTTGCCAGGACGGCTAATCATTTATCAACACGTGTAAAACTAAACCCTAAAGTCTGACACGTAAAACGATGTGCTCTTCTGACTGCTTGACAATTTGTATCCTTCGCCGGGGAGACACTGTTACTTCGGTGACCGGACCCGCCATCGGGTCCCGCCGGTCCTACCTCCGTTGACTTTACCCTCTCTCTCTGATTGGCGTAATCAGCTCGCTTTCAATTAAAAATTAATTCACTTAATAATATGATGTAATGCCTAATTAGAGATCTTACATAATTATTATTGGAGTGCAACTCGTGCGGGGTAGATGGTCAACCAACCCTCACCCAATTTATACAATTCGAATTTGGATTAGTTCGTGTCATGCAGGTTTAGATGGATTCAGATTTTAATTGGGTTTGAATTTATTCGAGTTGAGTTTAGGTTCGTCTAATTTTATCTAGTTTAATCTTATAATACATTATTTTTTATGATTTTTAGATTTTGAATAAAAAAATATTAGTTACATTTTCATTTGCACGTCATCAATCCACAAAAAAGTCAAAGCAAATAACTTGGAGACTATTAAATATTTCAACAATCCAAAATTAAAATTAAATAACAAGACGTATACCAAAATTTCAATCAAAATAAATGTAAAAGCAACACTACTTCAAGTATAGTCATTCCAAAACTTACATATAATTTATATAATATGAAGTGGAATGGGTAATATGTGCATGAGAGAATTGGGGCTCAAAATCAGGTTTGGCTTGGGTTGACATGGGCGAGAAAGGCATCCACCCTACCCAACCCAACCCAACCGAACAAATGATTGGGTTGAGGTTGCGTTTGGGCGAATTTTTTCTTCATCTAACCCGCCCAATAGAATTTGAAATCAGGCTGGACATGGACAGATCCAGGTTGACCTAACTCAAGTTGCACCTCTAATCATTATATATGCCTCGTGAAAATGTTTAACTTTTAAATAACTGTTATACAATGTTCAACAACTATATTATGATTCTGAAGAAAAAACCGTTATATTATGATCGTAAGACTAAGGCGATCATCGCTTAAGCAGCTAGAAACGTTTATCTCGTCGTTTTTTCATGCGTTTTATTCCTTTTCTTCAATATTGATTGTGTTAAAAAAAAAAAAAAAAAAAAAAAAAACCTATATGTAGAGACTGACCGATATTAAGTGAGATGTTGTTACTTATTAGTTCGTTTAATTAGTTAAATGGACAAAACATACTCTTTATAGAAGAAAATGTAATTAGCAATCACGTGGTTCTTTCTTATTTTGGTGGAAACTTATAATTGTTTTAGTGGATTGGAGCAAAGCAACTTTTGCCCTTTATTTTTGAAAGAAAATTTCGAGTTCGGAATGAAACAGACGTTCGAAAAATAGAAGTTGACACAAAACTAGAAGAAAACAGTTATTCCAAACATTTTTGGACTAAAATTGGAATTAACAAATTTCGATCCTCCCCGTATGAAAACACACTTATATGCATACTACATAAGGCCGGGGCCGTTCTTCTTAATTTGGGTCCCTAGGCGAGCCTTCGAAGTGCAGCCCTAGAATAGACAAGGGTGTTTAGAATTTGGTGTTTGTTTTGGGAAATGCGACAAAGGCTGGGTTTAGCCGTTTAGGGTTTGGTGTCTGGCAATGTAGGGAGTGCGACCAAAAAAGTAAACATGTTTGTTTTTGAAGTCGAAAAGAACAAGTTTGAGTAACTTGATGTTTCACCTTTCACGTACAAAAAAGGTTTGTTGTTTTTCATTCAATAATTATATAAAACAAATAAGTCTTACAAATGTTGGGCTCAGCCACTCAATCCAACTGGCTATTGTGTTTAGACAAAGACTCAAAGTCCATAAACTTCTTATTTGAACAAACACAATATTTGTAATATTAACTTAAATATATAAAAATTGAGGTCCCTTCAAAGTGGGGGTCCTAAGCGGCCTGCCTACTCCAACTACTCTCTAAGCCAGTCATGCTTAAGGCTCATAAACATAAGTTCGGAGAATGAAGCAATTCCAACACTTTCAGTCTTTCACCATGCATGAATTTGAGAGATCAAAACATTCAATAACCCAAATAACACAATTCAATGTCACCCAAGGGTGCAAATTACATTAGTGTGATCATAACGTCAAATTTTCAGAAGAAAAGAAAAGGAGGAAAAAGAATAAAAACATAATTATGAGTAATATAAAGTAGAGAAAGAAAAGTTGGATTAAAGCATGGTTTTTCCCACTCAAAGTGCACGAATTCATACTTTACAACGTTTAAGTCGGGAACAATTCAGATCTTATAGATCAAAAGGTTAACTTTATCCAAAATGTAGAGCCATGAAAACACCAATACTATACCTTTTTTTTCCCTTCTCCTTTATCTGTAGTTTTATTTGCGAGGTGTAGAGAATTGTTCTAAATCGGGAAGTTAACGAATCTTATATAGGCTTATAAGGAGTTTAGTTACTATTCATTGCCGACTTGTTTTACGGAGGAATCCCCTTCCTTCATAGTGTATGAGGGTGTTGGTTCTCTATTCACACGTGAAGTCTCAAAGTCACATGTGCAGCTACATCACCCAACATGCATTATTTACGTGAGTAGTTTAACTATCGCTACATGTGGCGGACTTGTGAGAATGTGGACTTCAAAAGTTAAGTAACGTTGCATTAATTTTCATTTCTTTCATTATTTAAGAAGGAACTAACGTGGACGATTGGCTTTGTAAACTGAAAGATCTTTGAGGAATCACAAAAGCTTCTTTGTTCTTTCTTTTCCTTAACCTCCTCTCTCACTCTTCTATACAAACTAATGATTTCATTCTTGTTGCTAGATTGAAGAATCAACCCCCTCCAGCTCACGTTACTGTCTGCATGAGAATCAGGCTCCTTGAGACCCTACATTCACTTCATTAACTATTTGGGATGGACCTATCAACACACCATTTGTTAGTTTATGCCTCTTGATCTTTTTTAATTCATTTGACCTGATGGTCGGAAATTGAGAAGGAAATTGAGAAGGATGTGTGGGAGATAAACAAATGTGTGTTGGTAGCACCACCTTAACTATTTTTGCACAGTAGTACTAAAATACAATCATGTGGTACGATCAATCTACAGATTATAATTATAATATTAAGAAACAATTCACTCGGTAGACAACGCAAAGGCGTTCTAGGACTATACATTACAATAATTTATGAATAAAATGGTCCTGAATCCTGATAACGTTAATGAATCCACTTTGTCCTCCAAGACATTCTGTCCCATTGTCCATCTGGTCTGTCTCTTTAACTTTGATTGAAGAATATTTGCTTCCCAAAAACCCCGATTACACACGCTATCTTTTCTTTGGGAGCAAACATTTCACAAGCTTTTGTGGTACATCACATGCATGGATTTGGTTTTTAACAACTTTATCCTTTTTTCATGTCAAAAAATAAAGTAAAAGTAAAAAAGAAAGAAAGGGAAAGAGTGCATTGGGATCCGGTAAGGCACCGTACGGCCATAATTAGATTGGCAAAGGGGAAATCACATTATCCTTGTCTTTGGTCTACAATCTAGAGGTCTTCCCAGTTCTCATGTTTTAGAGGGGGCAGCCATGAAATACTAGCATGCGTCCTCTCAAATAAAGCTTTGCCTAGCTTCATTTTTCATACAAGCGATTACACGAAAGGAAGAATCGTACTTAGGACTTCTAATGCAGATGTAAATGCTTTTAACCGCTTGAGCGTTTTAACGGGCTAGACAAGTTTTGGGGGATTTGTAAACCCTGTTGGATCTCATTTGATCAAACGGGATCAGATGCGGCCTTTTCTACCATTGTGAATAATCGAATGCAGGCGTTAAAGAAAACAAATCAAAGAAAACCCAAACTTGGGCAAGAACAAATAAGAACTATCTTATGAGAACTTCCCCTAGACAAATCTTAGGGGATGCGAGTGGCTGATCGATTGGTTGCAATTCGCCAATCGACCAGCTAGTCTCATCTCAGAATCTTCATCACAGTTGAGGGCAGTTATGAGCTTATAAATGGGTCGGTTATTTAACCCTTGAAACATAACTAGGAGTCATTGATACCATTGTAAGATGTTGGCCAAGACAAAACCAGTTAAAGTCGTCAACAATACTTTTATATATAAAATGAAATCAAAAGCGAATATCAGGGAAAGAAAGAACCACAATCTTCTGTAACCATCTCAAAAAATTCGGTCTGAGTAGTAATCCGTGGTTCCCTGTAAGATCAGTCCTACAAACAACCTAATTATGCCGACACAGCTATTGTTTTCTTCCCCGTCCTTTCTTGGTTGGCTGTGCGTCCATCTGGTCTTTCCCAGTAACTTCTGATGGATCCGCTGTTCAAAAGGAGAACAACAGGAAATGTGAATTAGTTTTAGTTTGGCAGAAATAGTACTAATAACATCAAGGTCATACTGGAAACAAATTCAAGGAAGGGAATTCCATTGCATTTGAAACATGTTTTTGAACATCCCGAAAGCTCCTTTGTAATTAGTGAAAGGAAACTTCAGTAAAAGGTGGCTACCCCACTGTTCGTGTTCAGACACATAGCAAGCAATCTAATTTCTTACACATAAATACAACTGGACTGGGACCTACACTTGTGCCAAAAACCTTTTTGAAAAAAATTAAGATTTAGGCTTGGATAAAGATACTACCTTCAGGACCTCGGGACATCAAAGTGAAGAATATGTTATTGAGTTTCTCCATCTTCTTAGCGTCTTGCGCCTGGTCTGTTTTGAATTTCAGACACTGCAAATGCAAAAGGATCCATCACATGAGTATATCAGGCACGCATGTAATCGGCGATGAGGAAAGCCTAGGTGATTTTCCATATTACTGAAATGCATAAAGACAACCTTAATATAGTCAAATTTCACCCAGATTTCTGCAATTAAGACTTGTCCACCAATAAAAAGACACAAACGGTAAGACAGAAGAAAAAAAAAATATTGCCATGCATGCCGACTCAAGTTCAGTTTGGGAACAATTTGGCAAGAAAAGAGTTCCTTCAAGTATTATTTTCACGTAACATTCAAAGAATTTTTCCCATGTAAAAATCGAAGTATCACTCTATGCTCAATGGTGAAAAGAGAGCATGAAAGAACACTTTGAAATAGATTAAGTGACATCAACAGTAACAGATTGTGTAATCTAAAAACAGAGGTGAAGGAAGCTGATCTAGGTATTTCTGCCACAAATAGGATGTAACCTAAGTTCCCAAAGAAAAAAAAAATTCCAACACAACCGCACTAATCTAAACAAAAAAATCAAGTTTGTGAACCTAATATCTCGCAAATGAGAGAGGATCCTCGCGGGATCCTCCAATCACATCCGCTAATTGTACATCGTGCGGTCAGTTTTCGTCAAGTACTGTTTATATTCAATTTTAAATAAAAAAATTTACAATGATTTCTGATTGCATACGATGAATGGATAAAGGAAAACTCATAAGACAAAGTTCTATGCACAGACTACGGAACTCTAAAAGAATAACACCAAATTCTGAAAACTACTCGACATTCTTAAACACAAGTATAATTGAGAAACAATGCACTACAACATGATATAAATACTGTAAAAACCAATTTACGAATGCACATTGAGTAAATACACGGTAAGAAAGGGGAAAGCAATTAGCACCTCTTTATTATCAGTAACCTTAAGAACCAATTTCCGCTCGCAATGCCGGTACTTCATCACGTATCGAGTCTGCATCAACAAACAGATCCATCACAAGTGTTAGAAACAGTTACATATCAGTCTAATAAAATCAATTCCGATCACCTAATACTCGTTTACAAAACGTAATCAAAACAGCAATAATTCGAATACGGCGAACATGGTTTTTCGAAGAAAATTTAGTCGATAAAAATCAATTATACTATTGAAGACTAGGGTTTTCATGCACTGAAATCAAGCAGCAATCAAGAACTACTGCTAACTTCACTCGATTTTTAAAAAAATTCTCGGAAGCCAAACAGAAAACAAGAAAAAAGAAAAAGCATAACGTACAGATTCGGGATCGGCGCGGAAAAGCTGGACGGATCGCTCGACGAACTCGTCCCAGGAAGTTATGTAAACCATTGTTGCGTGGATCGCACTGCGACTTTCGGAGAGGGGGAGAAGGGAGAATTGGGGTTTTTCAGTTGGCTTATAGGATGGATGGGCCTTTTTGGGATTTTATGAAAGTCGGCTAGGTAGGAAATTTGGGCCTGTAAGATCATAGCCCATCCCGCTTTTGAGCGTCCGACTAGGGAAGCAGCCGGGTCGGGGCGGGTATGTCATCGTATGGTTAATTAGATTTTACGCCCTTTACGTTTGAGGTGATTATCAAAATGGAAAACGAACTTTTGGTTTTCTCATATTGTATTTTTAAGGTATACAGTATGATTGATTGTATGAAATTCAACAGATGACATGGTATCTATAGGCAATAATCAATAAGAAGGCCTCGACTTCCAAGAGACCTTTAGTCCCGTGGTCAAACCGGATACTATTCGGACCATACCTGCCCTCGCGGTTTCCAATAATTGGTCCCTCCACCACCTCGATGTGCATAATGCCTTCCTTAATGGGATTCTACACTGGGAAGTTTATATGAATCAACCACCTGGGTTTGTTGATTTCCAGCGTTCTAAGCGTGTTTGTTGGCTTCAGAGAGAGCAGAGAAGCAGCCTTAAGGTTTGGTATTAATCATGCATTTTCAGTTTTTGTAGTTCAATTTTTGTGGCTCGGTCTCAACTGAACTACTTCAATTAAATCAAACTAACGTCATGATCATTGTTTAGTGAACTTATAAACTGGACTATAGTCGAACATATTGAATTTTACAAGTCCCCTCCACACAAGTAATTAGACTTCGTATGAACGACTCTAACTCAATTTCAATCTCGTTCAGTCGCAACCACCAAACGAGCTAACTCGAGGCTCGAGAGGGAATTGCATATAACATTCCTTATTCTTTTTATGCAGGCTGCATACAAATATTATCACAGTGAATGTAGCTTAACCCTGCTGCATATTATGATTTTCTTTGGGGCTTTTGAACTGCTTTCTCAGCTGCCAGATATCCATTCATTGAGAGGGGTAAATGCCTAGAGCACTTTTAGCACAATTGGCTTTGCCGGCACAACAATTGGTGTCACAAAGTTATAAGGCCATCTCTAACCGATGGCTGGTCAGATGGCTCGTTTGCGCCATCTGGCCCTCCAAGATTCTTTAAGATATTAATATTTTAATGAACAGTACATGGCCATATTTGCCTCCGTTTCCAACCGAGGGCCAAACATAATTTATTATTTAAATTTAAAAACTACAACAACTTAAATTTAAAAATAACAACACTTTAAATTTAAAAACTACAACTTATATTTAAAAACTACAACTAAAATTTAAAAACGACAA
The DNA here is from genome assembly GCA_024362995.1 of Heteromeles arbutifolia. NCBI lineage: Eukaryota > Viridiplantae > Streptophyta > Magnoliopsida > Rosales > Rosaceae > Heteromeles > Heteromeles arbutifolia. Next base: position 12,014,810 of record JANCRC010000002.1, on the reverse strand, counting down.
ATTAAATTTAAAAACTACAACAACTTCAATTTAATATCCATAATCAACATCATCATCCGCCATCGTAGGAGTATAGTCAGAGGCAAACAACTGCCGTCTGCTCATAATTTCTTTTTTTTTTCCTATCAAAATAGGCCTTACTCATTGGAGTGTAATTCGAAGTGTTCCTTTCCATATTCTTATCATCCATCTCTTCTTGTATTTGTTTGGCCCGTTCTTCATGCCTACACTTCATTTCTTCTGCCTCAAGGGCATTTTGCTCTGCCAATAATTGCAATGAGGCCGCCACTTCATGTTGAGCGGCGTAATCATCATTTGCCTTGCCCCTTTCCTTCAACCTTCGCGCCTTGTTTCGTCCCATAGCCCTAGGTATGGAACCTTCACCCGAAGACGGATTTTCTACCCTTGTTTGTTGAATGATTGGAGATTCAGCTTCATCCATATCTGCAGCTGAGGATGCAGTTCCGAACACTGGCGTAGGAGCTCTCTGTGGTGGATCTTCAAATAACACTCACCCTTTACAAATTTCCCAACAAATGTGAAACTGAAAGGGTTTCGAGCTGCTCTCGATATACAATTCCTCCGCTTGGCGTACCTAGAAAAAAATTAAAGGAAATTAATTTATGAAATTAAATGTAATATAATTAAATATTTAAAATAAATTGTGAAAACACTTACTTCGTCGTAGTAATTAGCGCCGCTTTCATGTCTACTTGCGGCTGCTAACAATGCTTGATGCCATTTGTTCAAACTTGGCTGAAGATGTTTCTTCCATCTTGAAGAACAACTATCATGGTTTCAAATATTCACTGGAGTGGTGCCTTCATAGAACTCTAAATATTTTTTGGACACACGAGTTCAAACACCTTCATTTGTTTGACAATTCCCTCTCACACTATCTTCCGACACCCATCTATAAGCCTTGCAAAGAGCTTCATCTTCTTTTCGGGTCCAAGCCCTACCTTTCATTACAGACGAGGCCATTTGAAAATTATTGAAAAAATTGAAGGATAGATTTTTGAAAGAGGAAAGAAAATATGAGAATTGAAATGGTGTAGGAATGGTGAAAATTTTGTAAGGAATGGTGAATGAATGGTTTAGGTATTTATAGGCAAAAAAAGGCCCAAAAAAAAATGAATCCAACAGTAACTGGCGCCAGCTAGCAACGGCCAGCTGACATCAGCTAGCCGTTGGATTCAAATTTTTTCATACTATTCCTGTCGGTTATAACCGACACTATTTGCAATTCAAATTACTATTTGTGTCAGTTATACCGACACTAATAATATAGTATATATTATTTCTGTCGGCTATAACCGACAGAAATAACAAAACATTAAAAAAAAAATGTCCAGCCCTCTCCTATTCCATGAGGCCCTCCCAGATTCCACAGCCCTCTGGCCTAACCCTCGGTTGGAGATGGTTTTCGAGCTATTTTCAGCCCTCTAGCCCCCTGGACCCTTCGGTTGGAGATGGCCTAAGTAGCCTAGCCTAGCCTACTTCTCCACAACATATATATCAATCTGTCAAATTTTGCTTTTTTTGAAAATTTGAGTTTAATAATTCTTTCTTCTTGCTTACTAGGGAAAAAGATTGACAGAAAATCAGTTAGTTACAGTTCGGATGGAAGCTCATCTTCTAAGGACTTCAGAGCCTTTAATTGCCTTTTCCTTTGGAGATGCTATGCTTCCGGAGATCCAGGTTAATCCATATTTCGTTCATTATGCAATGCTTCCAGAGGGTCTATATTGTCTGTTTAGTGTTGCTCTAGTTATGTTTTTGACTAAAAGTTTGTACTTGATTGCATCTATACATATTTCCCGATAATCAATTTGTTAAATTTGGGCCACCTTTTGATGCTAGAATACAATTTTGGGATTACCGGGAAACACCAAACGGAGAATAAACCATATATAAACCACAGTTTAGTTTCCGTCTATTGTCTATTTAGCGCCACTCCAGTTCTATGTTTAATGAAAAGTTCGTAACGGGTTATACTATCAATTTGTTAAGTTTGAATTATGTTTTGATACCAGAATACAGTGAGAGAACCTGCAAAGAAGAACATGTGTAAAGGTGTATCAGCAGCATATGCTGTCATTGTGTTGACCTACTGGCAACTGGCCTTTACTGGCTACGGGGCTTTTGGTTCACAAGTTCAACCTTATATCCCTTCCCACATTTCAACGACTAGGTTTCTTAACCCTACATTTGGACGGAGAACATATTAGATAGGGCCGCCTTAATAGGATAACTCTTATAACGAGTGAGACCGCATAGGCTTTGTTGAGACCAAAACACAAAGGCGGCCACATGCTTTTGTGAGATGTATTCTATGAATGATGTGATCGAGACACCTCTACCCGAAGTTTGCTCTTTCGAGGAAACTCAAGAGATAAGTTTCTTAACCCCATTTTTACCTTTTCCAAATCCCAAGTTTATTTTCTTCGTCTGAACGCAGTGTTAAACCCCTATTATTTTCCCAACTTTGAATTCACTTCTGATGCTGTTTTTACATTTCATAATGTGTAGATATATTGCAGGCCAACTTATGCCTACTTTGAGGAGGGACTCATGTCACAAAAAACCACCAGCACGGTCATTTCTCGCTCTAAAAAATCCTAATTCGGCTTTTTTTCACCTCGATCTGTATGGTTTTTTTTATCACTCATGTTGCAGCAGCCATGCCTTTCTTTGAAGACTTTATGTCAAACTGCTCCATTGGATTTTGTGTTCCCTGCATTGGCATATTTAAAAGCTAGGAGGCAGACCAAAAACACCAAAATGTACCTTTCTTTGTTGCTTCTCAACTTTGCAATGGTTGCTTGGTTCTCCGTTGTGGCAGTTTTGGGCTGCACTGGTGCTGTCAAGTTTATTGTGGAAGATGTCAAGACTTACAATTCTTTCATGATTTGTAAACAATAACATTTATAAGTGCACAAAAACAACTCTAAGTTTATGATACTTATACTATTCGCTCATTCTTTGGTCTGGTCATTAAGTTAAACCTAAATCATTCTGACGCAACAGTTAACAGACTCATTTTTTACTTACATGAACGCCATATTGATGTATAAATTAAACAATGTCATTTAAGCAACAAATAAGAATTTATTTTTGAACAAAATCTTTAACTATAGTCATCGTTTGACGATTTTCATGAATGGATTGAAAATAAGTCCACTGACCCTTTTAAAAATCCTCATAATATTTTTTAATGGAAAAAAAATTGACATAAATGGAAAGCATTTAATATTGGTCGAAGTAAGTTAAAGTGAAAATTTTAAATTCAAATCTCGTAAATGACAAGTTCATCACTAATTTATTATAATGGGCCCATTGTGTCCAAATTCTACACAATAATTTAACGACCACGATTCTCCGTCATACTAAACAATTACTCAAATCCATCCAGTCCTAGTGTGACCGCTCACATTTTTTTTCCTAGTTCCAAGGAGCTTGTAAACGTTTGACCATTGCCCAGAAATGGAAGTCACTTTGCCCTTTGATAAAAACCCAAGGCTCCACCACCTCCACCTGGGTTCAGTTTGGAATCGTTGTGCTTATTTATAAAACTTCTGTTGTGAAATAAAATGGTTAGGCTTTTGAAAAAGGACCTGATTGTCCGCCCTCCTCATCCCATCCCCTTCCCATGCCGTTCTATTTGAACGGTCATGGTTAAATCACGTCAACATTTTATATTATTTTTTTATAGAGATAATACGATAAAAAGTAATGGAAATATAAAATGTTGACGTGGCTTAACCGAAACTGTTCAAATAGGAGGGCATGAGAAGGGAATGGGATGGAAGAGGACAGACAATCCATGTCCTTTGAAAAATTGTATTTTTAAACCTATTGTGAGTATGAAGCATAAGTATAAAAGCGTTTGTTAAATATTAATATAAAAGTTTTATAGACATAATGTGAAAAATATTTTTCTATTAACTTTTTGTTAAAAAGATGGCTTCAAGAATGAATGAGATCCTCTCTGAATTCTCTTTGTGAAGATCTTGAAATTGTCTCTTTATAGTACATCAGAAATTATTTTAAATATTTTTATTTAAAATTAAATATAAAGAGTATCTGACGAAAACTTACCGCATGATACAGAATAAACGGATACGATTTAAAGATGGTCAGGAATCTCACAAATAGGATCAATCCTCATTCCTCGAGAATATCTAATCTTTTTTTCCTTCAAACATAACCTTCCATCAAATCACGCATCTCTTGCCCTTGCTGTCTCACCTTCCCCAAAAGCACAAAATATCAGGCCACCACAACAGTCTCACACCAAGAGTTACAGAGACCTACCTCTCTCTCTCTCCTCTTCCGATCACCATTCTCTCTCTCCTAGGGTATAAATTCAGCTCTGCTTCCATCTTGAACCTCTGTAAACCTCTATTCGTCCAGCTCCAATGTCTTTAGATTCGCCACCCCGCTACGGCACACTCCCATCCACCACCTTCACCACCGCCACGCCCGAACCATTCTCACGCGCCAGGACCACGGCCCAGTCCTTCTTCGCCACGCGCCGCCCATGGCTCGAGCTCGTTCAGCCCCTCTCCAGCTTCGCGCGCCCCTACACCTTCGGCGAAGCCACCCTCCGAATCAAGCGCAACCTTGGCCACTTCCGCGTGAACTACACGATGCTTGTCCTCTTCGTCCTCTTCCTCAGCCTCCTCTGGCACCCCGTCTCCCTCATCGTCTTCCTCCTCGTCTTCGTCGCCTGGTTCTTCCTCTACTTCTTCCGCGACGAACCCCTCGTAATTTTCCACCGAATCATCGACGACCGCGTCGTTTTGGGGATTCTCGCTGTCGTCACCGTCGTGGCTTTGGTCTTCACGCACGTGTGGCTGAACGTGCTGGTATCGGTTCTGATTGGGCTCGCGATTGTTGGGTTGCACGCGGCGTTTAGGGGGACGGATGATTTGTATGCCGACGAGCAGGAAGCTGCCGAAGGTGGGTTGCTCTCGGTTGTGGTGGGCAGTCCCAGGCGAACACGGTACACCCGCGTTTAGCTGATTGGAAAATACTGGGTGCCATTGGATCCTTGCTGGGTAGAAGAAAGTTTCTCTCTTTTTGGCATTGTAAGCTCAGTTTAGATCTGCTTTTAGGTAACATTTCATTCAATCTTGAGCTAAATTCTTTGCTTTTTTAGCTTTCGAATTCAGCTGCTTTTTCGATAGAGGTTTTCTTTTATACTTTACTTAAGCATGTATCAGATTGCTCTGGTTTCTGCCAATATATAGTGTTGATTTCAAGTGTGGTTGTTGAAAGAAGGGAAACATTGTAATCTTGTTGAGTTGTTGGAGTAAGGCCATTAATCTAATCGAGTTTATAATCCAAGTTTGCTTACAGTTTATGTGCATATTATGTGACGGATTTTAATGAGTTGCGTTTGCATTGTCGTATATGTATGTGCCAAGCAGTGTTCTTTGTGGCATATTACTTTTAGTTTTGATTTCGTAACTTTCTTGCATTTGGATGTGTTGCCGCCATTTGCATTTGAGTGTTGAAAGCTCGATATTTGCCTTCGTCAACCATCTCTTGGTGACTCGTTACATGTAAAATGCCAAATAGTGTTCCTCTGTAGCATATTACTTTCAATTTTGATTTTGTTTTCTTGAAGTTTGTTTGTTGGTGTTTCTGGTAAGTTTCTTCGATTGGGATGTGTTGCTATCGGCTTTTTCCATTGGCGCATTCGACTGTCTATTGCTCGGTACTTTCTTTCATCACAATCTAACTCTGTACAATCTGAAGTTTTAAAAGCTGATAGATACTTCATATATAATTGTTCTCACTCATCAAGTTTAATGGCCATGTGTATATATGTCACTACTCAATTTACCTTCTGCTAATAGATACTTCAGACTTCTATAGGACCCGCGTCGTGGACGTTGAAGGCCGGAGAGGGAGCTAAGCATGTTCTTCTGGTATGGCCCGGCATACCATCCTTCCCAACTCTGTTGATTTGTGATGATACAGTAGAGACTAGAGATGCAATGCTTTAATTTGGGCCACGTGACGATAAAAGTTATCGAATTGGTTATTAGAAAAGGGAAGGCAAGAAGATGTGTGCAAAGTCAATGGCTTTTAACACAATTATTTTGTAAAGAAGTTAGAAGGGTAGCTGGTTTTCCGTTTGGGAGAGGACTTTTGTTCCACATTATTCAGGAATATTTTTGTAGGGTAAGATTAAGCAACTTGGCATTCACTAATTATGTATTGGAAGCCTGTTTACTAGAGTGTTATATGCTAATGCTGTTTTATTATATGATAATGGTATTTCTGTTTAAACTTTAAATGTGTTTCGACTTTCTTTTTGTTTAATCCTTAAGATTATTGATTCTTGTACGCTTTTTACAAGAGAGATTATTGCATATAACAGGTGATGAGTGGGATGGAGGGACGGAGATAAATCTCGGTTGCACTCAAGTTTTTCTCTTCTTAAGCTTAAGCCACGGAGATTTCCTTGTACATAGTATAATTCTATGAGAAATGCTAGGGAGATTCTCTAAAAAATGAGACTCTAGAGTTTAGCAAAAAATTAGAAACGCGATTAGTATCATGTTTGTTTCGAGTCTTGGGGCTCAGGGGGGCTCAGGGGGGCACAGGAGGGCTCAGGAGGAACTGTATAAATAGTATAAACCAGGTGTTGGAGGAGGAACAATAATGTGCTGAGAGCTAATCTGAAAAGTCACGTGCGCACGTGATACTGTGTCTAGTTCCCACTTGAATCATTAGTTTACACACTCATGCCTCCGATAAAAATCTCTTATAAAGTTTTAATCGAAAAATCTATTCCCCAATCGTTGAAAGGTGATGGAGAAGTGGACAGCAGAGTCCCAAAATCACGTAGCATCACCAATCCACATGTAAATGCTTGAGGATATAATACGAATAACTAATTCACGTATTGTAACGTCAGTAGAGATACGAAAGCTATTAGTCTAATCACCAGAAGAGGCCAAGTCATTGCATTGGGACAATGGTGATCATATAGCGGTGGACAAAGTAGTTATTGGTCTAGTGGTACTTTATTCCATATGTAGAAGAGATATTGAGTTTGAATCTCCAGTCCCCATCGATAATACGAGAAAAAAGAAGAGACTACGTGCACAAGAGGAAAAATATTTTGTATATTGGTACTTGGCATTTTGTTACAGACAAGTAAACTGCGGCCAGAAACTGTGTATCAGTCAGGTTCATAGAACTAGTGCATCACATGATGCGAATCGATAATTTCAACAAGAAGAAAATTTGATCAGGTATAATACAGACATTGCAATGGCCATTCGCCAAGAACAACATGCCACACTTGCGTACGAGGGAAGATGAGCGAGTTTTTCTTCAGTAGTTCATTCGTCCCCTCTGACACTGCCGTGGGCAGCAGCAGTTGACAACACCCTGACTGCAAAGTTTGCAACACATACTCATACAATACATGCCGGATCAGAAACTGCATCTCTATCATCTCACAAATTCTATGGAAAAAACATGACACAACTGTTAGGAGTTTGAGACCTTTCGGGAATAAGCCAGCACCATCACAAAATCTTTTGCAGAGGACCCGACAGATGCTGTAATTCGTTCTGAAGGGGATGCCATTTGTAGCCACAGATCAACTAAGTTATACATTTCTAACGTGGGAACCACTGGTTGTCCCATACATTTAATCTCAACCTGCAAGAAATATTAATGAATCGTTACCAAAGGAAGCAAGCAACATATAGTAAAAATTTAACTATATTCCGAAGAAAAACACACAATTTGGGTACTTGGAATGATTTTTCAGTAGTCTTTTCAAATTAAACCCAAAATGGATTGGCTTACCTCAGCTTCGCTAGTTAGGTCTAGTTTCCTCATTAGGTATTTCTGGATGAACGAGACAGGCACGTTCCCATCCCTGTGACAAAAGAACCAAATATGAGACTAATGAGACAATCATTAGAGAACTCTTCCCATAACAAAATCATTCTCGCATCTTCAAAATCTTAAGTAGACGAAAGTTACAAGTACCAGCAGTGATGAATTTTGAACATTTACAGTTTTTTTCCGGAATGTTAAGATCAAATAATGGAGTTCATTAACGATTAAGAATGAAGCAGCATATGTTAGCTTGTCCATAAAACTTATAAATAGCACTGCAAAATTGAACACTTCACCATGCAATGATGAATGGTGCACTCAAACATGCATTAGAGCCGTAAAGAACTCACTTTATCCTTAAGTAACTTGTCGGAATTTGAGGCAAGGGTTCATCTCCTTCCCTGAAACCATTAACTCAATAACTCAATACACAAAGAAAGGGAGAGCAACTTGTCCAAAAAATTCTTTAAATAATCCAAATAAAGATAGAATCTTTCAAAGCTAAAGTTGTTTCTCACTGGTCTTCAGAAGCTATGAGTGAGAACCAAATTGGACCGGCTCTTCGTTCATGTTTGCCAAAAGTTGCATCCAAAACAGCTTGGGGTGAAATGCTTGATTCTGCAAATGATTCCCTCTTTCGTCGAACCCTACGCAGTTTTTTAGGTTTTACTGTTTCCGGAGAGGTAGGATAATTACTATTCTTTTCCTCCTCAACTTTTGATTTCTGTTTGTTTTCCTTATTTTTGGACTTGCGAACCTGAGGTTCACTTACATGCACTGGTTCTACTTTATTTTCAGACCCTTGGGAATTGGATTTGAGAGACTTGGTCCTATTCGCAACTTCGACCAAACAATTTAATGGTTTCCAAAGATCCAATTTCCCTTCCCATGGTTCACCGCCGTCCTCAGTTTCTTTATTGGATACAGGCTGGCTAGGCTCAGCAGAAAAAGAACTCTGTGCCAGCCAAATTTGAGAGCAATATATGCATTAGTATATTTATCCAAATGCAAAACTTTCTTTTTAAGCTTGTGGAAATAAAACCTCATCAGCAGTTTAACAAATGCATATAAGGAAAGCTAGATAAGACAGAATGTTGCCATCACTTACTGGCTTGTTATTTTGACCAGACTTATCTGATGCTTCAGGTGAGCTGTTGCTCTCTAGGTGATCTTCTGCTGAACCTTCCTCTTTCTTAATAGGCCTCTCAACCAAAAAACTGGATGCTTGTAAAGCAGAAGCCTTTCTTGCAACAGCTTTAGTTCTCCTTCCCGTCATGGTAGCCTGGGCTGATACTCTGGGAGTGCTGACCACCAACGACGAGAGAGATCTCTCCTTTCTTCTAGCTGGTAATGTAACTGAAGGCATAACTTCAGGTGCACTTACCTTTCTTCTTTTAAAAGGGAAAATCTTAGCCCTTACATCTTGCCAGCTGTGATCTGGCCTGATAACCAAGGTAACTAAAACCATCAATATATCATATGATTAAATCAACAAAAATCATAATGGATGTGCATGCTTGCCCAATAAGTACAATTTACAGTTGCATGACAAGGGCACAAGGACTGGAGAACTACAAATCATCTGCAACTAAATCAAGAATGTTGAATGGTTGCAAATGCAACTGCATGCACATGGAGAGAAGATCATAAAGAATTACGAGGCATATCCATATCAGGTGTAGTACCATCCTCCTAATTTGTCATCATCCCACAATAAACTCACTTATCAAAGAACAGTTCTTTGCCAATAAATTAATACGGGGAGGTTGTAGTTGATGGCATAAACCATGGCATTCTGATTAAAAGTGAAAAATGAATGATTCTGCTCGAAAAAGATGAAGGAAAACCAACTTCTCCAAAAATTGCATATTATAATCCATTTAAGTACTTATTTTGCTTAATCCGATGATAAGTTGACAAAATAGGAACCTTAATTTCTCCAGTGGAACACAACCCAGGTCTATGTTGCATATTGGACAGACTTCTAGTTCCTCGTCTGAAATCTTATTATATATGCACTTCCTGCAAACTGGAGAAGTACAAACAAAAAATCAATCATAATTATTCTCTACACTGCACACAGAAGAAACTTACGATAAAAAAAAAGGAGGGTGGAGGATCAGTCCGAGAAAAACTTCACGCGAAATTAATTTGATAAGCAACAGAAAACCCAGCATGAAGTAAACTAAATTCTTAATCAACGGAAAGAAAAGACAGCTAACGAGCTAAAGTAAAAGAAGCCAGTCTGTAAGTTGCGCACTGGTACGGATTTTGAACATAATTGCATGTTTGTAATTCTACCTTCAAGAACACATGACTCTAACTCTATACATTTGTTACACACTCTCAGGATTCCATCCTATGAACATTTACGAATGCAATGCGGTTATGCAACTTAGGCCACTGCAAGCAGAGACCTTCCGAGAGACGTCGGAATTATATCCCTTTTAGTCAAGCATTTGAAGTCATCAACAAGCATGTCAAATTGTCAATGAAATAAGATTCTGGTTGTTCATCAAATGGTTGGCAAATCCAATAGGCAAAGCTCCCCTCAGATCTTCGAGTCCAAAAACGTAAACAGAAAGAGAGAACGAGGACGGAAACCGTCTTGGAAAACATGGAATTCCAAAAACCCACATCCCAAAATCACGCAAACGACTCAAACCAATCCAAACCCAGATAACAAAAATGCAAAATACCAATAACCCAGATCACCAAAAACACCAAAACGCCATAAAAATCACAGCTTCACACTCCAAATTTCCAGAATCAGAAACGCAATCGGCAGAAACAGGAAAAACAAAGAATCTTTGGCACGAGGGAAGGAGGAGGAACTCACACGTGTGAAGACATTCGGATATGGTGGTGGCGTCTCTGAAGAGCTTATCGCAGAGAGGACAAGTCATGCATGCCGCAATCGTCTCCCTCCTCACTCTCACCACCGGATTCGCCATCTCCGACCCCACCAAGCCTTCAACTCCTCCCACTCTATAAATTCCAAAATTCCGAACTCCCCCACGTATTCACACACTGCATGTTGCGGCACGCACAAAATTTACGTCCATTTCTGCAAATCCACCTGCATTAGACCCAAAAACCACAAAAATCAGAACATCAACGGGACAACAAAGCAGGCGAAAAAGATGAGGAAAACCCAGCAAAATCTAAGGGAGAAGAAAGCAAGAAATAGATTATCATTACCCCTGTTGAAGCTGCGAGGAAGATTTGAGCCGTTTGGTTGGTGGGAAAGCAAGATTTGCGAGATGGGTTCGATCGCTTTCTGAGTACTCGACGTTGGTTTTGATGGATTCGAACAGAGGGTCAAGGTCTCAAGGATTATTGATCTGAATCGAGAGGCTCGCTCTTCGTCATAAAAGAGCATGAAGTTTTTTCCTTTTTTTTTTTTTTTTGACCAATTTTATTTCATTTTCTTATTTGAAAAGCAATATTAAATTGAAATTTAAAGACCAGGTTCAGCTCAAGATGGGAGGGTGAGGCTAACATGCGCCGAGGGTGCGTACTGATATTAAAGTGCGCACTGGGTTATCGTGCACCCGACGGCGAGTCTTGCTGAAGTGTGAGTCTTATTTTGTGTCCACATGTGCATAATAGCAGGCGGTCGCATTTAACTTTTTTTGGTATTTTTATTTTTAATTTGAGAAAAATAGATTTCACGTACGGAATGGACTGAGTCAAAGCCACTTGAAACCCATACTATCTATGTTTCCACTTTCCAATCACCATTTTTCACTTTTGTGTTTTACCGCGCAGTGAAATTAATGTGCAAAGGTGTGAAGAGCGAATGAGAATTCTTTTCTGATTCTATTTGTGATCTTTTCGGATTCTTTTTGTGAGGATATAGTGAATTCTTCAATCATGTTCATTCATCATAAAATGTGAGGTCAGTTTTCGTCAAGTACTATTTGTGTTCTAATTTAAATAAAAAAACTAATGAAAAGAGTTTGAAAACTTTGAGTTTTAATCAAAATGACAAAAAGGTTTTGTAAGTGAATAGTACCAGGAGTGACTTTTTAGAGTAAAAATGTCATTTTCGTTAAAAGTGAACAGTACCAAGAGTGTTTTGTTAAACCTCCCTAAAAAAAATTGGGTTTACACGTCCCTTGTGTATCTGGCATGAAATGTCACTATATGAATTGTTCTATTATTGGTCTTTTCATTGTGTTCACTTACAACAAGAAACAACCACCAGCGTTGACCTCTTTGCTTTTAATAAAGTGGAGCGGGGAAATTTTCTTGTATTTGCTTAGAGCTTTTTGAATGCCAAAATTTTTTTAGTATATTTTACACCCTCAATTTTTGTTCAGTTATAACCTCATATAATGATATAAACATCTTTAAAATATTTCAATTTCATATTTACTTTTTATTTGATTTTAATGGCATACATCTATCGTAATTTATGTTGGTTTCTTCATTATATGCTTGTATGAAACGATGCGGGCCCCACAAAACATGTGCCACGTGAATAAAAACAAATAAATCATTTGTAATTATAAAATGGGCTCACCATCTCCTTCTTCTCCAGCAACCTTTCAACAAGTCCTTCGCCGACGACGATTGTGTAAATTAAATTAACATAATTTATTGGGATTTTCGTGGCGTTCTTGAGCTGGGATTTTCGTGGCATTCTCGAGCTGATGAACACCGAAGCTTTTCTAGCTTGAGGATTGAAATAATAAGTAAAAAAGAACCTAAAACCATACTTTACTCGTAGGGCTCAGCCGCCACTTTCCCCAACACCAGTGGCGAAGCTACATGAGGGCGAGGAGTGGCGGCCGCCCTCCCCTAGCCAAAAAAATGCCTAGGAGCGCTGGTTCAACCCCTTCGCTCTCGTCGGAATTCATGGCACCTGTAAAAATTTGTTTTGGCTGGTGCAGTGTCTTGGTCGAATTTGTAGAGGAAGGGCGATAGTTTGGTTGGATTTGCAAAGGAATGACGAAGATGGAGGAGAGAGGTTGGGATTGACGGAGCGGCTAGCACACCAAAATCTGCAAAAAAAAAGAGTTGCAGAGCAGCAGCAACTCGCTGAAGAAGACGAAGCCTTCTTCTTCTTCTTGAAGTTTCCCTTACCTAAACGGCGTTGTTTCCAAAAGATGTCGATTAATTTTTCTGACTTTTCATTGGTATACCTTGGTTTTCTAAACTGACTGTACAGAGTCTAGACCCCACAATTTTATTCTTTTTCTAATCTTTCTAAACCCAGCTTTCTCTTGTCATTTGATTACCCATTTTCCTTTTTTTTTTGGGTAAATTACATAGTATCCCCTCAGGTTTGAGGTCTATTACAACCCCATACAACATCTTTAAAACATTTCACTTTCATACCTCACGTACTATTTTATTTCAAAAAAATACCTCCGTTAGATTTTCCATCCATTAGTCTGTTAAATGTTGATATGGCATTAGTGGACCCCGTTACATGTCAGCCCACTCCCTCCAAAACTTGCACACGTGGATATCCATCTGCCACGTCATGCCAACTTTAGGCACCTTCCGGAGCACCGTGGGCGACGAATTGACACCGGGAAGCTTTAGGCACCCCCCGGCTTTATCAGCGAAATTGACCATCTTCTGTCCACTTTTGGACTTCGTGGCAGGTATAAAACTTGTTCCTCTTGTTGAGCTCTATCTTCCTATAAATTTTGGTAGAGTTTGGAGTTAGACAAAAAAGTGGGTTTCCGGTCGCCGGAAACCACCACGCGCAGCGGCACATGTGGCTGGGCATGGGGGAGAATCTGTTTTCATGGATTTTGGATAGCAGGACATCCTTGATGTCCTGTGCCCATATCCAAAGTCTGTTGGTTGAAATTTGATACGATGATTCGAATGTTCAAATTTTTTCGGATAATTGTACAGCCGTACGATTTTTCATAATTGACGACCATTTGACTGTTGGATCGTCACCAAACTTTGAGATATTATAGTACATAATATTTGAGGACCTTAGGAGCTTACGGATCTTCCCGAATTGGATTTGCAAGTTAGTAAATTAAAACGTCAACCGCCACTCGAATGTTGTGATTGTCGGAGATCCAACTGTTGGATCGAAATGAAATTTTAGTAGGATGTTTTAGAAGCGTAATGTGAACTACAAATGGTTTGATCCCTTGGTAGGGTACGTAGGCAGTATAACGAGAAGGTTAGATGCAGCCATAATAAAATATCTGAGATTAATCTTTTAGTGAAATTTGCTAAGAAAATGAATTTGGGGCCTATCTTAGTAATTAGCTTCCGAATTAGAAATTTCGGGTCGTTACAGGCATGGCTGCATAGAAGACTAGTGAGGTCAAATCCCCGACATAAACATGTACGTTCAGTCAAGTCAACAACAAATTGGTCACCTTTTCCAACATCCACTTGGAATTTAGTCCCACCAGACCATTGAGCAATGCATCGACCACTCTCTATTTTTGCAACCTCCAACTTCTTCTTAATCTTGGGACACAAATCTCCAGGTTGTCTCAGCATAATGTCTTTTCTCATTTGAATCTTTCTCATCAACATGGTATGAATGATCTGAAGCATGGTAACAATTGGTTTCGACCTTGCCTTTACTATCACGGCATTGAAACTTTCACATAAGTTGTTCAGCAACATTTCACACTTGGTATGCGTTTGAAAATGGGACCTACTCTAATGAATGACATGTCTCTTCATGAGCCAATCATATGCATCTTCGCTCAACAATCTAAGCTCATCCATGGCTCTTCTAAAGTGTGGAATTGTAATGGTCTTGGCAACAACCCATAAAGCATTCTTCAATGCCTTACCCTTAAACTATTCTTTATAGTTTATGTACAAATGCCGCACACAAAACATATGGTGACAATCGGGAAGAATCGCTAAGAATACATGAATTAAACTCTTCTACTTGTCACTAATGAATGTCCAACGATGCTGATTTATAATCCCAATATCCTCGGCCATAATCTCCAAGAGCCAAATCCAGGAATCTTTGTTCTCCATCTAGACAACTGCATAAGCTATCACCTAAGTTTCATAATTGGGATCTGTCCCCACAGTAACCAACAATTGACCTCCATGCTGGGACTTCAAATGACAACCATCTAAACTAATCAAGGGTTTGCAGCCATGCTTGAAACCTTCATTACATGCACCCAAACACATATACATCATTTGAAACCTTCATTCATCCAACTTTATCTTCACAGTGCTCCCTAGGTTTGTCTTTTTAATTTCCTTGGCAAAATCCCACAATCTTGTGTATTGCTTAGCATGCTCACCCCTATATAATCTTCATAACAACAATCATAGCCCTATAAGCTTTCATCTTAGAGCAACCATGTTTCCATTCAGCTTCAATGGTGTCCATAAAAGACTCAACATGTCATGTTGGATTAAGTTGGATCTTTTCCAAGTACTGCTTAGTAAGCCAAGACTGTTTCCTATTCCTATTCATCCATAATCTACCACATGTGTGGTGATCCAAAATCTTTTTTATCTGCATGCTGTTTGAATTGCACATCTTCCCACACTTGGCAAGCTACGAACAACCTTCTTTGCACGCTGCATTAACCTTGAACTTCTCATTTCGTGGAAAATGGACATCCACATACCCATTTATCATGGAGTGCATAACTATTGCCTTTTTGAACTGTGATGCGTCCCTAAATATCAACCTTAAGGACAAGTGTGGGTTCTTCGTGTCAGTCTTCTCATTAAACTCAGAATAATGCTCATTGTTGCTTAGATCACCATCTTCATCTTCATGCACACTGTGAAGGCCATCCGAATTGTAATCCAGCTCACTAATAAGATCTACATCAATCTCTTCTTCAAATTCTTCACTTTGTTGCCTAGATCCCTCCCCAAATTGTGGGTTATTTTGTTCCCTAATGCTAGCCAACACTGCATCATTATGTGCATCCACATGATTATCTACAAACTTCATAAACTATAAGTGATCTTCATCAGCAGGAAATTCTTCTTCTATGAAGTCACTGTCATTTTCATCTTCTTCTTCCGCTCCTTCATCACCCACATCAGCCACTCATTCATCCTCCACCCCTTCATCGGCCACTCCTTCATCCTTCACCCCTTCATCAGCCATTCCTTCATCAACTAACCTTTCATCAGGCACTCATTCACTCATTACTTCATCCTCAACTACTCTATCACCCATTTCATCATTCACTTCTTCAACAACTTGAGTCACACATTGGGAAGGCACATTACATTCACCACCAAGGCCACTGACTGGATATTCTATGGCTAGCTTGGCATTTCCTCTATTTACTTGCACTGGCCTTTCCTCTATCAAATTGCACTGGTCATCCTCATCACCATCAAGTTCTTCAATAACCACTCTACTCTGAGCAACCGGTTCAAATAACTTCATAAACTTCATCTCTTGAGAGACACATTCTTCAGGTGTTATCTTCTCAACATACACATCAATCAGAGTATGGTTTGGCACAAATTTGCACATGTTGATAACATCTGAATCTATCATCAAAGGCTTCAACCCATTTCGAATTTCCATCCCTGGGATCCTATACTGGTAACTCATGAAGACATTCTCATATCCCAGTTCCTCAACCATATTGTCAACCTCAAGCAATGACATGAAATCTTTGTCACAATAGTCAAAGAAATCCACCTTCCCTCCAACATAAAAGTCTTCACTGAGTTGTCCACCGTGATACATTTTGATTGTGAATAGTTCATTGTTCCCTGAAATTGCAGCATAAAAACCCTATTATAAACTGATGAAACCCTAATTTTTGCATAAAAAATTCCTATTTTAAAGTGATGAAACCTAAAATTCAAGACCTAGGACCACAAAACAATTCACAGATAAAGACACACCATAAATGACAATGTGGTGTCCCATATAAAGGCAAGCACTGCCAAACATACATAACCCACAAGCTTTTTTTCCAACATGATTAAACAAGGACAAAAGTCCTCCATTAACCAACAACACCAAACAATTTTAGTTCCCCACCATTTTCGAACAAAGCAATTTAAAATTAGGAAATATAGATCCAAAATTACAAAGTACACACAAATTCAGATCCCCAACACTTTTGAACACTTCAACCATTTTCGAACAGTCCAAGCATTATCGAACAACACAAAATAAAGAAACCAAAAAGCACTAACCGTATGTTGGGAATGGATCTAACGGATCCTCCCTCCTTTCCCAGGTCATTTTCAGCCTTCGACTTCGAATCCTTCACTTCGAAGCACTTGATTATCGTTGCAATCGGGAGTTGGTTCTGGGTTATGGATTGTGGGTTGCGGGTCACGGGTTAAGGGTTGTTACAGGTAGTGGGTACGACGCCGACAGGAAATCGACGAGTATAGAGTGATGGAAATAAGGTTTTGCGACGAAAGTAGGGTTACCATAACTTCGTCTTTCTCAATTCTAGGTTTGGGAATAGTGGTGTGCTCGATGATAGTGGGGTTGTGTTGGTTACTAGGATGGGAATAGTGGGTTAGAGATTCAAGAAACTTATTAATTTTAAATTTGCCATGTTGTCAGTCCACGTGGCTCCACGTGGACTATAAAATTCCACGTGTGCAAGTTTTGGAGGGTGTGGGCTGACGTGTAACGAGGTCCACTAATGTCATGTCAGCATTTAACAGACAAATGGATGGAAAATCTAACGGAGGTATTATTTTGAAATAAAATGGTACGAGATGTATGAAAGTGAAATGTTTTAAAGATGTTGTATGGAGTTGTAATAGACCTCAAACATGAAGGGGTACTATGTAATTTACCTTTCTTTTTTTCTTCATGACCTCAACTTTCTTTTTGTCGTTTATTTATCCATTTATCTTTTTTCAAGATTGTTTATTTATCCTTGTAAGTTTTATTTTCCTTCTTTCTTCTGTTTTCTATTTTAAGACTCCACCATATTCACTTTAAATTAAACTCTCACATTATATAAATATTATGTTATTTCCTTAAAAAAAAGTAATATAAGTATTATTTGATGTTTATTTATATAATACTAGTAAAATTTAATTAAATCCGCATAGGTTCCCACCTAGTCCGCCTAGACGGTTAGTTGCTAGGCCCTAGTCTGCCACCCGATTAGCGTCTAGCGTTTTTTATAGCCTTGCTTTTTTTCTCTCTTAAAATATTGTGTTGACCCACCACTTATCTTCCGATCTTTATCTTTCTACCCCACTTGTTTCCTCCTCTCTTTTTTATCTTCTGACCTCACCCCCTTTTTTTTTGTGGTTTGTTAACACATTTCTCTCTTCTTCTTTTTTTGTATGTATTTTTATTTTCTCTTTTAAGACTCCCCCCGTATTTATCTTAAACTCTTGCATTATTTATAATATTGTATTACTTTTTAAAAACAATGTAAATATTGTTTCATGCTTATTTTACGATAATTTAAATCCATCTAGGCTCCTGCCTAGATCTCACCTGGGCAACTAGCTGCTAAGTCACAGTCTGCTATTTGACTAGCACCTAACATTTTTTAGGATCTAATCCTAGCGAATTTAAGCTTCTTACATTGGCTTTGATATTATTGCTTACAACCGCTTTGGTGGAGAGACTATTTTCTGCTATGAATATTGACTCAAAACTTTGCACTCTCCAATATAAAAGTAACCGCTTCGATTGAACCTTGCACTCTTTTGAATTTCGCTTCTCCCTTGACAAATCCTGGCTTCGCCACTGCCCAGCACCACCGCACATCTCTCTCGTTGCTGGCCCCGCGACGTTCACATAGACGAAGAAACTATCAGAATTCTAGATAAATGAATGACATTGAAATGAAATAATAAGTAAATGTATAAGATTGAAATGTTCTAAAGATGTTGTCGATGTTGTAATTGAATAGAAACCTAAGGAGCAAAATGTAAATTATCTAATTTTAAAGAGTGCTACTAAACACACCCCATTGTCCTATTTCTACACCCCATATTATAATCTCAACCACCATGAAAAATTTAAAAACTAAAATCCTATTAATCCACCCCAATTATTCCTCAAAATAACCTCAAATATCTAAATCTTTTTTTTTTCACCCCAACTGCATCATCAGTGTATGCGCAAGTCATCACGCCGCACGAGTCGAACGACCTCGATTTGAAGCTAGTTGACGTTGGCCCAAATGCCAAATTGCTTGAATTTCCAATAAACAGATTATAATTATAAAAGGGTGGTGAAGATATGAATCAAATTTGAAAGAGAGAACATTACTTAGTGAAGGAGGTGATAGGTGATGTTGGTAGAGAGGACTTGGGCTGTGTAATCGTCATTGGACATGAGAGGCTCTCTCCTTGAAATTCCATCTACATCTACTGCATGCAAATCGAATGATGATAGTTTTATCGAACCCCTAATACCAACTTTATGACAAATTTGAACATAACCATAAACAACCATGGAACGATCTCGAGACGCGGCCGCTGAGCACGAGACTCAACCTGGAATAACTAGACCATCAGCCGCCTTCGTCAATATTGTGAAGGCAGATGGTGGTGGTGGTGGTCTGCAATCTCTCTCTCTTTCCCTCTCTAGGTCCCTCTCTAGGGGTTGGACATTCGGGGGGCGCCGCCCTAGGATCAGATGTCGGCGGGGACGCGCTTGAGAGCCATGACGGCGTAGGCCTCCTCGGCGATGCGAGCATGGATGGGGAGATTTTTCCAAGTCCTTTGATGTAATTTTACAAAAAGGTAAAAATGGCAGTAAAAATTTTATAAACTAGTGGGGTGGCGAGATAAGACAACGGGATGGGTTTATCAGCACTCATTTTAAAAATGGGGACCATTTCAAACATAGCCATACAAACACAACCCTTTGTTTACTTGTAACTTTTACTTAAAATTATACTCACCGGCTGTCGTAGGGCAGCCTTCGATTTTGAGAGGTTGCCATGGCACTCGCTTCACCGGAAAATTATTCGGCATGGCTGTTGTAGACTAGAAAGACGGACGAGTTGTCATATTGGGGCCACATGAGACTAAATCTACCATGTGTGTGTTTCTGATGAATTTATCCACTTCATGGGTCTCAAAAAGAAATTTCAGTTTATTAATATCATGGAGAGATGAGTTTAGGGATGAAAAATATGAGATCGTGCCTAAACCAATTTTTAAGTACACAATTCGATGAGTTGTAAGTGATTGTCCCCATCTAAAAAATGTTCCCACATTCAGCACGATCTTATATATATATATATATATATGCAATAATTCAATTGTGAACGAAATGCCACCTACACAGCACAGCCAGCACAACAATAGTTGAAGAACATGTAAAACATGTTAGTCACGTGCGGCATGCTCCTCCTCCTAGGAGTGGGTCATACCAGTTAAGTAACAGGACAATTGTGAGGGACCAGATTTGTGAATTAAGAATTAACATGTAATAAGATTGATTAGCATGTAATTAAAGACCATGACTTGACTTCCAAAACAAAATCTCATGCATATTTATATACAAGCGATACTGGACGAGACATAATTGAAATGTGACTCGAAGTGGAAGAGTAAACAATGCTCGTAACCAATTGAGCTACAAGCTTTTTACAATCTCCTACACGTTGATGCCAACGTAATCGCAACATTAAACTTTATTCGGTTTTTTGATCAATTGCTAACTACAAGTAACCCCTTGAGCCAATGCTGCCTATATTTGTACATAACAATACATGATGATGATAGTTGCAAAGCTCTACTATGTATACATCTTTCTCAACAGATCAAATGGTATGAGTATCAAGATCCAACAAGACCTTTGTGCCGAGCGTACGAGATTATCAACAAGAAAACGGAGCCGCAAACTATCCCCGTGACGATGATCACCTAAGTTATGTTATGGAAATGGAGTTTGAAATGAAAATTTATCTCCTAAGAAGTGAAGGAAATTATGTGGAGTGTGGCGGTATACGTACCCATTTGAATATGTATCCATGATCTTTTGTCCATGTATACGGGATGTTCATGCCAAATATTGCAGCCACCAAAGAACACATAGACAAACAAACAGTTCCAGAACTTAGGAACAGCTCTAGCTGTCACCGGAAACTCATGTTAACCATAAAAAAGGATATACACTTAAAACGTCGGCATAGTATCTTTTTTGAGTCCTAAAGACATTACCTGAATTAGCTGATTCCGATGATTGTCAAGCTGCAATGAAATGCGCATTAGATCAGACATGTTAAATCTGTGCATATTGTTAAAGAAACTACCGTGCAGGTGAAGTCCGAAATCAGTGTATCAAGGTTTCAATATCATGTGAACAACCATTACCTGGATATTAATGTAATCCTCTGTGTCATCGATGTATTCGCGCAGCTGGTAAGGAAAGAATGAATTGTGTTAGTTTTATCTCATATCAGTAGAAAGTTAGGATACTGCAATAGTAGTAATAATGCATACCGCTGTCAATTTATTCAACGTGCTTTCAATTTGCATAAAGTAAGCCTGCAAAAGATAATAGGATTCGACTCAGACTTCAGGTTTGGTTTGGCTGTACAATAGTATAAAATCTGTGATAAATTATAACCTCGAGCAACATCTCAAGTTCCTCGACATCATTCTCTTCTTCAACTGTCGTTGCTGCACTCACCCTGCTTGTTCTGGATACCTTTGAGCCTATAGTTATAGTAGGTGAGGCGAGAGACCAATTTGGAGCGCCAGAGTCGCTGACAGGTGAAGTCCCCACCATCTTTCTTGACAAGTAAAGGTCTGCCATATCATCATCATCATCAAGAAGTTGTTCGAGTTCATCTCTTACCTAGAATGCATTATTCCATAAAGGAAATAAGTTCATACTTGTAAGCGAAAATTAGAAAATATATATTTGCCATTTTTCTCAACTTCTACCTTTGTGGCAACAAAAACAATACAACATTGTTAAGGGAATTGATTGCAGAACTAAATCAAGAAACAAATCCCCTGCATCACTGAGCATAAGAGAAATGTAGTTAAGTATTAGCATATGACTGCCGTTTTCAGCATAAAATTGGTAACTGTCATACCTTTTGAACCCGATTTGTCAACCTGGTCATTGCACTCTTCAACTTCCGAACACGGTCCAAATTACGACTGCTAATCTGCAAATAATTCCAGCTGTTTCAACAGAGAAGAACAATCTAAACAAGTTTTCCTTTTATAATGTAATTAGGAGGCTTTAAACACTTTGGTTATGCAATCAGGGATTTAGAAAATAAATGAAATTCTAAGAATCATTTACCTTGGAGGTCAGCTCATCTAAAGCCGGATAAGCATCAGCCTCTAGAACTCTAGTCTGCGCATCAAGAAAACTACAGATACCTTCTAGTGCAACTTCTAAAGCTCGGAATTCGAATGGGAATTCTAAATCATGACATAAACAAAACAACCACGAAATTAAGTCAAAGAACAGATAAACAACAAGCACAAAACTTGGGTACCAAATTGGAACCATACTAACGCAACTAGGAACACGGAAAATTGAGCTCCAACTTCCAGAGCAACACTATGACATAAACCGATAAGGGAGAAGTTTTGAGGTCACACCATTTTCCTCATCTGTTTCATCTTTTTGTACCCCAGAAGCGTCTTCTTCTTCTCCTTGGCCATTGAAATTGGTACTTGACAGAGGCAAACGCCTTTGAAGCTCCGTAACGATGGGAAGTACAGTATCATCAAACGGGTCTCTAAGCAGTACCTACACCAATAACAATCTTAACCATTTGCCTAGGATATATTTTACTTCAATGCATTTGAAATCCACTCATTATTCTCCTCACAAGTATACTCGGCTATTCTACTCTAATTCAAACTAAACTACGTGAGACGGATTTAAACTTGGGTGCAGCGGAGGAGCACACTGCCTCGAGGCTATTTAGCTACGCGTATGCTAATTGTGATTAGTTGCTAGTTTAGTGCTACTTATATTATAACAAACAATAAGAAGTGTAAAGGCAAAGGCAAATAAAACAGTACAAATACACATTAATCTAATTACCTCATCCGCTGTGATTATTGCTTTGATGTGCTGGAACCCAAATCCCATAAGGCATACGCAACAAGAACAGTGTTTATTACAAGAAAAAAAGCCAGAAGCAGAAAAGAACGAAAAGCACTTATGGAAATCTCACAACCGACCTCCAAATTAAGAACAATCACTTTCTCTCTGCCCAAGATTGTAGAAGGATACGAAAGCAATGGATCGAGAAGCCGAAGATCTCGAGCGTGAATCTGAACTCGGTGGATAATGGCGTGCTTGTCCAAATCCAAAACCGTTCCCTGCCCGTCATGGTCCAGCGAAATCCAGCTTCTCAAAGCTGCAGTTTTTTTCTTGCTGGTGGCAGAGGCTTGAGCCTGCGTCTGAGCAGTCTCCTCCGGCGCCGGGACCAGCAGCTCATCCCGGGCCATTTCCAGAGCTAACATATCTCCGATTGGGAAAGGCTGCTTATTGGGAAAGCAGATTAAGGAATATGGGGAAGTGGGAAAGTGGAAAGTTTAGAACTTTCTGTGAATCAATCAATTGGGTTTGTTGGTGAATTGGAAAATTTGGAGAATTCATGGGTTTTGGGGGATTTGGGATTGGGGAGGTGGGTTTGGAGGAAAAGGGGTTTGGGGGGTTTGGAGGTTAAACAGTGGTGAAAACTTGGAGCTTTAACAAAATATGGTGGAGATATTTGCATGGCTTGGTGGCTGCTGGTGGAAGTGTAAGAGTGCAAGTAAACTTTTGAGAGGGGATAAATATACGTCGGAATCAAGTTTTACCTGCATTAAACGGCGCGTGCGCTCACATTCCCTCTCATCAATTATTTGCCTTAAGCAGTTTTTAATAGAACGACTTATTTACATTAAGGATTGAGGTACTTGAGTGATTGGTTTTGATATAATGCGTATTTCTTGTGAGAAGAGTGAATGGAAAAATTGGAACTGCGGAATTGTCCAAGTCTAGCGTGTCGATCCTACAGGTGGAATGAACGTCTTTAGTCGTACTGGGATGATGTTGATTGCGTTTGAATTTTGATTCTATGTAAGCGGAAAAAGTTAAACGACATACCGACTTTATGAAAATAACTAACTTTTAAATCGTAACGAAAAATATGTGTTATTCGGCCAAAAGCTAATTTCTCCTTTATTTAGTTTGCCATTTCATTTCGCAAAATAAGGTTTGCAATATTTTTAACATTGGCGTGTATGTGTCATAATAAAATAATGGTATTATATAGGAGTTGACAAAGGCTTTCAAAAAAAATCATTGTGTACCCTAAACATATAAAAATATAAGTGAAAATACATTTGGAAGAGTATAGAATGAATTATTTGGAGTGCCCTTGACAAGGGAGATGGATTATCTGCCCTCCCATTTCCATACTCTTCCCATGCCCTCCTGTTTTGTGTGGTCATGGTTAAGTCACGTCAACATTTTATATTAATTTTCTATATAAATAATAAAACAAAAAGTAATAGAAATATAAAATGTTAACGTGACTTAACCGTGACCACACAAACAGAGGGGCATGTGGAGAGTATGGAAATGGAAGGGCAGACAATCCACCTCCCTTGACAAGACCCGTTATGTATTGAAATCTTGATTACTTTCCATTCCATATATTTCCAATTAGTTGAATAAGAAGGATAATAACATTCCTAACATACTAAGTACGCGAAATAAAAGCTATTAATATCGATAATAACATTCACAACAAGCTCATTCTTTTCATAATCAAAGCCAAATTAATATCGATAATAACATTCACAACAAACTCATTCTTTTGATAATCAACGCCAAATTAATACGTTTGGTGAGATATTAAGGAGAGGAAATCAAGGAGGGAGTGGTCGGAGTGGCGACTACCACAAGAAATTAGTTAAGACAACTAACAAGATGGTCTTTTTACCAAAAAACCAAGATGCTTTGAAATGGAGATTTGCTAGATCCATTCTATTATCTTATTTCATCACCCACGTTATATTTACATCCATTATAAAAAGTTAAAAAAAAAACTAAAATGTTATTTCCCTACCCACTATTATTCCTAAAATAACCCTTAATTAATATATATATATATATATATATATAATTATAAACTTGTCTCTTAAAAAATATAAAAAAAATATATATATAAAACTAAAATTAAGGATACGGTAATGATAGAATTTCATCTGCTTCATCTAACATAAGAAAAATGCATGATTGTTTCATACTAAGAAAAATCGTTTGAACAGAACGTGAGAGTTATCACGCCCAAACTAAGTTCATTACTTTTGCTTTCTCTGAATGAAAGAAGATTGGACGATGAGTTAGGGTTTAAGGAAGACAAATCGTCTAAACAGAGTGCAAAAGTTATCATGACCAAACCTTTTTTTTTTAAATAACGAAAAGAGGGTAACTAAGGTCCTTATTAGTCATTTTACAAGTGGACAAAGTTGTAATTAAAAAATGAGAGCTACTAGACCCACCACATTGTCTTATTTTCCCACCCACATTATAATCTCACCCATCTTAAAAAGTTAATAAATTAAAATGTTATTTCCCCACCCACTATTATTCCCAAAATAACCTTTAATATATACATACATATGAAATTCTAAAATTCTCTCTTAAAAATATAACAAATAATATGTAAAAGAAAACCACTAATTAAGGTCTACAAATTCAAATGGAAACAACAGAGGTATCCAAATTCAAAAGAATTCGACAACGACAAATTCAAAAATACGACTGACAAATTCAAATGACCTACACACAAATTATTCTTCTACATTTTCAATGGAAACATAATCTTCTACCTCTTCCGTAGAAGCGTCACTTCTACTTGTTCAATGAAAAAATCATCTTCTAAGTCCATTGATATTTTTTTACTTTCTCTTAATGAAAGGAGATGAAAATATGAGTTAGGGTTTAAGGTAGACAAATCGTCTCCCATGCCCAACTTTTATTTATTTATTTTTAAATTAAGCAAAACAAGATAATTAATATCCTTATCAGTCTTTTTGCAAATGGACAAATTTGTAATTAAAAAATTCATTAAAAGGTGGGTGGGAAGATAAGACATTAAGGTGGGAATAACATCACTCTAAAAAATTTATTAAAAAGTGGGTGGGAAGATAAAACATTGGGGTGGGAATAACAATACTCTTGAAATGCAATTGTTAATGTCTTAATGACATACATGTTAAGGATTAAGAAATGCATAAAATGGTTGTTCCCTCACACCATCCACACATACATGCACTAGCGGATGCATTGAGGGGCAGGGGGTCAGCTGACCCCTGAACTTCGGTGAATGTCCACCTTGGGTGCTGCCCTTTTGAAGATTAGAGTTGGCTTCATACATGCCCTTTTGATAAAATGTATGAAAGAAGAGTGAATGAAATGATGATCTTAGTGAATAACAAAGCATCATCATTCTTGGACAAATATATTAATGGGATGCAATGATATCAAACATTGTTAGTGTGTTCAAGATAAGTGTGTTTCTTTGTTAAGCATTCACATGGGAGCAGTCTTGGAACATGTTAGTTACCCTCGCAAATGAGGCATTAACATGTGTGCATTATGCCTTTCCAAATGACTTCAGGCCTACCAAGACTCGATGAAATGGCGATATGCATGCTATTTCTGGTAAAAAAAAATTGTGCGCGCACTATTCTTATTGACCCCCATAATATTATTTTCTGGGTCCGCCACTGCATACATGTAACTTGCTTAATATTTTCAGCGCGTTAAATGAATTTTTTTCCTTAAAAGATTGGCTGATTTTATTGGAAACTAGCCTCTCGCTATATTCATACGCATGTGACAATTGACTTTTTTTTTATTAAAATATATTTTGAAAAATAACGAACTTTCGAAATTCTTAACGGAAAAAAGGCAGTTTGGATATTATGAAAGCTTTACTCTTTTTGCTTTCTTCCTTTATATAAATAGATATAGATGATCAAAGACGCATATCAACACCTGCCTCAGGGGCTAAACGATTAACCAACCGAGTTCAAATCGGTTCCATGGACACTAGCATTCTCCCTACCAACAGAAGAGCAACCGCATGCGCGGCCTTGTAACAATCTCGAGGAGCAAATTGAAATGAATTGAATTTTCTTGTCATTTGGAAATTTCATACATTCGTTTTTTTATTAAGAACTAGCATATGCCTACACACTTTGTGTGTGTGTGTATGGACAATTTTTAAATTTTTTTATTTAAAATGAGAAAGAGAGAACGTGGAAATGAGGATGAGTTTTTCTTTTTATTTTTATTTTTTAAATTAGAGATTTGTTAGAATAATATATATGTGATGCTTTTAAAAAAACTGTAAAATTAAGTTTGTACAAAATTACTTTATCGTCCATAATTTTATTTTATGATAGAAAACAAAAATGTCTTTTCACTTTGGTTGACAAAGCGAAGTTTTATTAATATGTAATTTAGAGGTACACATCATCAATATATATTTATACTGATATATTAATAGCATGTTAATACGTTTTGTTCACTATAATAATATAGAAACATTCCATAAATTTATTATAAATATCCTCTATATATACTACACTATATACTATATGTCACGTTCCCAAATTCTATTTCACATTCATATATATATTTATATGTTTTTATTAAATTATTAGTCACATGGATCCAATTTCTTGCCGACCTTTCATACACTAATTAATTACTATCATGTACGAAAGTACGTGACACGAGATCTTCAAGTATTTCATATTAAATTTAAAATGATTAGACTTGTTACATGAACCATGTGACCCTCTTCTCCTTTACCTGAAAAAAGTACCTCACTTCCAGGCTTAAAGTCAAAAAACTTGAGCAAAAGTCATGAGGTCCCTCACACATTTCATTTCAGGCTACAAATTTCGGTCCTTTTTTTGGTGTTTGTCAGTGTTGATGAGTCATGGAGGATCAATTCCTATCACGGGTTCGGTTTATCTCTCCCATCACGTAATTACACTTTTAAAATAAAAGTTTCTTAAAATAGATAAACTTCTAATTTATATATTACTCGACCCGAGTTAGTAAGTTTATTTATACAAGTGATATTGGAAGGAGGGAAATACGTTTAACTAATTGAACTACAAACCTACATCACCCCTTGCAAAAGAGCTCGTGCAATGAAAGATTCGAACGTGGGTCATCCAACTTAACAAAACTCCCTTACACCAATTAGGATGGAATCTGTTTGTTAAACTACTCTAATCTGCACAAAAGCAAATTCAAATTTGAGTGCAAGAAGGCGTCGTTCTGTCTTTACCATCTGACTTGACTCAAATATACATCGAAACTAAGATCCGTTTTGACCAACAAAATTGAAATGGGTCAATGGTTTATCAATTAAATCTCCACCATTAAACGCGGATCAGTGTCTTTATTATTGCTTTAGTCTTAAGGAACATTTAAATGTTAGCTTTTGACGTGAAATTGTTTAGACTATTGGGACCTTGGAATTCACTCAATCCAATTTCAAGATTGTTAAAAAATTTGGAAATTAGGGTTAAAAACCTTTTTTTATTGTTTTATTTTATTTTAAACAAACGATAGTATTTACACTAAGGGGATGTAGAGTGGGCTAAGCCTTATAATAGGTTTGCCATAATAATATGGTTCAACTTCGACTTTAGCAAGAATCAAACCTAATACCTCTCACTTACAAGTGAAAAAGAATATCACTAGACTGTAGTACTAAATTTAAGATTAAAAGCTTGAAAAGCTAGGTTGGAGTTGGATCACCTACAACAACAGTTAGGACTTAGGACGACAAAGACAACCTAGTCCACACGATGATTGATGAATACGTTTTCATCATTTCAGCTTGTTAACCTTTTTATCTCATTTAATGCAATCCATGAGTTTCGGGCAAAACTTGATCTCAACTCCAAATTGTTAAATGCATGTTTCAGTGCTTAACGTGGACTCTTAAACATAGTACTAGTTTCGTGTCTATCGTCTTTCGTTAGATTTTCATGAATTTGACATACTTATGAATAAATTCGACATGTACCATAATTTTATTATGAGTAATAAGAAATTATAGATACAATTCACATGGACAAGCCGTCGGAGAAGTTATTAATTCGAATTTCCTTTCCGACAATTATAAAACAAATTTCTTGTAACGTAATTAACTTACTAACTAGAAGTGATTTTTACGCACTCATTTTATTTCTTTTTATGCACACTGTATAGTTTTATTTCTCTATTCTTTTTTGTGTTATTCAATTCAAAGACCATGAAAATATGTCGAATGAAAGAAAATATTTCGTGAGTTCAAACTCTCCCTTCTTCTCACAAGATCGGGTGTGAACATTCAACCAAAGGCGTCTTGGGTATCGGCAATAGCTAAGCATTGTGGCCATCACAGTTCAAGCTACATATGGCTGGCGTACAACCTACGGGCTTCTTAGCCAAAAGAAAAACAACAAAAAATGATGCCCGGTTTGGTACCTTTAGTCTAAGATTAGACAAAGAGCAAGGAGGATATGAAGCACTGCCGGGTAGACCATGGCTTGTATAAATTATTCTATCATTTTTAAACTAAAAAAAACGAAAGAAAATACTTGGAAAAATCGTTGAAAATATCAATGAAACCTTTGGAAAAAAAAAAAAAAAACATAATCATGACAGTCATTTACGAAATTAATTAATCCTTTCTATTTTCAGTTACAAGAATTTAAGAGTAACATAATTAATGAGGAGAAAACACATAAACAAATGATTAACCTGAAAATTACGCTTAATCAATTTTATAATGATTGTCAGCCGCACTCATTCTTATCACCTGCAGCAGAATTTAACGTCCCACCTTCCCACTCTTACACGCTTCCACACTCTCAGTCAGACAAAATAGTCAGACAAAATAGTCATACTAATCGACGGTCAGTAGCCATCGTCCGCATTATCCACCGTGGACCCCACCCCACTGTCACCGTCACTTTCGTCATCCTACATTCCTACCTCCACAATCCCGCGTAACAACAATAACAAGCCCCCATTCAGAAAAGAAAAAAAAAAATGATCCAAAAAAGAAAAGAAAAAAAAAAAATAATATCCGATTTTCCTTTTTTGGTTTTCAAAACAAAATCCAAAAAAAAAATATTCCAAAAAGAGAAAACCAAAAAAGACCCACCTCTCTCACAGAACAAGAACATGGCCGAACAAGCTATTTCGTAAACACGCACACTCTCTCTCCTCTCGCGCTCTCTTTCTTTCTCTCTCTCTCTCTCTCTAGAATCGCAAAGGATCAAGGGGACTGATTCAGAACCCTAGATTTTTACCGATATCTTCCTTTTCTCGCTTCTTCCTGCTGTTTTTTTTTTTTTTAAATTCCGGTTCGTTTTTTTGTAATCGAAGCATTGGATTTAATTTTGTTCGGTTGTGATCTGAGAAAAATCTGTGAAATGTGCTGTTGGAGGAGTGAGAAAAACCCTAACCGCCATTGATGAAGCTGTTTCGTCGATGCCAGAGGATCCTCATCCTCGCTCTGCTATGCGTCTCTGTTTTCGCGCCCGTCGTCTTCGTCTCCCAGAGGCTCAAAAATCTCACGCCTAATTGTAAATATGAAATCCTGATGCAGTGGTGCATTTGTAAATATCTGTATGACTTTGTTCGATTGTGGAGACTGACTGATTAGTGAACTGTGGCTTTGCAGGGCGGAACGAATCCATAGAGGATTTATCGAATATTGTATGAATCCTTCATCCCAAATCTCGGTTTTTTGTTTTGTAATTTTATTGTGTGGTGTTTGGCTGCTGAGAAAGTGAGAGAAAATGAACTTTTGAATGTTTAGGGTCTGTGTTGTTTGATGCCGGAAGGTTTAGTCAAATTATGAAAAATTGTTTCGTTATGGATGTTTAAGATTAAAGATTGGAAATTTATACGTTTTTGAAGCTACAATTTTTTATTTTTGTTAACCAATTGGAGATTGAAGGTGGGTTTTGTTTTGTTGGCGCAGAAATACAGGACTGATAGTGTGAAACTTAGCGTCGAGCAGGTAGTGAAGGATGAATTGATTTCGATATGGATTCAATGTGAATTTATCAGTTGTTTGTTTTACAATCTGTGGTTTTGATTTTTGGTTGCTTTTGTGATTTAGGAATCGAGTGAAGGCTTGAAAGAGCCGAGAAAAGTTTTATATGAAAATACAGATTTGCTTTCTGCAGTTAATTATACTCTTAAAAAGGATCATGTTGATAAGGAATCCCGAAATGTTGGGGACGCTACTGATATGTTGGAAAGAACTACAAATGGTTAGTGTATTTTGACTGGTGTTTGTATTCTTTTTGTGTATATACTGCTTTCTCAATCTCACATTGTTTACTGTGCGTCTGCGTAATGCAAATATCAGGAACCAAATATGAGAGCAACGAAGGAGATAAGCAACTTCAGCAGAGACAAGTATCATCCATGTCTAGGGGAAAGGTATGCTTTGTGCTGCGATTATATGACGAGCAGATTTGATAGAAAAAATGAGAAGAAAAGAGAAAAATGTAGTCTTTTATAATCCAGTAGAAGTTGTTTGTTACAAGTATAGGAGTATGTAGTTTTAAGGGTCAAGTTTGTGCATTTTAGGTATTAAGAAACCCCAAAGTTTTAGACTTTTATATAATTGTTAAATCGCCGCAATTTCAGAATTTGTTGTGACAAATCATTGTAGCAAGGTGTACCTTCTGCAGTCTGTATTTTGATTTATATGGTTTTGGTTACAGAAGCAATTGAACAAACAAGATCAGAATGTACACTCTCAGTTGCGGAAAGTAATAGATGAGAGAATAAGATGGAAGAAAGATGTAAGACCTAATCGTGCAGTTCAACACGATCAGAATGCACATTCGAATTTACAGAAGGTTACAAAGAAGATAAATGAGATGAAGGATCAAGTGATTAGAGCTAAAGTATACTTGAGTTCTGCACCACCAAGCAGTAAGTCAAGTTTAGTGAAGGAGTTGAAACTGCAAATCAAAGAGGTGGAACGAGCAATTGGTGGAGCCACCAAGGATTCGGATCTATCAAGGAGGTATAACTATTCATCTCTTTTATTTTCCCCTTTTCCATTACTTTCCAAGTATGTTCCACCCCACAGAAGGGAAAGAAAAACAAAAGATGTTGAAACAAAAATTAATCTGAAATTTGAATTCACCGTTCTGACAATAAGGTAGTATTTAATAGTTATGTCAGTAAACATTTTAGGCTGGGGAACAACATTTTGAGCTCTCACTTAGTCACAAAGCATTAAAATTCTCTAATTCAAATTAAATTGCAGTGCCTTACAGAGAATGAGAAAGATGGAGTCTTCACTATCTAAAGCCAGGCGTACATACCCGGACTGCTCTTCCATGTCCAAAAAGCTTCGTGCTATGACTCAGAATGCTGAAGAGCAAATTCAGTCGCAGAAGAAGCAAGTCTCTTTTCTTTTCAGCCTCGCTTCAAGCACAACCCCAAAAGGCCTTCATTGTCTTTCTATGCAGCTGACTGCTGAATACTTTGCTCTGGCTCCCAAGGACAGGCAGTTTCCGAACCAGCAAAAGTTGCATGATTCAAAGCTCTATCATTATGCTGTTTTCTCCGACAATGTTCTGGGATGTACAGTGGTTGTGAACTCCACTGTTTCCACTGCCTTGGTAATTTGAGTCAGCCTTTTCAGTATTCTGTTATAAGTTTCTTATTTAATTTCCGAACCCCCAAGATTTTTCTTTTGACTAAAGTGGAGAATCAAAAGATTCACTCAGCTTAACCGAAAACCATGATAGTTAATCCAGGCCATAATTTTCATGTTCTCCTTTGATGTTTCAGATGAAAACAGACACTATATCAGTATAGCATGGAAGCTTGTTGACTTGTTTTTTTTACTTTTGGCATAATGATGTGCAGAAACCAGAGAAGATTGTTTTCCATGTTGTGACTGATGCACTCAATTTTCCAGCAATCTCAATGTGGTTCTTATTAAATCCTCCTGGAAAAGCCACAATCCAAGTCCAGAGCATTGATAGTTTTGAATGGTTGTCTACCAAGTACAATACAAGTTTAAGGCAAAACTACAGTGACCCTAGATATTCTTCCGAACTCAACCACCTCCGTTTCTACCTGCCTGATATCTTCCCGGCATTGAATAAGATTGTGCTCTTTGACCATGATGTGGTGGTGCAAAAGGATCTAAGTAGGCTATGGAGTGTTGATATGAAAGGAAAAGTAAATGGAGCAGTTGAGACTTGTCGGGAGAGTGAAACTTCCTTCCTTCGGATGGATACATTCATCAACTTCTCAGATCCATTTGTGGCAAAGAGGTTTGATGCCAATGCATGCACATGGGCATTTGGGATGAATTTGTTCGACCTTCAAGAATGGAGGAGAAAAGATCTGACTACACTCTACGACAAATACTTGAAATCGGTACAATATGAACTTCTACTTTACAATTTTTAAAGTATTTTCTTTTTCGGGTTTTAACATTTGGGAATGTGATGGTCTGGTTCACGTCACAGTACATACATCTCCACTTGTGGATATTTGAATGTTGTTATGAAATCACAATCTAATGCTTGTTTTGCTACGTTTTTGGTTGCAGGGTTATAAGAGGCCGTTGTGGGTGGCTGGGAGTTTGCCCTTAGGTTGGGTCACCTTCTATCACCAGACGGTAGCTTTGGACAGGCGGTGGCACATCCTTGGGCTGGGTTATAACTCAGGTGTGGTTCGTGCTGACATCGATCGAGCGGCACTAATACACTATGATGGAATCATGAAGCCATGGTTGGACATAGCGATTGCGAGGTACAAGGATTATTGGAGAAAATATGTCAACTATGACGACTCTTATCTGCAACGGTGCAACATTCATGCATAGGGTAGTTGAAAAGCACATGCACCAGATCATTAGTTGCTTCTTGCTCGTGGACCTGCACTGCTTCACACAATTCTTTCTTTAACGACTCTTCGATGCAAAGTTCCGATCAATTTTTTCCCAAAATTTTCCGGCCATAATCTTCTAGGAGCCGAGTAAAAAACGTATAGAAATAATTGGAATTAATAAGATCCCTGGGGGATTTTGTATTGCTGGTCCGTATTTTGTGTACATAACTTGTTTCAAAACATTTTTAAATATAGACACATTCATTTTGTTATTTGCTAGCATATGAGTTACAAACCCATTATCTGAACCTATTGATTGTTCCGAGCGAAATTAATGCCGAAAACCAAGTTAAGCTAGGTAAGTAACATGATACAATTAAGCCGCAATTTTTGCTTTTCGTATCAATAATTCAGTATCAGGTGTATATTTTTCTCTACATCTTATTACGTCATTAGGAGATGAAGCTATAACATTGTATCAGGATCATAAAAGTTGTTGTCTTCGATTTTACTATTTTTCCTAAAGAAAGGGCCATTTGGACTTTTGAGGGATTATGTGACACGTGGAGAAAAATGGTTGGGTGGTTGCCGATAGGGGATATCTAATGAGGGGCTGCCAAATGCCAATCTATCCATCTTCTGTGATGCGCGGGGCAGACTTTGGCCCAATCATATTAATCTGTGAATTGCTCACAACCCCTATGAAACTGCAACTTGTGTCATAGACTCAGTTCCACTGCAGATTTCCCATAAGCTTGTTAGACTTCTCCAAAACTAAGGACAAATGGCAACCATTACTGCTAGCTCTGCAGCCTCGTCGGTCACTAGGGCAAGCCTTGTGCACAAGCCATCTGTTGGGGCTCCATCCTCAACTGTTTTGGGTAACACCTGCTTTCTTTGCTTCTTGATTACGAGAGAAACTTATTTACACCTCGGATATGCGTTTTTAGCGGTATCTCAACTCTAGTGTACTGTTGTACGTTTAAATTTTCTTCTATAACAGCGCATGAACGGTTTAATTGTCGTTTTAAGGATGTTCTTCTCTTTAATTGTGAGTGGTATGATATACCGTCACAATGATATTTCCTTCTTATGAGACTTATTGACATTTGATTTTACATTTCTTTTCTTCTTCTAATTGGTTTCTTAATATGATTTCAGCTTTGCCGTCACTTGCAAGAAAGGGAAGA
Source organism: Heteromeles arbutifolia (assembly GCA_024362995.1). Classification (NCBI taxonomy): domain Eukaryota; kingdom Viridiplantae; phylum Streptophyta; class Magnoliopsida; order Rosales; family Rosaceae; genus Heteromeles; species Heteromeles arbutifolia. Next base: position 11,979,923 of record JANCRC010000002.1, on the reverse strand, counting down.
GTGAGCTGCTCCATGGAAGGAAAGAAGGAGAGCAACTCAAACATGGCCAAGGGTGCATCTTTGGCGGCCGCAGCTATGGCGGCGACCATGTCAAGCCCCGCCATGGCTTTGGTGGACGACAGGTTGAGCACCGAGGGAACAGGGCTTCCATTCGGATTGAGCAACAACCTTCTTGGTTGGATCCTCTTTGGTGTGTTTGGTCTCATTTGGATCTTCTACTTTATCTATACTTCCTCCCTCGAAGAGGACGAAGAGTCAGGATTGTCCCTCTAAGCCAAACACCAGTGTTCCTCAAATGATGGAGGAATGTAAAAATTTCTAGTTCATGTTTTGTAGTAAAAGCTTCCCATTTCTGAATCAAACTTGTGTACTTGTGTACTATATTCTCAGTCTCAGTTTTTAAATATCAATCCCTGATTACTTGATGTTTTATTAAATCATTATAAACTGAAATCAAGTTTTCTACTTGTTTTCTTTTATATTTTAATTTGGAGAATAAGATTTATTGATGACTTATTTGAAAATGCTTTTAAAATAACTAAAAAATAATTTTAAATAACTATTTACGAGTTAAGAGAGCATCTCTAAAGGAGATGTCAAATATAAAATGTCAAAATTTTATTTGATGGCTGATGTGGCCAATTGACTTGTCACGTCCGTCCCAAATTCAATCTTATCCTATTCCCTAGCGTTGAGAAACTACGAAAATGCCCCTGATGGGCTAAGTGGAAATCTAACCTGGAATTCCTACGTGCACATTTGAGTCTGTAGACATCGAAATTTCGGTGAAACAAATGTTCACCAACGCATTAAAGTTTTGACGTGTCAGGGCATACATGGTATATGCCACATGTCGTACAAATTGTACACATGGCGTGTGACTCAACAAAATAGGAAGAAATACCCTTGGAGGATTAAACAAGTTTTTTCTTCTCATTTTGGGCAATGACAAGGCAAACACATTTCAATCCATTGAGGATCAAAACAAGTTTTTCTTCTCATTTTGGGCAAGGACAAGGCAAACACATTTCAATCCATTACGGATCAAAGCAAGTTTTTCTCATTTGGGCAATGACAAAGCATGCACACTTCAAGTTTAAAATGGTATTAAGTGGGAAATTAGGCCATAAGTTACACCACTTCAATTTCAATATTGCATTAAGTGGAAAATTAGGCAATGGTGCTTGGAAAAGAAAAAAATATTTTGTGGTGGTGATTCATTCTCAAAGCCTATAAATAGGCTTCTCCATCACAAGACCAATTCACCAATTCACAAATACATTCTCTACTCCCAAATTGGAAGAGAATTCACTTCACAAAGAATTGTGTCCTTGAAGCTTTGAAATTCTAAAGCTCTCAAGCAAATCTCGAAGGATCAAGAAAGCTCTCTTCATTCTTCATCAAATCCTCCTTCAAGATCAAGCCCCGAAGGCCCTTGAAGAAACTTCCATCAACCTTCAAGATCAAGCCCGACGGCCCTTGAAGAAACTTTCCGTCAACCTTCAAGATCAAGCCCCGAAGCCCCTTGAAGAACTTCCATCAACCTTTAAGATCAAGCCCCGAAGGCCCTTGAAGAAAGTGTTCATCGTTCATCATCCGTTCATCTTAAGATCAAGCCCCAACAGCCCTTTGGATCAACAACAGCAACAAATCCACACATCCATTCTTCAAGATCAAGCCCAAAAGCCCTTGAAGATCCGTTTATCCATCAACTTTCAAGATTAAGCCCCAAGGGCCCTTGAAGATACCCCCGTTCAACCTTCAAGATCAAGCCAGAAGGCCCTTGAAGAAACTTCAACCTTCAAGATCAAGCCCCGAAGGCTCTTGAAGAAACTTCCAACCGTTCATCCAAGATCAAGCCTCGACGGCCCTTGGATTAACAACATCCACAAATCAACACCTCACGGAGATCGAATCAGAGGATCAAGTTAAAAGAGATCGTAACCCCAAATTTATTACTACAAAACATTTGTTTGTACACGTGTTCTTGTCTCGTTCGTTGTTAGGAATTTTCGTGTTCACAGAGTCATTGTCACTCTCTGTCCCTTTTCTCGTTTTTCTAGGTGGTAAGTGTTTTTACGAACACGTGAGTGCGAACGAAGCGTAAATCCGACGATTTAAGCACATTTCCTGATGAAATGCAAAATGGTAATTTTATGACTCTCGGGAACCTATTACTTGTTTATTGAGAAAATAGTGGGTTGTCTGTGGGTTGCAAACTGTAATGTTGATGACTTATTTGTTGGGTTCGTTAAGCAAATAGACAAGTAAATCCGTCTCTGTTAGTATTTTATAATTAAGATTTGTGCCTAATTAATTATTAATTAGGCTTGACCCAAGTACATATACACATACATAGTCTCTCGTGGTACTCGTCGTAGACACAGATGAAACAAAAAGCAGAGCTATGGAACTACGAAGTTGGAGGGCATTTTAGCAATCTCACTATCTAGTTTTGTTGGGTTTATGTCCCGTGGGACCCACCCGCGTGGGGTTCCTGCTTCCCCCTGTGCACTCCTACACTCCCCACACTGAAAACTCTCTGTCACTCCATCTCACTTTTCTACCGAACTCCTCAAAAGTCTTTCCCCCTTTCCCAACTATCTCGTCTTCCCCGTTGCACACCCCAAAAATACAGACGGCGGTGGAGCCGCCGATCTCCAGCGATGGAACCTCCTAAACCACCATTACGATACCCCTCTCCTCCCAACAAAACCACATACAGCCCCTGTTTCCTGAGAAATTGAAACTGCGAGCTCCGTCGCGACTCTAGTTTTCCCGGCGAGAATACCTCCGTTTACGGAGAAGGTAAGGCTTCAAACTAAACTGCTTCCTTATGGTTTTCTAAGTTCGATTCCTCTGAGCTTCATTTCCGTATATGGATTGCTGAAAATGGTTATGCATTGAATGCTCTTACTTTTATCTTTTACTGCAATTTACTTGTGCTAACGTGTCTTTTACTGCAATTTATGCTAACGTGGAACAAGACTCCGTTTGGTATAAAATGTTCTTACTTTATCTTTTATTGCAATTTACTTATATTCTGACATCACTTGTGTGATAAAGGTTTCAACCCGCTCACATGCGCACTGTCTTAGTTACTCTAGATTTAAATTATTTCGCACTTTCCACATTACCATCACTTTATGCCTTCATCACCTTCCATTTGTAGGCCAGCATAACTTGATTTGATTGTTTGGATATTTTGGGTCGGATTGTGTCAAAAAAGACTGTTAGAAAGCAACCACATCATATATGGCATCTCTATTAGAGAATACCTGAATTTGTTTTAGTCCCATTGGACATATTTGACATCTTCTTTAGAAATGGTCTAAGTGCTTTTAGTGAAGCATTTGCATTTAAAATTATTTTTGTGCTTTTAATATAAGTGCTTTTAAATATAAGTGATTTTGAAAGAAGCATTTTCAAACGAGCTTGCATTCTTTCATACCTTACAAGTTCTTACAAGTTACAACTAAAAAGGAATTGGGTGTGAAGAATATTATATGCATTTTCATGTGATTCAGCACCATTTTCATCATGTAATATTCAAGTCTTAAGCACCATGACCACTTCCACTTCCACTTCCATTCATTCCCAAACCCTCCTATGACTTTCATTTTTTGCAACAACTATGGTTGTCCTCTACTTGAACAAACACCAAGATTTCTCTTTGTGAGGATCCTAGGAATCAATTCATCTCAACCGTTCATCGTTCATTGTGCAGTCAGCTTTCGTTAAGGAATTAAAAATGCAAGCATGGTTTGGGGAGGGATTTCTTAAACATGTTGCATGCTCAATTAGAAAAATTCATCTAAATTGCAGTGGGCCAATCATTCTCTGACTTGTACTCATTTGTCCCCCAATTATTACAAGATGCTAAAACAAAACATCCATGAGCCCTAATTATTTTATCAAAGAGAAATGCTAAAGGCTGAGACTCTTCATGGACTCTCTCTGTCACTTCATGTTTATCGGCACAATGTTTTATAATATTGGCATAGGAATTGACGTTAAACTGTGAGGTAGCAGAGAGTCCGTAGAGAGCCCACTCTAAGAGAGTTCATGAGTCCCACTTCAAGAGAGTTCCCTTACCATTTTAAGATGCCAAATAAATTAATACAAATTCCAAATGTATTGCAAATGTAATGACAGTTTGGAGTCTTAAAGTCCCTTCCCTCTCAGTTAGAATTACAGTACTGAAGCCATCGACTCATCGGTATCAAAGCAACATTCTGATATTCTTCAAATATTTCAATCAAAGGGTACTACTTTAAATCAATTATTCTCATCAAATTGTTCTTCATATTCTCTGCTTCTTTTAATCACATCTGCAGAGCGTCTAACTTCCGCAGCGTCATTCCCCAGCTTGCGAAGATGGCAAACGGGCTGTCGAGTTATGACATAAACAAGGATATGAAGGATTTTGAGGAAACAAAAGCTGGAGTAAAAGGACTTGTGGACACAGGGCTGACAAAACTCCCCAGGATGTTCATCCAGCCAGCAGATAGACTTTCAGATTTGGCAATAAAAAATACAGGGTTACGAGTTCCTGTCATAGACTTTGAGGGCTTTGATCAAGATTTCCGGCGTCCGCAGATTGTGAAGGAGGTTCGTGAAGCATGCGAAACGTGGGGGTTCTTTCAAATGGTTAACCATGGAGTTCTGGAGAAGGCGATGGATAAGGCGTTAGAAGGGTCTCGACGATTTCATGAGCAGCCGAAGGAAGACAGGATGGACTGGTATTCTCGTGACTATAATAAAAAAGTGGCATACTACAGCAGTGTAAAACCGTTGGCAACGAAAGCAGCAGTTTGGAGAGACTCGGTAGGGTTTGATTTCCTGGACGGTCCATTGGAACCCGAGAACATTCCATCGGTTTGCAGGTACATACTCCTCAAGCTGCTTGTACATATATATTAATAGTCTAATCACATAACTTAGCGGATAATCTGACGAGAGATTGGTTGATTTGCAGAGAGGCGGTGCAGGAGTACACCAAACACATGAAGAACCTGGGAAATGTGCTATCCGGTTTGCTATCAGAGGCCTTGGGGCTTAGCGCTGACTACCTGGAAAGCAGAGAGTTCCTGAAGACTGAAAGTCTGGTGCTCCATTACTCCCCGAGCTGTCCAGAACCCGAGCTGACCCTCAATACATCCAGGCATACGGATCCTTCCTCTTTTACCGTAGTCTTACAAGACAAAACAGGCGGCCTGCAAGTCCTTCACGAAGGTCATTGGGTTGATGTTCCTCCAACTAAAGGAACTCTCGTGGCCAATGTCGGTGATCTTCTGCAAGTAAGTTCATCATCCTATTTCGTCGAAAATAGATCTTTAGTGTCATAGATCTCTCCGTCTCTTTCATCACCAGTCTGACATGACAAGATAGATAAAAAGAGCACGTCAGATCATGTGAAGAGAGAGACAGAAAAACACATTATTCTTCATCATCCTAATTCCTTGAGAAGAAACTTTTTTCTCGATTCCATACATCTCCTCTCTGTCTCTCTTATGTTCTTATTACCATTCTGACATAACGAGAGAGACAACATGAACGTCAAAATCATGTGATGAGTGAGACACAAAACTACAACGATCATCTTGCATGAGAACTCATTTATCTTCAATGCTGTGCGCAGTTCATCTCCAACGGCAAGTTCAAAAGCGTAGGGCATAGGGTACTGGCAGGAACAGCGGGGCCTAGAGTATCAGCTGTCTGTTTTTTCTATCCAAGTGCAACCGAGAGAATCAAACCCATTGGACCAATCAAGGAGATTCTTTCTGGAGACCAGCCTATTTACAGGGAAGTAAGCGTTCGTTCGTATCTTGCTTACTACAGAGCAAATGGATTCGAGGGTAAATCAGTCGTTCCAGATTTCGAATTAGCCCCTACGGTTTAATCCTGTGGTTTAGATTTGATTCACTTTAATCCCTATGGTTTGTAAACCACTTAAGGAAATGGATTTGAGATGAATATATGGCCAGATTGATGCAATGTGTATGTTTTGCAACCTTGGGCAATTCCTTCCCAGCACATCAGACATGGTAACAAGAGAAGCTTTAAACATTTACCATTGCATTACTGCGAAAATGTGGCACCCGAACTCTCTTCGAGCCATAAACTGGACGCTTATATGGTAATAGGCTATCTGCAGCAGCATTGTTATCGACCTACAAACAAATACAACAAAAATGCAAGATCAGAAGCTTTCCAGATCACAATGTTACGCGAATTTACAACCATCTGGCTCTGAATAGCCCCAATCAACAATTCTTGACAACCTGATGCATGGACATTTTCTAAATTGGGGCACTTTTTTTGTCATATCAGCGATTAAAATTTTAAAGAATAATATGAGAAATGCTAAAGAGTCTCTTTCAAATGAATCCTCAAAGGTGGTGGTGTAACCGTGTAGGTACTCCCATTTTGAGAATTTGTAACGACCAATTGCATATTAATCACAAGGTTATATTCGTTTAGGTTCAATTGCATATAATCTTATGGCTAATATAGATTTGATCCTCACAACTCCTCAAAATAAGAACCTTAAGAGAAAAGAACTGTAATCTCATATGTGAAGGGATACGCCATCGCGGCCCCACATCACAGCATCTCCACCATGTCCAGAATCTCTACATCAACCTCCCCTCCTTTTGAGAAAGACTCCACAAAGTTAAAAGCAAAAACTTCATTTTGCACATACATTTGATATTTTGTAGGGATATGATGTGTTTTGAAATTATTTGTGGATTTTTACGAATTCAATGTTAATATTTTGTAATTTCATATGATTGTTTTATTTGATTATTTATTCAGGTAATATATATTGTTTTTAATGAATGCAAACGGATCGGCTCACGAAATACGTTTATTTTAACATGTTAAATTTGGGTTTGAATTTTTAAGCTCGAATAACACGATGATGTCGACAAGTACAAATTTGACACGAAAATAACACGAGCACTACCGCTCCTATTTAAGCAGCAAAGCCACAAAGTTCCAAAGCTTGAGGCGCTTACGTTTTCATCATGGCCACCTCTCTCTCCACCCCAAAGCTCTCCACCATCTCCTCCTCCCCGGCACTCCACAACCTCCTCTTCTCCAAAAAACTCCCTTCCTTTCTCTCTCTTCCCAAAACCCTTACCTCTCTCTCCCACCTCCGCCGCACCTCTACCTCTCACCCCCACCACCACCTCAACTCCCGCCGCCACTTCTCCATTCGGGCCGCCGATTCCGGAAACGGCGCCGACTCCACTCGCCACTACGACTTTGACCTCTTCACTATTGGTGCCGGCAGTGGCGGCGTCCGAGCCTCCCGCTTTGCCGCCAATTTTGGAGCTTCAGTCGCCGTCTGCGAGCTCCCCTTCTCCACCGTCTCTTCCGATACCACCGGCGGCGTCGGCGGCACGTAAGTCTTTAACTTTTGGAGCCCAATTGGGTGTTTGGGAATTGAATTATTCAGCTTTTTTAACAATTTTGGATTCTGGGTTCTGTGAAATGTTATTGCTTTTTCTTTTCTTTTCTTTTTTTTTGCTGAGTTTTTTATTTTTGGTTAATGAAGGTGTGTTCTTCGTGGATGTGTACCGAAAAAACTACTAGTTTACGCTTCGAAATTTGCTCATGAGTTTGAAGAGAGTAATGGGTTTGGATGGAGATATGAGACTGAGCCAAAGCATGATTGGAGCACATTGATAGCCAACAAGAATGCTGAGTTACAGCGGCTCACCGGGATTTACAAAAACGTTCTTAAAAATGCAAATGTCACTTTGATCGAAGGCCGTGGAAAGGTGTGGCAGGGGAAAAACTCTTTTCTCTGTAAAGTATGCAAAGCTAGAGATATAGATATACTTGGAATGTTGTTCTTAATATCGTGTTTTTGTCACCAATGACACAGATAGTGGACCCACACACGGTGGATGTAGACGGGAAGCTATATTCTGCGAGACATATACTAGTTTCGGTTGGGGGGCGACCCTTCATTCCTGAAATTCCCGGAAGTGAATATGCAATAGATTCTGATGCTGCCCTTGATTTGCCTACCAAGCCTGAGAAAATAGCAATAGTTGGTGGTGGTTATATCGCGGTGGAGTTTGCTGGCATCTTCAATGGTTTGACGAGTGACGTTCATGTATTTATAAGGCAGAAGAAAGTTTTAAGGGGTTTTGATGAAGAGGTTAGGAACCATGCATATTGCTAGTATTGGTTTGGTTCCACATTTTCGTGATTGAAGTCTCTTTCTGAAGGTTTAATATGTGTTTTTGTAACCATGCAGGTTAGAGATTTTGTTCAAGAGCAGATGGCTCTGCGAGGAATCGAGTTCCATGCAGAAGAGTCCCCTCAGGCTATTGTAAAGGCAGCTGATGGTTCATTGTCCCTGAAGACCAACAAAGGAACAATTGAAGGGTTCTCACACATTATGTTTGCGACAGGACGTAGGCCTAATACAAAGGTTTGAACTTGGAAATATCTATTTTATAGTTAAAGATTATCACCATCAAGGCATAGGTGTAACAATCCACCAAATGAATGACGGTTGTCTAGAAATATTTGATTGGGACTTCATGCCTTGTTGTGGCACTCTGCAAATATAATACTGACAGTTCAATGATTAAGATGTATTGTTTATGGGTTAGTAATTTGAACTTGTGCTGCAATGCAGAATTTGGGATTGGAAGCTGTAGGTGTAAAACTGTCCAAGAATGGAGCAATAGAGGTAATGTTCCTTGATATGTTTAAGCTTTGCTTTGTTTTCTGCTTTCTTTGTTAGATGCTTTCCTGGTAAAAGTGACCAAAAACTGGGCAAGAGATATAGAGTTATATTCTGAAGGTTTTTGAGTTGGTTTGCTTCTCAGGTTGATGAATTCTCCCGTACAGAAGTTCCTTCAATTTGGGCTATTGGAGATGTTACAGATAGAGTAAATCTGACTCCCATTGCTTTGATGGAGGGAGGGGCAATAGCAAAAACACTCTTTCTGAATGAACCAACAAAACCTGATTACAGGTATCCTAGCTCCTGATATTATAACTTTGGAGGTATTCCATAAAATCTATGCAAGTAGAGTAGCGAATGTGTGAATTGTGTATACTCTAATGATATTTTTTTGCTTTGAGTAGAGCTGTTCCTTCTGCTGTGTTTTCACAGCCACCAATTGGTCAAGTTGGTCTTTCCGAAGAACAGGTGAGGAAATTATCTTTGTTTATCTGCAATTGTGCGAAATTGGCTTCTTGTCTTAAATTGCAGTTACTTTTGCAGGCTGTAGAACAGTATGGTGATGTTGATATCTACACGTCAAACTTCAGGCCCTTAAAAGCTACCGTCTCGGGGTTGCCAGATCGAACCTTCATGAAACTCATAGTCTGTGCAAAGACAAACAAAGTTCTGGGGTTACACATGTGTGGAGAAGATTCACCGGAAATTGTGCAGGTAAATGCAATTCACTTTAATTTGTTTTTTTTTCCAAATCAGGATTTTAGTTTTTGGAGCTCAGGTGGCAGTACATGTGTTAAATTACAGGGATTTGCAGTTGCTGTGAAAGCTGGCTTGACGAAGGCAGACTTAGATTCCACAATTGGAATTCACCCGACAGCCGCGGAAGAGTTTGTGACAATGAGGACTCCCACTCGGAAGATACGAAAAGACCTTCCATCTCAGGTCTGTAGTGGACATATATGGAATTGCCTTAATTTTCATTTAATTATAGTTCTGGTCCTGTAACTTTCATGATGTATAACAAGATTTGTGACCTAAGTTGGTTAGAGATTCCCTGACATCTTTTACTGCTCAAGAAGTGCTGAAACTTTTCAATCTTTATTACTCTGAACTTGTATAGGGGTTGAAGTCAACCTTCTACATCTTTGCTACTTATAAACTCAGCGGTCTGTGTATTACTTATCATCGTTTTTTTACTGAACCTCTTCCAGGAGAAGACAGACTCCGATGCTAAAGCTGCCGCAGGTGTTTGATCAGGGTTGACCAATCTGCTGTACGAGATAGCTGATTCCAAAGGTGAGAGTTATCAGTAAGATATTGTTAATGTAGAATATTATGGATTTAGAGACGTGTTCCGTTGTGGGCAATTTTATATAACCGGGTTCATTGGTTTAGTTCTAAAGAATGATCCAAAACTCGGTAATTTACTTGACTTCTCTCAAAAGGAGTCGGTAACACTGGTTTCTTTTTCATTATTGTTAAAAGCGTATTCAGTTGCAGAGTTAATGGTGATCTAGGTCATGATAATCAGAAAGAATAGGTACTTTAATATGCTTTGCATGACTGATTTGTGTATTAAACTACTGCGTAGGTTTATGTTGTGGCTCCAGAAATTTGTACATGACAATCCTCTTGGAACAGTTGCTGGAAATCGGAGCATCTAACATGACAGCAGTTGAGTTTCCGGAGAGCGTAGGTGGTGCATGTATCGAATTGTGGTACGAGCTGTGAATCGAATTGTCAGTAGTTTTTTTTCTCTGTAAATTGGAAGCGGGTTTTCGCTTCAGTACTGCAATGAATCGAATTGTGGTACGAGCTGTGATCTAGCTCCGCTTCAACATATTTTTTACTTCGAACCGATAAATAAATGCCTATTTATTTCTTTTCATTATTCCTTTTCTTTTGAACTTTTCTGTACAATATGTATACACTACTGATAACTAAATGCATACTTTCGACTTCGATATCTCAATATCGTGACATAGGTGTGCACACCGCCATGATTTTGTCCGTTGATTTTATGTAGTTTTCTCGATCTAACGGTAAAAAATAAGCATGGGGTGTGCATGTGGAGAAAAATGACGTGAAATCATTTCCCAAACAACTAAGATGAACATAAAGAAATGATCCAAAATTTTCAAATCTAAAGTTTGGGGCTATACATTCTTCGAACAAAAATAAATTAAGGTGAAAGGCAGCTGCAGAAACATTTCTGCATTAACACGGGCATGAAGGCATTTATATTTCTAGATTAATTGCCACCCACGACTCCATTGATACAACAGATGATACAATCAGATCAGATAGTCGTCGAACGGGCAAGCGAATCTTCTGAAACGAAGGAATCTAGATCATGGTGACCATAAACTGATCTTCTTACCATTCATTGTATGCGTGATAGTAGTGATGCAACTTGTGCAACAACCACTTTTCCAGCAGCATTTCCCACAGCCATGAAACCTCCACCGGGACTGAAATCCAAACAGCGGGGATAATGTATGGACCTTCTTAGAGGAGGCCAGTTGGAGAAAACAGTAAATGATGGAACATGTATCTGAGCATCACCCTAAAAACTCCTCTCCCTTGTAAATGTTGACAATCCCGCTGTCTGAACCACCACCAGCAAACAATGTTCTGGTTGGAGATGTACAAAGAGATGTACCATTTATGCAACCTTCATCAACAGCCTTATGGATGCAAGCCCCAGTTCTCAGATCCCGTTTCTATGAAAGTGCACTGAGATTATCGGACCATTCGAAGGTTCCTCTGCATTTGCATTTACAAGTGCTGAATATTCAAGAAGTACAGACAACAACTTTGCGCTGCTCTTCACAACAAGATCCTCATTCGTTCCAAGGAGATCATCATCAGAATAACTACCATCCCGCAACTCTCGATCAAGTTGAGCCCATTCTGTGCCTGGGTTCAGCTTAGCATGTTGAGCTCTCAATCTTGACATATAAACTGAACCCGAAATCAAACTCTCCATCCACTACATCTCAACTTCTTCCTCATCCTTCTTCCCAAACTCAAGTGGGGAACTAATGGCTCCAAACAATGAGTCCTCCAGCTGCTCCTTTCTTTTGCTCCACTGCCACTTTCTCATCGTCTTCCTTACGCGCTAATAATGTCTCTTTATCGAAGCAAGTGCTCGTTTTGGATTAAGCGCGAAGAAGATGAATCAAAACAGTCAACTGGAAATGATGTTTGACTAGGTTAAATCGCCCAGCCACAAACATGCAGATAAACGCACACGTAAATTTGAGAAAATCAGTTCAGATTTATGTAACTCTCTCACATCCATAGTCCAAGGAAAATTATTTATGAAAAAGAAGCCAAGCTGACGCTAACCAACAGAAGATAGTTGAAATACAGGGTCTAAGCACAAGAATTACTTATCAACTATATGAATTGGAAAAGCAGTCACTAACCATTCGCTTTGGCTACCAGAAAGAAATTCTATAGTACTTTGTTCTCAAAGAAAAGGGAACACCAGAAAGAAATTATATAGTACTTTGTTCTCAAAGACTCGAACACAATGCATGCCACCATAAGCTCACACGGCGAGATCAAATAAAATTTCTCGTAATTTAAGCCCATGCTCAATGTAGAATAAGGTTATATAAGTTCAAATAAAATTTTTCGTAATTTGTATGATAAGATTATACCTCAAAACAAACTCAATGGTAGACCTTAGTTTTACAGAAAAGTATAGGCATAGCCTAATAATCATTGAATGAGATCCATTATTTTGCATCAAATTTCAAGAGAGAAGGCCCACGAGAGGAGAGAAGATCAAAGGCTTGAGCCTAGGAGCCAAGCCGATGGAAGTAGATGATGGAGCACTATCACAAGGACAAAATGACGACCCCTATAAAATGATCATTTATTGGTCTGGATTGACTATGGACAAAGAAAACAAGGGCTTAATTAGAAAGTGGTTGAAAGTACTTTTCAACCACTCAAGCAAGTTAACTGTCCAGACATCAACTCCAAGTCACGTGTTACCCATCGATAAGAGCAAAAGTCTATGAAGGGACGTAAAGGTTATCAACTCGGAAAAGTGCTTCCTAGGCCGCTCAAGGCCGGGCGAGGTGCCTGGTGCCATTCCCAGGAAACTTTGCAACTAGCCCTAAGCAAATGTCACTTCATTTCATGTGTTGATTGAATAATGGTGGAGTACATACTAAGTCATGTTTATATGTTTATTTCATTTAATGCTAGAGTTGTGAAGTACTTGAGAGCCCATAACTTTTGGGGCTCATGAAGGGCCTATATAAGAGGGACAAGTACCTCTTATAAAAACACTACATTGTTGTAGAGCACTTTTGTAATCCACATCAAATATATACATATCACTACAGTAAATGTAACCTAGTTTTGAAGATGAACTACTTAAACTTTGTTGTCTATCACGTAACCTTTTATCCCGAACCCCACCAAGGGTTGACCATACTGATATTTGTTGACCTCTCAATTTTGAGAGTTAACAAAATAATACAACCATGCATCATATAGAACAAAATCTATATTATTAAGAGAAGAGAGCTTGTCAACTTTTTGCCCCCTTTTATTCCAATTTTGCCCCTCACTTTTGAATACGCAATGTTGACATGAGAGGGCAAAATAGTAATTTTGTACCTTTTGGCAAAATGACAATCATATCCCTATTTTTCCTATTTTACCCTCATTTTTTATACACAATATTTACATAAAGAGGGCAAAATGGTAATTATGTAATATTAAGAAAAATATGCCCTTATTAAGAGATCCAATCATCATAGTCTCATACTCTTTTTAAAAAATTTAAAAACTAATCACACTCCTTAATCAAAAACCAAAAAGAAAATGAAATTGTTCACACACAGTGTGTGCTTGTACCCTAGTAGATAATAATATTAAGTCAAAACACAATCCAAAAATAACAATGAAAAAGAAGAAAAAACTTTTGTTTATCAGTAACTGTCTATTCATAAATTTTCGACTACAATATTTTGAAAATATATTAATATTATTTTGTATATGTGGCAATAAAAACATAATAAGTCGCCATTTGTGATTAACAAAGTTCTAAAAGACGCTGGACATGAGTGCCTAGGCATTTAAGCGGGGCTAGGAGGTTTGTTAATTTATTTAAATTTATTATATATAAATATCTACTTATACCGAAGAAAAATACATACTTGTATTCGGATAAATTATAAAATAGAATCACATGTAAATTGAGGTCTGAACCCTCTTTTTTCTTTTTTTTCTTTTTGTTTTTCTTGATCCTTCGATAAAAAAATTCATTATCTTCATAAAAAATATGAGGTAGAACCAAAAAAGAAATACTAAAACTTATTGAAAAACTTATGAAACAAGCATATAATAAGTGTTCATTCAAGTATCTAACAAGTTTCTTACAATTTATTAAAAAAATAAAATACAAAATAAAAGTTATCTATTTACTGTCTAACTAGTTTTCTTATAAATAAATGCATTTTTTTCACTTCGACTCAGAATATATGTGCACAAATTTTTGACAGAGATAAAAAACAACTAAGATGGACATAGAAATGATTCAAAATTTTCAATTAAAGTTCACAAATTCGAACAGAAATAAAAAGTCAAAAACTGCAAAACATTTCTGCATTGATACAGCGGATGATACAATCAGATCGTCGTTGAACGGGCAAACGAATCTTCTGAAACAAAGGAAACAAGATCCTGGTGACCATATACTGGTTTTCTTAGCATTCCTTCTATGCGTGATGGTAGTGATGCAACTTGTACAATAACACTTTTCCAGCAGCATTTCCCACAGCCATGAAACCTCCACCGGGACTGAAATCCAAACAGCGGGGATAATGTATGGACCTTCTCGGCGGAGGCCAGTTGGAGAAAACAGTAAATGATGGAACATGTATCAACTTCAAGCTATCCTTCTTCATGCTCGAACAAATGGCCAGTATTTGAGCATCGCCATTGAACTTGAGAAAGTCTACTTTCGTTGTAAGATTCTCGATGGTCTTGATGGGTTTTCTCTTTCCCCCCAAAAACTCCTCTCTATTGTAAATGTTGACAATCCCGCTGTCTGAACCAGCAGCAAACAATGTTCCGGTTGGAGATGTACAGAGAGATGTACCATTTATGCAACCTTCATCAACAGCCTTATGGATGCAAGCTCCAGTTCTCAGATCCCAGTGGTAGACCTGTCCATCTCCGCCGGAGCTCAACAGTTGTTTCCCATCATTGGTAAAAGCTAAAGAACGAACAGTTCCATTCATCTTCAGTGTTTGGATCAATTCCTTCGTTTTTGAGGACACCAACAGGATATAGCCTTCATTGCCCACAAAGGCAATTGTACTAGAATCAGGGGAAACTTCAAAACATTCCAAGCTTTTCTCCTCTCTACCAACCAGGGGACCAATTTTATCTACTTTTGCCTTCACTAAATCAAAGCTGTAAAAGAAGTTCCTCCTTCCAGCTATAATAACCTGCGACCCATCAGGCAAAAAAGACGCCTTTCGAATGGGACAGTCATCAAGGAAGATGCTTTCTATTTTAGTATTCCGCTTGCCATCAATTTGAAAAAACCTAAGCCTTCTATCCAACCCAGCAGCAAGAAGCAACTGCCCGTTTCTATGGAACTGCACTGAGTTTATCGGACCATTTGAAGGTTCCTCTGCATTTGCATTTAGAAGTGCTGAATATTCAAGAAGTCCAGGTAATAACTTTGAACTGCTCTTCACAACAAGATCCTCATTCGTTCGAAGGAGATCATCAACAGTGTCTACACCTTTGTAGCCACGGGCCACTGCTACCTGATTCTGTTCATCGGATGATTCATCATCAGAATAAATACTCTCCCGAAACTGTCGATCAAGCTGAGCCCATTCTGTGCCTGGGTTCAGCTTAGCATGCTGAGCCCTCAATCTCGACACATAATCTGAACCCGAAATCAAACTCTCCTCCTCCTCCTTCCTCAGCTTCCTTAACCTATTAACTTTAGCAATATTTATTTTGGCCTTCTCCTCTTCCTCGTCCACCCACACAGGTTTCCTTTCCTGAGTCTCCCCTTCTGATAACTCTCCATCCTCTTCATCAACCGAACGCAAACCATTGGCAGAACGGTCCACAAAGAACAAATCCGCTCCATCTCCAACCTCTTCCTCATCCTCCTTCCCAAACTCAAGTGGGGAATTAATGGCTCCAAACAATGAGTCCTCCAGCTGCTCCTTTTCTTTTTGTTCCACCATCAATTTCTCATCATCTTCCTTACGTGCTTTCTTTCTTTTCTTCGTCCTCATAACATCCAAACCCATCGCTTCTCCATCCCCATTGTTTTCATTTCCTTGCAGAAACAAAGGCTCGTCAGCGCCATCATCATCCCTTTTAGCCTTGTTGGCTTTAAAACCGGAAGGAACATTCTGCGATATTAAACTCATCTTTTCGCAACAACAATTCGTCTCTGATTCTGCAAATTCAGTGAAACCCGGGTCACGTAATCTAATGGTAACAGCCAAAACAGCTTCCAAAACGTTCGCTGAAGTAACACAATTCGTACTATGAATGACCAAACTATTCAAAATCTCATCTTGGCAACTAGGACAAGTTGAGAAACTACGATTTTTTATACGAACAATATTGGGGGAGCAGAGTCCGAACAGAACTTCGGCTGCAGGATTACAAAACCCTTGCCCCAAAATTATTTTTATCAGTAAACTCCTGAAGTTGTAAGCAAATCAACTCAAAAAATAAATTAAAAAACCAGAAAATCTATGCATATCAACAGTCAAATTGAAAAATTGCAAAAGGAAATACAAACAAAGTTTAAGAAATTAAACAAAAACAAAATAAATAAAAAATAAAAAAATAAAAAAATAAAAAAGCCAAAAAAAGGAAACAATACATTTAATTTCAGCCAGAAACGGAACCGAGAACAAACACCCAAAAAGAAAAACAATTTACCACGATGATGAGGTCTTACGGACGACGGCGAGCTTCGGCGGAGCGGAACGGCAGAGAGCAGAGCTAAGCTTTCGAGTGAAACGAGGGAGAAGGGGGGGGGCGTTGGGTTTGGAGTTGGAGGCAAGGGTTGTAAGCCAAACGAGGTCGTTTCACTGTGAGCTTGAATTTCAAAAGAGGAAAAATGAAAATTAAATATTGTAGGTTTCAGCTAGTAGGAATTTGGGCTTTTCCTTCGGTTAAACCGCATTTGGGCTTTTCATACTTGTAGCTTCATCTCTAGGCCTACCCAATAACAGTTTTTTTTTATTTTTTATTATCGATTCACTTGAATCATAATAAGTAAATTCATTTATGATCGTATATCCTAAGCCTGTGAATTGTGATAGCATAATTCTTTTTTCTTTTTATAAAAGCGGTATTGGAGTTGGAAAATAGGGGCATTTAAAATGAAATTGAGGATGCATGAATAATTGCTCTTAACAACTCTCAAATCATTTGCGTAGCTTTTCACTTCCTAAGCTATTTGAAATATAAAGCTCATTTGAAATTTTTTTAAAATGATCGAAACTGCTTTTGTAATACTCATAATTATAGTGACAAAATTTTGAAATGATACCGATATAACACAACTACTTATCATCATAATAGTATTTTTCGAGAACACTACTACAGCAATGGTTCTTTTTTCTTTTGAGATTATTATTGACGAAATGGTATGTACATTGAAATTTCGTGCAGCACTCTTACGTTTTATTACATTTTTTCGCTAAAAACCACACATTAACAATCTTCATATAAACCCTAAACTACAGATGAAGAATATCGTATTGCTAATTGCTAATTAATGGTCAGAAGCAAGGCCTAATTGCTTGAGATGGTGGTGTATGTCTTCGGGGTGATGATCGTCGTCGAATTTCGGGCGTTCAGGCTGGATCCAACGGCCGTCCTTGCTCCTCACCATGCCCTTGTTCTCGTCCTGCCTCCAGTAGGGTGGAACCAAGTAATGATCTTTCAGAAAATCACAGGCTTTGTTCACTAATGCTGGGTCTCTTCCGCTGGCAAGCACAAATCTGTGCCCTTTTCCATGGTACCTGCATGAAAAATTACGTAATCAAATTATAGCAACAGCTAATTAATTAAATGACTGTTGATTAATCATTGTTTATGGCATGCACTAAACACAGTCAACATAGAACAGCTATTCACATGGTGGTTACTTATTGTTTTCTCCTGATCGTCGTGATTTTCACACTGTCGTTTTCTCTATTTGCGTTTTTCTTCTTGTTGTTTTCTCTATGTTAGAATACAATTTATAAATTATTTGGTGAAATATTTACTTACAAGTATGATCATAATCTAATAATTATATAGATATATCGAGCGCATGATATTATTAATTAATTTCAAAGTCACATCCTACCAAGTTATACTCGAAACACGAAAGATATTTCGATACTCATATCTTCTAATTTTATTTTGTAGGTGGTCCTAATTTTGAATAATGAGAAACGAAACCCTAAATTTAAAGTCCGAATAGCAATGTAAATTTGTAATTTGTCTACATCATCAACTAAAAAATATAATATGTTCACATTTATTGATAACGTTGTTAATCAATTTTTACTAACCCGTCGAGCAAATGCAAGTGAGCCTCCAAATTATGCGCGCAAATGGGGTCATTAGTCGGCTTCAAAAAGGGCGAGTTTTTGTGATCCAACTCAAGTTGCACCCCGACGTGAGTGTAGCTCCACGGCAAGCCCTCGGCCAACTTCATAAGCCTGGGCGCCACGTGTTCGTTAAAGAACAGCCCGGGCGACTTAGGGACTACATCGTGAACGTTCACCACTCTTAAAACCTTAACCCCCAGCGACTCGAGCCGCTCCTTAAACCGAACGTTCCCGACCCGAGGACCCGCAAACGACAATACGGATACGGGCACGGCACGCCCGTCTGACGTAACGTTCAAACCCGTTTCCGTTATATCGTACGCGCTCAAAATCGCCAACGCGCTCCCGAGGCTGTGCCCGGTGATCGTGATGCTCAATTCCTCGTCCGAGTATTTCTCCACCAACCGCTTCATCTCCGTTAAAATCTGCTCCCTCGCCGAGTATTGACAAAATCGGCACGCCTCGTCTTTATCGGTGTAAAGATCCAGAAACCCGGATTCGACTTTCACCGTGGGATCCGGGCAAGGTATCCGGTTCGAGGAAACCGGCTTTAGAAAGTCCATTAAGTCCACGATCCACTCAAGGCGGGTGACGGTGCCCCGCCACGCGATGCTGATGTCGCGGCAGGCCAAGCGGGCTGTCGTCTCGTCGTCTGAAACGGCGACGTATCCAATCCAGTTGGCGTTTTTGCTCCAGACTTTTGGCCAGCGGGACTTCTTGAAGAAGTTGGGGAGGTTGATGTTGGACGTGGCGTAGATGTAGCGCGAGACGTGGTAGCCGTGGTGAGCCATGCTGAGGGACTCGAAGAAGTCGCGGCGCGTGAAGCGGCAGCTGCCGCAGTACTTGGAGAAGGGGTCGAAGTCGAAGGCGTCGTAGCAGGCCTGGGCCATCTCGCCGTAGCGGATGAGCTCCGATCGAAGGAGCGGGTCTATCGGGTCGAGTAACCCGACCCAGTCGTCTTGGCCGTGGAGTTCCCGCCAAGTATCGGATAAACGACGCTCGTTTTCGTGAGTGGTACTGTTGGTGTCGTTCTGCCGTTCATTTCGGTTCTGGGCTCTTTCTTTTTCGAGCTCGGTGATGATGGAGGAGAAGGAGTCGGTGGCTTTTGAGTGGAGGACTCTGGGGGCGACGGTGGAGGTCGAAAGGGTGAGTTTTGAGGGGTTTGAGGTTCCAAAGGGGTGTGCTTTGTGGGCTGATAAGTTGAGTTTCGGGAAGGGAAGAACTGTACTGGATAAAGAAATGGCCGCCATTAGAGACAATGATCAAGGAGGTGGTGAGCAACTGAGTGCTGAATGATGCAGAGAGAAATGTTTTGTATGTAACAGCAAGTGGAGTTTTTAAACGTTTTAAGTTAACAGAAAATGATTGCTAATTGCTACTAGGGTTAGCATTATATTTGTCAAGGGCAACTAGGTGTTGTACTTTATGAATATTTTACTACCATGTGATTCACGAGGAGGGTGGGAAAAGTTGGAAATCATTTGATCCATTTCCATGGAGAAAAATACATATTTGCTCGTTACTTTACGCACAAGTCAATCATCACCAACACCTTGATTTGATTCGGATTTGAATTCTCGCCGGATCCTCTCCATGGGGATCATAGGAATCAACGAACGTAGATCGTTGATAAAAAATTGTGCGGCTACAATTTTTTTCTTTTTTATACTTTTCACGTAAAACGAGACTACTTTAATTTTAGAAATATAAAAAACATTTAATTGTGACCACACGATTTTTGATCAACGGTTCACATTCGTTGATCCTTAGGATCCCCATGGAGGGGATTGAATGCACAATTAATGGTTTTTTTTTTTTTTTTTTTATAAAAAGGATCAACGGGTGTTTCGTTATGTATTTT
Source organism: Heteromeles arbutifolia (assembly GCA_024362995.1). Lineage (NCBI taxonomy): Eukaryota > Viridiplantae > Streptophyta > Magnoliopsida > Rosales > Rosaceae > Heteromeles > Heteromeles arbutifolia. The sequence continues at coordinate 11,959,729 of JANCRC010000002.1, read as the reverse complement.
AGCCTTCTATGGTCATCATCGTGTGATTCATCAGTGTTTGAAATCGAATTGAAAACATACCGTATGAAATACAGACCAGAAACTTGTCCCAACCAAGGTATTAAATATCGGTAATATCGGAAATATCGGTAGTCCAGAAACACGGAAATATCGATGGAATTATCGGGATATTATCGATATCGATAAAAATAATATGGAAACCATGGAAATTGTAAGAAAAACTTAGAAATTTTTATTGAAACTTTGCAGGATGTTTATTTAGTCAATTATCTATTAGTTTATCACAAAAAATTGGAAGGAAATGCATTGCGTGATGGATTTAACTGATTTAAGTTGATTATATAGCGAGCTGGCAAACATTATGAGTGTAGAAAATATGTAGTAATTAATGAAAGAAGTTTAAACACACAGTCACAAACGGTCAAAAATTGTATATGTAAAAGCTGTAAAAGTTGAATTATTTAGATGCTTTTTTTTCTTACACGCCACCCACACACACACACACAGACTCTCACACGCCAACACACACGCACACACAGATCACAAACGCACATAACACACGCATACACACATCACACACGCAGACAGAGACTGAGGTCTCTCTCTCTCGATCCTTCTCTCTTCTCTCCCTTCTCCATTCTCCCACACACACACACAGAGATCTCTCAATCTCTCTTCTCCCTTCTCCCACACACACGCACAGAGACATCGCCCCTCGTCATCGTCATCGTCTCCCACACACACGCACAAAGACCTCGCCCCTCGCCTCTCGCCCCTCGTCATCGTCTCCACGGCAGATCTAGGTCTTTGAACGTCAAAGTTTCGAGCGCGCCTCAGATCCAGGCGATCTGATTCTGACGCCATAGTCGTCGCCGCCGCCACCAACTTCCTAAGCCAAGAATGGAGAACCTGATCTCGTTGGTGAACAAAATCCAGAGAGCTTGTACTGCTCTAGGGGACTATGGCGAAGGTAGCGCATTCGTCATCGCCGTCGTCGCCATCGCCGTCGGTGGTCAGGTCAACTCCCGATCCCTCACCTTCTTACCTCTTCAATTGATTCATGCATATGAATTGTGGTTGTGTTTTCAATCGCTCTGTAGCTTAGATCTTGATCTTAATCGTGTTTTTGCAAGGTTTTTGGGACGAAATCGACTCGAGAATCGGCACACCCATTTTCGACGTTCTTCTCCGATTAGCACAGTTCCAAAATATCGCGATAGTTTCGGAATATCGCGATATTTTGACGAAAACCAGTTGGATAGTAATTAAAATATCGGTACCGTGAAAAACCGATAATATCGGCGAAATATCGCCGATATTATCGGCATTTTGTTCCTTGGTCCCAACCACCAGGCACCCTGTGGTGGTTCACAATTAATGTTAATTGATTGTTAACAATTGATAATTGATAGTTTGTTAACATAACATTTACTTACTTTGAATCTCAACTGGTTTGACAGGTTTCTATTAGTAGTGTTTCAATTTATTTTGGATCAATTACATTTTCATACATCAATTTTTGGTTCTATTTCAATTCTTTACAACATTTTTAAAACATTTCACTTTCATACTTTTCATACCTTAAGTACTATTTTATTTCCAAAATAATACCTCTGTTACATTTCCTATCTATTGATCCGTTAAATACTGATATGACTGCCACATATATGCCACGTGGCTGCCAAATGTCTGCCATGGCAAAAAATAATTTCTTTTTTAACCTGAATTTTCTCAAAAAAAAAAAACAAAACAACAACAACAACAACATTGAAACCAGCGACCCTAACCAAGCGAGAAGAAGAGGGAGGGAAAAATAAATAAAAAATGAAACCCACTATCCCTTCCCCACCCACCCCCCCCAGGACCCCAACCCAGAAAGAAGAAGAAGAAGAACAGGGAGGAAAAAAAAAAAAAAAAAAAAAAAAAAAAACCAAAACCAAAGCTCAAATACATCCCTGCAACCCCAAAAACAGTAACCCAGCAACCTCTCCCCCCCCTAAAACTGAATCTTCAACAAACAAACAAATAAACAAAAAAAACCAAAACCAGAAACCCAGCAACCTTCCCCCCCCCCCCCGGCGCCCGCGACCCACCCCATTAATCCCCCAAACCCACCTCGCCCATTAACTTCCCCCCCCCCCCCCCCCCCCCGACGACCCACTCAAACTCACCTCCCTCCCCGTGACCCACTCAAAATCACAAAGTTGCTCTCTTTAACACTAAACAGATCAAAATAAAATCTGGGTTTACATTACTGAGTAAAGTTTTCCACATTGAGCAACATTTAAGTGGGAACAATGAAATTCAATTTTCCATCAAATTTTCCAGCGTTTTCTCAGGAAACAAACAGGGGTCTAGGAAAAATGGAAAATGAAAAGCAAGTAGGGATGACCTGAGCATGATTTGGTAGCATAGATTTTGAGGAGGAGGACCAAAATACTGGCCAAGTGAGTCATGTCGCCAGCCAATCTGAAGACATTCATGGTCGAAAGCCAAGATTTTGTGCCCTAGATTTCAGCAGGGGAGAGAGAGAGAGGAAGGAGAGAAGGAAAGTTGAGGTGGCAGGCCGACGACCCAGGTGGAGGATGGGTGCACGGAGGAGGTGGAGGATGGGTGGGGAGGAGGATGTAGAGGATGGGTGGGAGTGGTTTTGGATTTGGGTTGCAGGGAGGGACGAAGATGATGAAGGGGATAGGGTTTCTGGGGAGGGGGGTGGGGTGATGGGAGGGTTTTCTAGTTTTTTTTTTTTTTCATTTTTTTAGTTGAAGATTCAGGTTTTTTAAAATAAAAAAAAAAATTTATTTTTTGCTACGTAGCAAACATTTGGGAGCCACATCAGCATTTAATAGATTAATTGATGGAAAATGTAACGGATGTATTATTTTGAAATAAAATAGTACTTAAGGTATAAAAGTGAAAGGTTTTAAAGATATTGTAAAGAATTGAAATAGAGCTTAAACTTGATGTATGAAAGTGTAATCTACCTAATTATTTTTAATGATATAGTATTTGTATATTAGGGTTTCGATTTTAGCTGCCCTCATTGTGGTTGTTTAGTTAGCATGACAAGGAAATTAGAGTTGAAGATGTTAGCGTAAGGGATGATCCATGTATAAGAAATTAAGAAACCTCAAACAGCATTTTAAATAATAGTAATGCTATATACACATTTATTTTTACTTCACACGCACTCTTTTCAATTTTTTACTATGAATAATAATTCTCTCGTACATCGGTACATGTCACCTCACAACTATAATAGAGTTGCACTTTAAATACTTCTTGCATTATTGCAAAAAGCTGTGTTATGTAATTACAGATAGCTACATAGCTAGCTAGGTCCAAGTTCAGCACATGTATTCTTGTCATTTTCTTTAGATTAGTGAGATTTAGTAATTAAGATGTGCTTAAGTTGGACAAATCTTGAATATAGAAAATAAATCACCTCGTGTCTGTAATTAACTATGTACACGTATATAAGATACTTCGTATCAAGCTACGTATTTTTTATGCCAACAAAATCCAGGCATCTAAGAATCTTCAATAACCAAACCTAATTTTGAGCTGTGGTAAAAGTGTAATCATTTATTTGGAACAAAAAATGTTGAATCAATTTCTCCAGAGTTTTCATCGCTTGTCCATATCATCAACACTGTACTTTTATTTATCTGTTTGTTTATTTATTATATTGCTTTCAATAGGAAAATGAGCACTAAAACTTCTATTCGTAACGTAACTAGTGACGCATTGTATGTGACACCTTATGATAGAAAGAAAAGAGTAGTTATCTTGTCTAGTAGATATAATACTTTAACAGACAAGGATTCTCTTTGAATTTTTTTTGTGAAGATCCAGAGAATCAATTAATCGTGTCCGTTTATCGTATATCGTACGATCAGTTTTCGTCAGGTACTATTTATATTCAATTTTAAATTTTAAATTTAAAATAATTTCTAATCACACGATGTACGATGAACGAACACGATTGATTGATCATCCAAATCCCCACAAAAACGAAACGGAGAGGATCCTATTCCTACTTTAACTACCCGTCATCACACATTGGTAGATAGAGTTTTCAAGTGTTTAGAATACAGAGTGGAACTCCACATTCACATGTCATTATACAATTGAAGGAATGCTTGAAATAATTTTTTTTATCCAATTATATAGTTACATGTAGTATTCTGCTTCATGTTTCAGACACATTAAAAAATCTCTCTCGATTGTGGACTTCACCCAAATGTAACTAATTAACGGAAATTAATGATAAACAACTTAAACTACGAGTAATGCTACACTTACTATATATTTGTACCATTATTTTTATCATCTCTCTAATAGAGGTATGATCCATCAACATATGCGAGTCTCATTTCTATCTGAGAAATGATACAAATAATGATACGAATATATGGTAAGTGCAACATTTTCGTTAAATTAAGATGAGTAATGCTACACTTATCAGTTATCACATATTTGTATAATCATATGTATCATTTATCCAATAAAAGTATGACCTTCTAACAGATACAAGTTTCATCTCAATTAAAAATATGATACAAATATATGTTAAGAATAGTATTTTTGTGAAATTAAAGTTTAAACTCACCATGATTTGACTGTTTATAATTAGCAGCAAAATAGACCAGCTGGGCAAAATAAAAATCTTTCTTGTCGGAGTAATAGATGCTTTATCAAAAAAGTTTACCGGATATTACAAGCGAGAGCCACAAAATGACAATTCAAAAGTCAACGTGAATATCAAATATTGTAGGCGAAATAATTAAAGGTCAATTTTCAATCCACCCAAACTGTCAATTGTTTTTTTACGAAATTGCGAACATTGTAGGGAAAAACTTCTAGTGACTACTTTCTGCATCTTCGAGATTAAAGGTGGTGCATTTTTGTTCACGGTGGATTGAAATAATTTGACGTGGTGGCTGACACTTAAAAGGTGGAGGACCAAATATTGTGATAACTAGTGAACAAAGATATGTACTAGTGGTTTTCAACCAACAGGATCCTTTTTGGATTGTTTTGGTGAAGATTCTAGAGATCTGTGAATCGTATTTGTTCATCATATATTATGCGATCAATTTTTGTCAAGTACTGTTTGTGTTTAATTTTAAATAAAAATATTTAAAATGATTCATGATCGCACGATGTATGATGAACGGACACGATTTACAAATTTCCGAAATCCTTATAAAGATGATTCGACGAGAATCTGGATTCGGTTTTCAAATGCCACTATAAAAAGCATCTCCCACGAAGCTAATGAGTTTTTTTTTTTTTTTTTAAACTACTTTGAGAAGCGATACGAAAGTAACAAAACAAATTCTGGAGTTTTAGTGTATGGTCGGAAACAACTCAGATATTTAAAAAAGATAGGTGGGCCGAACTTTAAGCCAAATTTTTTCATTAATTTCGTCTCATTATATAGGTCATTATTTAAGTCTGGATCCTCATCGTCTGGAAGGGTTGTGAGATCAGCTCTGGTATCATGTTACGAAAAAGACCTATGGAAAATTTTTATTATATATTCTTCCACACCTTTTATAAAGATGCAAACCTTGTAGATAAGGAAACAGCAACTCATAATCTTTTGTTTTCGTGAAATTTTCAAGTTTTGCATAACATATTAATCAATTTTATAAAGAATGTAGGGTTGAAGAATTAAAGGAATAGAAAATGAAGGGTTTATAAGAGAATGAATCTTGTGTTCAATAAGTTTGAATTCTTTTTAATTCCTTATGTGCATGTGTCATGCACCTTTTGATAGAACAAAATGGCGGCCTTTAATTAAAGAAAGTAGCTATCTTAATTGGCTAATTAAAGTATAATGAAATAGCTAATACTAAATACAAAATAATAAATAAATAAATAGATGGCGGTCATCGAATTTGCTAAAATATGACTGCAATTTGCTTTTGACTAGGGTTTTCAGCTTTCAATTTTCAGAAGGCTGTTCTTGAACCTGATGTGAAAAAGGTCATGAACCGAATCAACTCTACCGAAAAATGTTTTGATCCAGAGGGATGTTAGGTCGATGATGCATGTTAAGAGATTAAGTGTTTTCTCAATGATGTAATCTCATGAGCTTATAATTAATGAATTTTATCTTTATCAAAATAAAAATGATGGTTAGTTACTATGCGGATTAGTTGAGATATTATGATTAATTAAATACGTGATTCTTCCATATTACCTAACTTATTAATAATACGTTAATCGATCATTATCGAGCATGTACGGGGGACGTGTTACTTGTTTCAAACTTTCAATTGACAATTTATTATGCACTATCCGCGGCTTGGCCTAACCCTTTTACTCTGATACCACCTGTCATGGTGATAAAAGTCCTTCAATCCTTAGGGCAGCTTTGGAATGCCCTTATACATGAGTATCTAGAATACAGGTACATATATCATATATTATTATACAAGTAGAGGAAAATTCTTTTTCCAAGTATCGTCTGACTTGTATAATGACATATGACGTACCGTCTTGTGTTTTCAACATTTAAAAATCTCTCCTTCATATGATGGTTTTGCAACAAAACAAATAAATAAAATGTATACAATAATAACTGGTAAGGCTCACAATCTCGGTCCTAAATTTTAAGGCCTTAGACACTTTACCCGAAAAAAAATAAAAATATAAAAACTTAAATTACTTCAATATTGGACATTTGACATAGTGTAGTTCCCAACAGAATCTTTTCTCTTTTTTCGGTGAACTAGATACTTTATAACTAGGGCAAAGATGCCAAGAGGATACATAAAAAGCCTACACGGAGGTAAACAACCAAATTAAGCATAAAAGACCAAGTAATGTAAGGGGTCCATGAGTCCTTGACGCTGCATCTAATGCTAATAACATCACCCCTCACACTATCGAGAAAGGATCTAGGGAGGGTAGGGGAGCCCATCGTTACATAGGATATGAACAAGGGAGGATGAGGTCGATTAACCCATATGAAATCGCACATCTCCCTACAACCCATATGACATATTGTAGTTCCAAACAAAATCTCTTTTAGCATAGAATGAAGATCTTTGTCTCATGGTAACATGTTATGATTTGTTATGAAATTTTATGTTGTTAGGTTAAGTATAAATTTTACAAGTTTCTAATGATTCATTTAGCATTATTAAATGATAGATGTCTTGGATCAGAATTTGAAATGCCCTAGAACGCCTTTATGCGTGATCCTTTGCTACAGCTGCAATGGGTAAATACTTCCTTTCCTCTCTTATTGAGACTACATAATGTTCTTGCCAATTGAATTCATAGGTTAATCGTACTTTAACAACTTATATAAGACATAGTTTCAATGTATTATCGATGATTACGAAAAATTTGACAGATGAGTCACCGTTACTCACACTACAAATAAACGGACATGAAATTTTCATCTCATATAAATTCTTTTGAAGTTTTGTCTTTCCCTCTATCACTATCTTTCTCTCCGTCTTCGATCTGAAGCCTCCATTTTTCTACTTATAAGGAGAGAAAGAGATATGAGGCGGAGGCATTGGCGTCCAACACTAGTGTCAGATAACATGGCAGAGGAATAGCAGATGATATTGGGTTTTATGGGAAAAGATATATATATATATATATATATATATATATATATATATAGGCTGAGTCAAAGAGGAGTTTGTTCGTAAAACTTGATTGTGCAAAACACTTCAAAAAATTTCAAAAAATAGCGAATGATATTGGGCTTGTTTGGTATCTTATTCAAAAAAATTCATCATTGTGCAAGACACTTCTTAAAACACATGTCTTAAGAACAATTTTCTTTAAAATTCAAAAACTTGTTTGGTATGAAATTCACAATTGTTTTTAAAGAAAAAAAAAACTCATCCTATAGTGTGAACTTCTAAATTCAAAGAGAGAAAAATGAGAGAGGGTAGAGAGGAAAAGGAGAGAGAAGGAAAGAAAGGGAAGAGAAAGAAATAGGAGAATGGATCAGACGAGAGAGGGAGAGAAATATGAGAGGATCGAAGGAGAGAGAAAATTGAAGGAGCGAGAGAAATGATAGAGATAAAAGATAAGAGATTAGGTGTGAGAGAAAACGGAAGAGAGAGAGTGATCTTTAAAATTAAAAACTCTAACAACACATTTTTGGTGTTTTTAAGAAATAGACTAATTCTTAAGTTAGTTTTTAGTCCAATTTTTTAAAAGAGTCATACCAAACAAGTTTTTAACACTTAAAACTTGAAAACTGTTTTTGAGTTTAAAAAGTTGGATTCAAATAGAATACCAAACAAGCCCTTAATTTTTCTTTTATGTTTAATATTCTAGCTGTTATAAAATAATCTAATATACAGAGAGAAAGATTTGAATTAACAATAAAGAAATGAATTAGTAAATGCAAAAGAGAATCAAGATCAATAATGGTTGGGAAGAGGTTAGGATGAAGGAATGAAATATCGTCATGGACGAGTATTTTTAAAGAATGACCATCATATGTTATAAGTCATGCATTTTTTGAATTTTCTCCAATGTTTCAAGTTTTTCTTAACATTTTTTAAGAGTATAAAGGTTGCGTAGAACTAATACTTATTCATCCTCACAATTTATATTTAATTATCACACATTTATGAAAATAAGTTTGTTATTGTTTGGACTCGATTTTACACCATCGACCCAAGCGATCGAGGCCGTTGAGAGAGTATAGCTCAGAACCATTGGATGAAAAATGAAGATAATTTTGTTATTGTTAAATGATAATATTATGGTTTTTGTCATAGTAATTATCTTTTAATTTGGATTATCTTAACATTATATCTTCGAACAAGTACAGTTCGAGTGGACTTGGGATTGTTGCTATTAGATTGGAGAAGCATGGTAAATGAGGTTTGAAAAGTCATGGTGCATGGATGGGATGAAATTATGAGATGGTGATAATTAAAAATGAATTTAATATTCATTTAGATAAAGCCTAGGAACGTAGGTTTTTTGGTGATGTGATGATATGGTAGGAAACCTAGGTAGGCTAGGTTTTTAATGCATGCTTCTCGGGTTGGTGCTGGGAAGAAAGCAAGTGGTGAAGCCACGTCACCAAAGATCAAATGCAATCCTTTAAAGATCAAGTCACGTCAGATACATGGGAATTTGAGATAGGACTCTACTCGAGGATCAGGCAGTGCCAAGCAAGTACATCAGTCCTATAAATATAGATGCAATGGCAACGGAAAAGCCCTTCCAATTCAACACACAAATCTGCCATGCGCAAACCCTCGCTCTACGCGAAACCTCTCAACAATTTTGAGAACTCTGTTTTTCTCTCCTTTCTCGCCAACACATCTTCAGTTTGGATAAACAACACTATCGCCGTAGAACTAGCCGGCCGAGAAGCACCTTCAGTTTGGATAAACAACATTGCTTCAAGACCGATTGGTTATTTATCCAAGTCTCGGTCGAGAGGGATTTTCGAATCCTTATTGGCAGAAGTCATCTCATCAGCCTTCTCGACGAAGTGAGGTATTACCAGGTTACTACATTTGGCACATTGAAAATTGAATTTGATATTGAACTTCGCAAATTAGCAGCTTTGTCTTCAGGCTCTAGAATCCAAAGGCCGGGACGCGTTCCTTCCTCGGCCGCAATCCCAAGACACAGAAGTCAGCAGCGCGCTCAACGCAACATCAACATATTTTACTCGTCGGTCGAGCTCGGTTGACGAGTTGGCACGCCCCACACACAACCGAAAAACGTAGTTAGCTCATTAGTTACTCAGCTTGCGCGCCACGTAGGCTTGGTAGTTTTTAGGGTCAACATTTTGGCACGCCTAGTGGGACCCAGTGCTAAAACTACGAAGTTTATATGACATATCAAGATTCCAATCCGACTCCATTTAGCCAATTGTGCGAACGCTTTGAGGAGGATAAAAGATCGTGGGAATCGATCAAAATTCTTCGTGGCGTAAGAGCCATGCAAAAATCATTCGCCTACATGTTAAGAATAGAAGCTCTTGTTACCCTACAAGAGCAATAGGTAAACGAAGATAGGGCTCAATTTAATGTCTGACTAGATGAAGAACGTTTTCCTTACGTTTCTGACTACCGATCAATTCCCTTTGAAAAATGGTTAAGTCCAAAGGCCGGGAGGGGGGGCAATTTTCCGCTCCGGCCGCAATCAAAATTCGGCCCGAGAAAATTGTCAAAACGGCCAAAGAAAATCCTAGGCCACCTATTTTTTCGGTCGAGACTGAAAATTTGGTAGGCCTAGAAGAAAAAGTTCAAGTTTCTGGACCAAAAATTGACTCAGAAAATGATTCGTCAGAAGATTGTTCCAATAATGAACAAGGCCGAGACATAGGCCTAGCCGAAAAAACCACGCCAATCGATATGATTATTGGTGATCAAGGCGATATGGAGAAATCTCATTCGGCCAAGTTATTTGAATTAAAAGCCGAAATTATGCTTGGGGGGCATAATAATTGTTCAACACATTCGGCGGCCAAAAATAAAAAATATTTCGCCAAGTCAAAAGTATTTGGAGATGATTCTTTATTTGGCCAGGAGCAAAATTCGATTAAAAACTTTGATATAAAAAGATCTCAGCTTAGGATAAAGCATCGTTGGCCTCCTTATTCTCATGGATCGGCCACTTTTATTCTCGTATTTTAGATTTCAGTTTTTATATATTCTTATCCATCTAGTTGTTTGAGCCGATGATGCATAAGAAAATAGGGGGCAACGATCGATCCATATTTCGTACCTCGTACACAAAATGTCATTCCCGAAGGAAAAAAAAAGAAGCTTTTGGCCAAAGAAAAAAAAGAGGAGCGTTTGGCTGAAGAAAAAAAAAAGCTTGGTGCAGTGTGCAGTCGGTCGTAGGCCAGTGCATGTGATTATGCATAAGGACTCGGGCAAGACAAACCGTTAAGCCGAAGTTGAGGGTAGGTCGGAAAAGTTGAGGAAAATGGGTTGAAAATTAAGATCAATAAATATCTTTAAACTTCAAGTCATCGTTCAGTCGCCACTTGGTTTCCCTCTTTCGACCTTTTTGATGTGAGAGTAGGTGACTTTTCTCATCTGGGCGAGAAAAGTAGATTAAACCACTTTTCCTAACATGATTCCACTTTCCCTTTGATAGTTGAATAAAAAAAATGAATGGATGTGCATGGCAGCCTTATCCAATCACATTGGAATCTCGGCTAACTCGTCGCCTCGGTCCAATTTCAATTTTTCTCGATGTTGGTGGCAGGTCGAGCTGCCAGGAATGGTCGCGTCAAATAACTTACTCCTTCGCTAGGCGAGATGATTAGTTATCGATTCGGCGGAAGTGCTCAGTGGTGGCCAAGTTCAGATGCAAAGTGCTTAGTTTGCTTAACCAATCGGCTTACGAGCCGAAGCTCAAGGAAACTGGGGGGCAATGTTTAGACCCGATTTTAAACCATCGGCCCAAGCGATCGAGGCCGTTGAGAGAGCATATGACACACCCCGATCTGGAAATCAGGGCGTGCTGGCCATCACTAATGTGACGTAACCATAACGCAATGCGGAAGCAATAAGATAATAGAGTTATGAAAGACTAAAAGCCGAATACTAGCAGTACCATCCAAAAGACATGCCAGCGAGAGTTTAAGTGTGAAATACACATAATCAGAGCATAAGATTCTAAATGCAGTCAAGTAGGACAATTACCAAATTACAACACCCGAGGGTGAGTCCTACATGTGTGAAGTCTGTCAGAACAGCCGTGGGGATCCTCGTGAGCCACCAAACACTTCTAACTATAACCTGGAGGGGCGTAAAACAAGGTGGGTGGGTCAGTAAAACAAAGCTTTCAAAACATTTCCTTTATCAACATATATAACCCCTCACTGTAAAACATGTATACTTTCCCAGAAAATAGCATATAGCATATATATCTCAACATTTTCTCAAATCATCGTTCAAAATCAATAGTATGAAAGTATGCCATGCCATATGCATCAAAACATAGTGAGGATATGCAAATATATATCAGGTAGAATAATAAATCAGCCGGAGACCCTGCAGTGGTCCTGTACGGCTAATCATATAGCTCAATACCTATGCCTGCACACCAGTCGGAACCACAAAAGTGGTCTGTACGACAGGACTTGGTGTAATAATACGCTCTAGTGCATCTCTCATCAAACAGCTGTGCGACGTATCGCAGGTCACCTACGAGTCGGAACCACAAAAGTGGTCTGTACGACATGACTTACACCTACTTAGATCCAAGGGAGCGTGCGGTGCGGGAGGTGAATATCAACATAAGCACTAACACCGGTGGTGCAGGTTATGAGCTCACATCACAAATCACATCATCAACACAATATAACTCACCTGATACTTACTTGTGCGTCCACCGCATCATTTCATACATATGTATCATATACCAATTCATATATCTCATATCAATTATATGCATGGCATTTTAAAACATACTTTCAATTAAATTTGATTTCTGGGAAAATCAGTAAGTATATAGGTATATAAAGAAAGCAACTGCCCACTCACTGGAATGTCGAAGGGTCGTAACCCCCGTGACGCCTTTGATTGGGCTCGTCCTCGGGATAAGTCTCACCTATATGTGAAACAACTATAATAACGTTATTTAGAGCACATAACCAACAATCCAAAATAACTTCTCATACGATGCTCAATTGGGGTGTTTGAATATACCAACATGATCTACACAACCTCACAAACATCCCCATATTTTAAAAATAATTTTTGGACTAGCCACGCGCCCCCACGCGCCGGGAATGGCACGGACCCACGCGCCCCCACACGCGATCACGTGCCAGGCACACTGACGGCAGACCAAACGGCGTCAGGAATATTCCTTCCAAACTGACGAAATATTCTGTCATCTTTTCCAGCGACTCGCCGGCCGCCGGTGACTTCGCCGATTTCTGGGTAATTTTCCAACTATGGTTTCTCACTCATTTTTCATCCATTTTTCATGAAATTGGTACCAAAATGAAGCTCTAAGCATGTAGAACACATCTAAACAAGTTTCAAGGCTTGAAAATCACTAGATTTTACCTGAGAAAGCTCGATAGCTCGGCAAACTTTAAAAACCCTCGATCTCGGTCCTCCGACGTCCAAACTCTACCAACGAAGTACCCCGAGACTCGTGAGGACCTCCGTAAGCTCACTGTGAGCTTGAAATTCCCTGAAATGCAAGGTTTTATGTGTGCACGAACAATGCACATTTTCGGGGTTAGGGTTTCTCACCTAATCCGAGGGTTACAAGTTCCAAAATTGGTACCAGAATGCTCAGAAGGTTGCAAGGATCAAGAATCTTACCTTTTTGACGTCGATCTGTGAAGAAATGGACGAGTTCCAACTTCGTTTGTACATGAACAGTACACGGGGAGGGGTAAACCGAGAGGGGAGAGAGAGTGAGAACTCACGGGAAAGTGAGGGTAAGTATGTGTGGTCCATTACAACCCTAACCACACAAAATAATAAAGCACAATAAATTCCAATTATTTTTCCAAAAACTTAGGGTTATAACTTATTAATCAAATATAAATGTCACACACCTTAGCAAACTTAAGGGCAATCCCGTCATTTCACGTCCACGATAAAATAGTTCCAGGACGGGCTGTGACAATCTACCCTCCTTATAGAATTTCATCCTCGAAATTCACACAACCAATCAAACCACTAATACTCATAGAACAACCTTGGATACATCTCTCTCATTCGATCTTCAGTCACCCAAGTAGCTTCTTCTATCGAGTGGTTCCTCCACAATACTTTCACCAAGCTCACTGTCTTATTCCTTAAAACCTTGTCTTTCCAATCCAAGATAGTCATTGGTTCCTCATCATACGTCAAATCCGGATTAATCTCCAAAGGTTGAGGAAGAATCACATATGAATGATCTGAAACATAATGTCGAAGCATTAAGACATGAAACACATTATGCACCTTGGATAACTCTGGAGGCAACTCTAATCTGTAGGCAACTTCACCAATCTTTTCAGTAATCACATAAGGTCCTATGTACCTAGGACTTAACTTGCCTTTCTTTCCAAACCGAACCACACCTCTCCAAGGTGACAATTTCAAAAATACCAAATCACCCACATTATAAACCCGATCAATGGCATGTCTATCCGCCAAACTCTTTTGTCGATCTTGGGCCGCTTTCAGGTTAGACTTAATCACCTGAACATTCTGAGTAGTTTCTTCCACTATCTCAGGGCCCACCAAAGCTCGTTCACCTACCTCTGACCAACACAAAGGTGTACGGCAAGCTCTACCATAAAGTGCCTCAAAAGGTGCCATACCAATACTCGAATGAAAACTATTATTGTAGGCAAATTCCATCAAATCTAAGCGATCATGCCAAGAATCACCAAACTGCAACACTAAAGATCTTAGCATATCTTCCAACATTTGAATGGTCCTCTCAGATTGACCATCTGTTTGAGGATGATAAGCAGTGCTATAAAGCAATCTTGTACCAAGAGCTTCTTGAAAAGCTACCCAAAACTTAGAAGTAAATCTTGGGTCTCGATCAAAAATAATACTCACTGGAACTCCATGATATTTCACAATCATCCTAATGAACAATTTAGCCAACTTGTTCAGAGGATACTTCTCCCTCACTGGAATGAAGTGCGCTGACTTGGTAAGCCGATCTACAACCACTCAAACACCATCAAAACCATTTTGCGTACGTGGAAGCTTATACACAAAATCCATAGTGATATTTTCCTACTTCCACTGAGGAACGAGAAGCGGCTGCATCAACCCAAATGGCTTTTTCCTTTCTGCTTTAACCTGTTGACAGATGATGCACTTACTTACATATTCTGCAATCTCCCTTTTCATACCCGGCCAATAATAAAATGGTCGAATGGTATGATACATCTTAGTTCCTCCTGGATGCATGGCATAAGCCGAACAATGTGCTTCATCCAAAATTTCCTTCTTTAATTCCTCATCATTAGGCACATACATCATATTCTCTTGCATAAGCATACCGTCTGATTCCCTGATTCTGAAATCTTTCTTCTTACCTCTTTCAACAGCCTCAATTATATCTTGAGATTCCTCGTCATTCACTTGGGCTTCACGCACATGATCAACCAAAATTGGCCTGACTTGGAAACTGGCAAGAAATGCTTCCCTTCGATCTTCCATTTCCAACTTTACTCCAGTAGACCTCAAATCCGCAAGAAGAGGAACACGACAAGCATACAAAGCATTAAGTCGGCCTTGAGGTTTCCTACTCAGTGCATCAGCTACTACATTTGCACGACCAGGATGATACTCAATCATGCAGTCATAATCACTTAGTAACTCCAACCATCTTCGCTGACGAAGATTAAGATCATGCTGAGTAAAAAGATACTGAAGACTTTTATGATCTGTAAAGATCTTACATTTCTCACCATAGAGATAATGCCTCCAAATCTTCAAAGCAAAGACAATAGCTGCCAACTCAAGGTCGTGAGTAGGATAATTCCTTTCATGAATCTTCAACTGCCGAGAAGCATAAGCAATCATTCTATTATGCTGCATCAAAACACATCCCAAACCATTCAATGAAGCATCACTGTAAAACTCAAAATTGCCACTATCATCAGGAAGTACCAATACAAGTGCATGAGTGAGACAATACTTCAACCGCTGGAAACTCTGCTCACAATTATCATCCCACTCAAACTTAACATCCTTCCTGGTTAACCTCGTTAGTGGTAAAGCAATCATAGAATAATCTTGAACGAATCGTCGATAGTACCCTGCTAGACCAAGGAAACTCTGTACCTCAGTGACGGTTCGTGGTTGCTCCCAATTCTCCACTGCTGCAATCTTTTGAGGATCTACTTGAATTCCTTGTGCCGATACAACATGCCCCAAAAATGCCACTTGATTTAACCAAAACTGGCATTTACTAAATCGTTAGGAAATACATCAGGATAATGCCTGACTACTCCAACTTCCTCCACACTACTAGAAGTAACATCATTTAACACCACATGTGCTAAGTATCTTTGACAACCTTTTGATAACAACTTCTTTGCCTTCATGGCAGAAATAACACCATGCCTCACCCCACTTCTCTCGCCCACAAACATAACCTCAGGTAGTCCAGGACGATGAAAAGTGATTGATTTCCCGTAACAATCTATATGGGCACGATTATAATGCAACCAATCTGCCCCTAAAATCACATCAAAATCCACAATATCTAACGGGATAAGATTAGCTGGCATAGCTACATCATCTATCATCACTGGACACCCTGCATAAACACTATCAACATGACATCTATCCCTTCTAGGCATAGCAAACTCTAAATCAAATCCTAGAGGTGTAGGATGAGGTTGTGTCATTTGAGCAAATGTATGAGAAATCACAGAGTGCGTAGCACCACAATCAATCAAAACTCTAGCAAAGTGACCAAGGATGTTTAACGTACCCATAATCAAGTCCGGATGGTTCTGAGCATCTTGCAGTGAGATGTTGTTAACACGTCCTTGGGTTTGTTGTCATCAATCACGACCTCTGCTACTCTAATTACCTCGCCCCTGAGAACTACGTCCCTGACCTGTCTGGCTAGACTGCCTAGATAGTCCTGCACTGCTAGCAGCAACCTCTCCCTGCTGGGACTGACCTCCCTGATACCACTGAGATCCGCTAGCTGGCATAGAATGATAAGAAGTATAACCTCTAGGATTTTGGGAATAACCACTCTGAAAATAAGGATCCTGGGAATACTGATACTGTCCAGAAGAATAGGGAGCAGCATCACCCTGATAGTGGTAAGCAGCACCACCCTGACTCATCTGACCATAACTGCCTGCTCTGGGATTTTGCTGGATCGGCGCTGGATGAGGCATAACAGGCTGCTGAGGCCTCTGCTGACTCTAGGGACACTGTGCAGCTCTATGTCCTGTCTGTCCACATATGTAGCAAGCACCGCTACCTCTCATGCAATCCCCATAATGTCTGGAATTACAACGGTGGCAAAATTGAGGGCCTGAACCACCAACACCACCAAAATCTCTCTGCCTCTGAAACCTTGGTCCACCAGTAAATCTTCCACCTCTCCTCGGGCCCGTAGCACTAAATCCTCCACTAGAAGAACTCGAGCTCGCTCCACTTTTCTTGAAATTCTGGGTCTTACGGGGTCTTGAAGTCAAAGTACCTTTACCCCTATCATCTCTTCTCTGATTATCACAATTCTTATCTTTCTCTTCTTCACTTTCACTAGGCAAGTTTTTGGAGTCCTCAATCCGAACCAAAATCTCAGAAAACTCATGATAAGTGGTGCAAGGAATAGCACTGGCAAGTGTCCGCCATTTCTTCTTCGTTCCCAACTTAAAACGACGAAGCATTTCCACCTGATTAACTGCCACTTTTGGAGCATAGCGAGATAAGTCTGTAAACTTCCTATAATACTCATTCGCCGACATTTTCTTTTGCTTCGACTGAGTGAACTCTTGCTTCTTACGATCAATATACTCTGGAGGAATGAATCTTCTCTTAACTGTCTCTTTAAATGTTTCCCAATCAGTTGCTACTTCAGGCGTCATAAATTTAGTCTCATTTTCCCACCAACCTGCGGGTTCTCTTCCTAGAAACCATGTAGTAGTCTCAACCTATCTACTAGCAGGATGATTCCCCTGACTCTGCATCACCTGGTAGGTCTTTTCAATACGGTATAACCACTTTTCTTCCCCTTCATGACCCTCATTACCAATGAAATGATCCAACTTCAGATTATAAACAGTCTCTAGGGGTGTTCTCTGACGAGGACGAAATGAAGTCTGAAAAGCATGGGCTATGGCTTCCCCTAACTGAGCTACATATGGGAAACTGGGCTCAGAAGAAGAACTTGGATCCCTACGAGGCGGCATAGTTCTGACAGAAGACACCAAAGATAATCAGAAAATTCACAATTTATACAGGATTGCAAACCTAAGCTCTGATACCAAACTGACACACCCCGACCTGGAAATCAGGGCGTGTTGGCCATCACTAATGTGACGTAACCATAACGCAATGCGGAAGCAATAAGATAATAGAGTTATGAAAGACTATAAGCTGAATACTAGCAATACCATCCAAAAGACATGCCAGCGAGAGTTTAAGTGTGAAATACACATAATCAGAGCATAAGATTCTAAATGCAGTCAAGTAGGACAATTACTAAATTACAACACCCGAGGGTGAGTCCTACATGTGTGAAGTCTGTTAGAACAGCCGTGGGGATCCTCGTGAGCCACCAAACACTTCTAACTATAACCTGGAGGGGCGTAAAACAAGGTGGGTAGGTCAGTAAAACAAAGCTTTCAAAACATTTCCTTTATCAACATATATAACCCCTCACTGTAAAACCTGTATACTTTCCCAGAAAATAGCATATAGTATATATATCTCAACATTTTCTCAAATCATCTTTCAAAATCAATAGTATGAAAGTATGCCATGCCATATGCATCAAAACATAGTGAGGACATGCAAATATATATCAGGTAGAATAATAAATCAGCCGGAGACCCTGCAATGGTCCTGTACGGCTAATTATATAGCTCAATACCTATGCCTGCACACCAGTCGGAACCACAAAAGTGGTATGTACGACAGGACTTGGTGTAATAATACGCTCTAGTGCATCTCTCATCAAACAGTTGTGCGACGTATCGTAGGTCACCTACGAGTCGGAACCACAAAAGTG
This sequence comes from Heteromeles arbutifolia, assembly GCA_024362995.1. NCBI lineage: Eukaryota > Viridiplantae > Streptophyta > Magnoliopsida > Rosales > Rosaceae > Heteromeles > Heteromeles arbutifolia. The sequence goes on along the minus strand of JANCRC010000002.1, from coordinate 11,941,027 downwards.
GTCTGTACGACATGACTTACACCTACTTAGATCCAAGGGAGCGTGCGGTGCGGGAGGTGAATATCAACATAAGCACTAACACCGGTGGTGCAGGTTATGAGCTCACATCACAAATCACATCATCAACACAATATAACTCACCTGATACTTACCTGTGCGTCCACCGCATCATTTCATACATATGTATCATATACCAATTCATATATCTCATATCAATTATATGCATGGCATTTTAAAACATACTTTCAATTAAATTCGATTTCTGGGAAAATCAGTAAGTATATAGGTATATAAAGAAAGCAACTGCCTACTCACTGGTATGTCGAAAGGTCATAACCCCCGTGACGCCTTTGATTGCGCTCGTCTTCGGGATAAGTCTCACCTGTATGCGAAACAACTATAATAACGTTATTTAGAGCACATAACCAACAATCCAAAATAACTTCTCATACGTTGCTCAATTGGGGTGTTTGAATATACCAACATGATCTACACAACCTCACAAACATCCCCATATTTTAAAAATAATTTTTGGACTAGCCACGCGCCCCCACGCGCCGAGAATGGCACGGACCCACGCACCCCCCACGCGCGGTCACGTGCCAGGCACACTGACGGCAGACCAAACGGCGTTAGGAATATTCCGTTAACTGCTAACGGCATCCGTTAGATTTAACTGACGGCGTCAGGAATATTCCGTCCAAACTGACGGAATATTCCGTCATCTTCTCCGGCCACCCGCCGGCCGCCGGTGACTTCGCCGATTTCTGGGTAATTTTCCAACTATGGTTTCTCACTCATTTTTCATCCATTTTTCATGAAATTGGTACCAAAATGAAGCTCTAAGCATGTAGAACACATCTAAACAAGTTTCAAGGCTTGAAAATCACTAGATTTTACCTGAGAAAGCTCGATAGCTCGGCAAACTTTAAAAACCTTCGATCTCGGTCCTCCGACGTCCAAACTCTACCAACGAAGTACCCCGAGACTCGTGAGGACCTCCGTAAGCTCACTGTGAGCTTGAAATTCCCTGAAATGCAAGGTTTTACGTGTGCATGAACAGTGCACATTTTCGGGGTTAGGGTTTCTCGCCTAATCCGAGGGTTACAAGTTCCAAAATTGGTACCAAAATGCTCAGAAGGTTGCAAGGATCAAGAATCTTACCTTTTTGACGTCGATCTGTGAAGAAATGGACGAGTTCCAACTTCGTTCGTACATGAACAGTACACGGGGAGGGGTAAACCGAGAGGGGAGAGAGAGTGAGAGCTCACGGAAGAGAGAGAGAGAGAGTGAGGGTAAGTATGTGTGGTCCACTACAACCCTAACCACACAAAATAATAAAACACAATAAATTCCAATTATTTTTCCAAAAACTTAGGGTTATAACTTATTAATCAAATATAAATGTCACACACCTTAGCAAACTTAAGGGCAATCCCGTCATTTCACGTCCACGATAAAATAATTCCGGGACAGGCTGTGACAGCATACCTCCTAACCATTAGATGAAAAATGAAGATAATTTTGTTATTGTTAAAAGATAATATTATGGTTTTTGTCATATTAATTATCTTTTAATTTGGATTATCTTAGCATTATATCTTCGAACAAGTACAGTTCGAGTGGACTTGGGATTGTTGCTATCAGATTAGAGAAACATGGTAAATGAGGTTTGAAAAGTCATGGTGCATGGATGAGATGAAATTATGAGATGGTGATAATTAAAAATGAATTTAATATTCATTTAGATAAAGCCTAGGAACGTAGGCTTTTTGGTGATGTGATGATGTGGTAGGAAACCTAGGTAGGCTAGGTTTTTAATGCATGTTTCTCGGGTTGGTGCTGTGAAGAAAGCAAGTGGTGAAGCCACATCACCAAAGATCAAATGCAATCCTTTAAAGATCAAGTCACGTCAGATACATAGGAATTTGAGATAGGACTCTACTCGAGGATCAGGCCGTGCCAAGCAAGTGCATCAGTCCTATAAATATAGATGCAATGACAATGGAAAAGCCCCTCGAATTCAACACACAAATCTGCCCTGCGTAAACCCTCGCTCTACGCGAAACCTCTCAACAATTTTGAGAACTCTGTTTTTCTCCCTTTTCTCGCCAACACATCCTCAGTTTGGATACACAGCATTATCGCCGTAGAACCAGTCGGCCGAGGAGCACCTTCAGTTTGGATAAACAACACTACTTCAAGACCAATTGGTTATTTATCCAAGTCTCGGTCGAGAGGGATTTTCGAATCCTTATTGGCAAATGTCATCTCATCAGCCTTCTCGGCGAAGCGAGGTGTTACCAGGTTACTACATTCGGCAAATTGAAAGCCGAATTTGATATTGAACTTCGCAAATTAGTAGCTTTGTCTTCAGGCTCTAGAATCCAAAGGTCGGGACGCGTTTCTTCCTCGGCCGCAATCGTAAGACGCGGAAGTCAGCAGCGCGCTCAACACAACATCAACATATTTTACTCCTTGGTCGAGCTCGGCCGGCGAGTTGGCACGTCCCGCATACAACCGAAGGATGTAGTTAGCTCATTAGTTACTCGGCCTACACGCCACGTAGGCTTGGTAGTTTTTAGGGTCAACAGTTATGTATAACCCATCATGTAAAAGTCGTTGACAATCACTTGTGTTGTTACCCATTGATCTCAATGATGCATGTAATGTTAGAAATTTAATAATTAAATATTAGTATTATTAATATTTAAATATTAAATATTTAACTGAATGAAAATTAAAGTGGACAATTGTTCCTTTTGATTTTATTTTATTATGAAAATGGTCATGGAAGGGTTTGACCGGCAGATTTTCAAAGGTTATGTATGTAAACCTGCAGTTTTTCCCAGAGGTAGCTTTTCCCAAGGGAGGCAGATTGTCAGTCCTCCTAGTTGTGGTGCCCTTCCATGCCTTCTTATTTTGTGCAATCATGGTTAAGCTACGTCAAAATTTTATATTAATTTTTTAACAGAGATAATAAGATAAAAAATAATAAAAATATAAAATATTAACATAGCTTAACCGTGACCGTACAAATAAAAAGGTATGAAATGACAATTAGGAGGGCAGACAATCTGCCTCCTTTCCCAAGAGGTTATGTATGTAAACTTGCAGCTTTTTCCAAGAGGTTATGTATGTTTAGGAAAAGCAAGCGGACACAGCTTTTGGAAAAGCCGACGCATTGTGTTTCGGTAGCAGACACAATTTCGAACAAAGGTTGCATCTTTTGTCTTTTGGAAGCAGACACTACTTTTGAACATAAGGCATGTCAAAGCCTATAAAGAGACCACCAAGTCAAGCATTTAAGATATACTTTGCATTCAGAAATCATATAGAAATTAGAGTAGTTTAGTGTTCAACAAAGAGAGAGTTTTAAACACTTTTGGTTCGCTGTTCTTTGTAGATTGGAGTGCTACTTCCGCGAAGAGAAAGATCATTGTATTCTGGGAGACATTTGCCAACGCAAACCTTGAGGCACCACTGAGGGGCAATCTTGTCTTAAGGCTATAGAATCAAATTCTAGCCTCGATCTCTTAAGGTTTTTCTATTCCTTGTTCTTCTTGCATTTGTAGAGATTTCATTGTGTATTATTTAATAAAATATATAGCAGTTTTTCCATAACTTTTTCCAACATGTAAGATATTGGCAATGAGTTCAGGATAAAATTTTAGAATAACAGTTCCCATTTTCAATCATTTTCCCCCTAAATTTGATTGGTCATATATTAAAATAAAATGAATGAAGCCTAAACATCATAATTCAGTTGTCACAACTCACACTTTTCAATAGTCAATAGTTCGACATATGATTATATTAAGACTTGATTATAAAAAATAAGCCCCTATTTTTTTTCATTAGATTGTGATCAAAGAACAAATACTTCTACACTCTTTTTGAATCATTTAGATTCTATAACATTCAAAGTGTGGAGATAAAAATTAACCACGTCTAATAAAAGAAAGACATGAACTTTATGCTCGTTACGACGTTTTTACCCTTTACGTCACGGGTAAACCATAGATTACTCCAACACGTCGCATATGTCTGCCATCTATGAGGGACTGTGGCACATGCATGTGTGCGTTGTGGGTACTAGGTTTTTCGGCCTACTATCATATCAAGGGTGCTTCCCGCTCATGATATGTCCTGCCACTAGGCTATACTTGGCTCAATGGTGGAAGAAAATCGACTCTTCACACTATGTTTGGACGAGGAAAATAAACTTACAATTTGAATAGAAGTTAGAATTTATCAATTGACATGCACCGGTTTCCTTATTTGAATTCATAAACATAGAAATTTAGAATTTTCGCGTGGATAAAAAACTTGGAATTTGGAACCTCCAATTCCCAAGTTTAAATTACATATAAATAGTTGTCATTTCTCAATTTCTATGATTAAGAGTTTAAAAATGACAAATTCCGTATTCAATTCCATTGTTCTTTTAGGTTAACCAAACAAGAAAATTCACAAATTCTAGAAAATAAAATCCCGTCATTTCAATTCCATTGTTCTTTTGGGTGTCCAACATGTATGCGCTCTTACCAACATGGACCTTTAAAACTACTAGCCCGCAGGATTGCGAAGACTAGTCTACACTGTCACTAGCAAAACGTTAAGGTCTGCTTAGTAAGGTTTGCAACCTCCCCTCCCCACTGCCTAGGGTTCAAGTCTATAAATAGCTAAGTCAAACAAGAAAAACATATGAGAAACGGTAATCGCCACTTATTACTCATAACTCTCTCAAGTTCTTATTTATCTCAAATACGTTTCTAACTTAGGCATCCGATGCTCTTTGGTAGATACTCTTCCCTTTTTTTGGGTGTTCTTCAATTAGACTAACAGTGTTTCTTATTTTGTACATGAACTTTCGTCAATTCAACTGTGTACGAAATGTGCATACAAAGTTGCATAGAAAAAAGACATGGAAGGTCTTAGTCATTTAGATAATGTGGAGTCTAACATGTAATATAATCAATAATGTAATTTTGCTGGCATAGCAGGACTAACAAATGAAAATATGAGAATGGATGTATACAGTATAACCTCCAAGAAATTTTTTTTTTAATAAAAAACGGAGAGAGTAAAAGAAAGACAAAACCAATACTTGAGAGACAAAAACCAACACTTGAGACGATTCAGTTTTTCACGGTGAATAGTTACTGGCGTTTGATGATACTTTCGTTTTTTGTTTTGGTTTTCAGTTTTTACTTTTATGAAAATTAAAAACTAAATTTTTTTTTTTTTGTTAAACGATAGATTTTGTTAGATTAGATGTTAAATTAGCCATCAACGAGGTTTGAACCCACGCCGGCATGCAAGAGCTCAACTCATTTCCATTATTGTAGTAAAGAGACACTTGCAAAACTAAAATCATGTTTGATGACTACTTTTAGTTTTTAAAAAAAAAAAACTAAGAAAAAGTGAAAACTCAAAGCCAAATTTTAAAAGCTCAAGAAAGTACTTTTCGTGTAAAAAAAAAAAACTAAAAGTACTTACCAAATGCTAAACAAAATTTCAGTTTAAAAAAAGAAAAGAAAACAGAATCTAAAAATTTGGTTATCAAACACACTAAATTAACATAAATTCAGTAAAAAAAAATATACATATATCTGGATTCTGGCCCATATACCACGAACATCCGTCAACCAAATGCAAGTGAGCCTCCAACTGGCAGTCGATCTCACCGCCTTCCAGCCGGCGATTGTGGTGGTTGGGATATTATTTGTGAGCTTTGAACCTAAGCTTGAGTCTCCAACATGGATGAGATGTTGCAGAAGGTGTTCTTTTTTTGGAAGGGAAAGATAGTGCTGCTGGTTAGGGAAATAGCCATTGCAGAACAAGAAGGTGGGTGATCTGCTTCTTGAATTCAGTAAAATTGTGACTAATGAAGAAGAGAGGTATAAGCTTATACAATGAAGTTAGAGATCATAATGAATGATGTTGGATACTGAGTCTCTACATTTACTTATTGTGCATTTACCCACATTTCGTTACATCTCAACTATTCTCATAACCTAACGACTTAAAGCAACACGCATCAGATTTAATAATTAACTCCAATTTAACTGTGTTAAATCTAAATAAAACTAAAAAATAAAAAGATTCGAAACCTATGTGCAGCAAAAACAATTGAGATTTTATTTGAGAAAGTTGAGATTTCATCATAAGGTCAATTAACAATATGGGGATAACCCAATTACTTACAAACACATGCAACGTCCTTTTTTTTTAGATGTGAGATTGATACTCTCAAGTTCTCAACGCATCCTCCATGTGTGGTAAGTTTTCAAGCTTAGCATGTAGACAACACAAATCGGGTGCGTAGAGCGCATGTGACTATTAGGCTTCAACGCTGGATAACTTGTTCTAATATCATGAAAAAAGTTGAGGTTCTACCACAAAATCAATTGACAACATATGAAATAGCTCAATTACTTATATAAACACATATATAAAGTTCTTTTTTTTTTTTCTCCATACGGGATTGATATTCTCAATATTATTCACCATCTGCATAAAAATCTGGCATATCCATGTCTGAAATTATATGCAGTTCAATGAGAGAAAATTATTTCGCAAATTTTAAATTCAATGAGGCATACCTTTATCAAATTATGTAAACCATGGGTGTGCCAAATAGAAAACCCAGCTATCCTAATTCCACACTCAACTAAAAGGGGAAAATGTTTTAATTTCTACACACTTTTATTATCTTTTTTACATCCATGTTTATTTTTGTTTATTGATAATCTGAAACCTGTATTGAGCACAGCTACCGGAAATTGAAGTGTTGAACCATTTTTCATCTCTCAACATCTTTGAAAGGAGAAACTTTTCAGTGTACTCGGAACACAAGTTGTTATGGCACGTGTCAAAGGGACACTGAAAAATATATTTTCTCTTCATTTACATTTTGACACTTGATGTACTGACTGCTTGCGTTGTAAGAATGTGAAAATTTTGTTTCCTTACAAAGGAGCAAGGAGGGGTATCCACTTTGTGACTTGTGCCTCCACCAACCCATCGTTGTCATGGTGACGGAATAAGTTTCATATTCTCAAATGAATAGAAAAGTTCAATTCAAAGGAACATGTAGAAGAATATGCATCTTCCATAGGACCTCTAATACTGGCACCTGTATGTCTTTCTTTCTAAACCACTATCTATATATAAAATCAACACAAAAGGTGAATAGTGATTTTGGTGTTACCAGGCTTCAATAAAAATATTTGGACAAAAATGCCTCCAAGACAAAAAACTTCAAAGACATCCATATCTATATAAGAAAGCGAGAAGGTTGCTGAACAGTGCAGTGCAGTGGGGATTAGATTTTCTTACCAATTTACCCTTGCATAATTTGAAATATGATTTTGGGTAGGTTTTGAATTTTTTTGGTTGAGGGGCAATTTGGTCCAATTGTTTTTGTCAAATTGGGTGACACCAAAATTTTTGTCTCATGTGTAAAGAACAAAAAAATGAAAGCGATAGAAAATAATAAACAAATGACAAAATTGATGGTGCCCATGTGATATAAAAAAGGTCTTTCACACGCGAATAATAACGTGATTAAAAAAGTTGTCGAATGATTTTTTTTTTTATGTAACAAACTATATTATCTACACTAAGGGAAGGGGGTGGGCTTAGCCTCACAATGGGCTAGCAATAATGTGATTCGATCAGTTGTTTATTAAATATTATTTTCTCTATTTTTAAACACGTTCAAAACATCATAAGAAGCGTGTAATGCCAGTTATAAAAAAGGTCTTTCGCACGCAGATAATAATGTGATTAAATTAATTGTCAAATGATTATTTTTTAAAATAAACGACGATAGGGGGTGAGCTTGGCCTCACAATAATGTGATTCAATAAATTGTTTATTAAATATTATTTTCTCTATTCTTAATGTAAATTCTATAGAGACCGATTTTATTATGTGAATTCAGCTTCTTTAATTAGTTTATGAGAGGTTACTTCTTACATTTAAAACGTGTAAGTCACGTTGGTGTCACCAAGCTTCAACAAAAATATTTGGACAAAAATACCCCCAAGACAAAAAAATTCGAAGGCATCCCATGCCGGTTATAAAAAAGATCTTTCACACGCGGATGATAATGTGATTAAATAAGTTGTCAAATAATTGATTTTTTTTTTGGTAACAAACGATATTATCTACACTAAGGGGAGGAGGTGGGCTTAACCTCACAATGGGCTAGCAATAATGTGATCTGATCAGTTGTTTATTAAATATTATTTTTTATATTTTTAAACACGTTCAAAACATTCTAAGAAGCGTGTAATGTCGGTTATAAAAAAGGTCTTTCACACACGAATAATAATGTGATTAAATTAATTGTCAAATGATTGTTTTTTTTTTTAAACAAACAATATTATCTACACTAAAGGGGAGGATGTGAGCTTGGCCTCACAATGACTAGCAATAATGTAATTCAATCAATTGTTTATTAAATATTATTTTCTCTATTCTTAATGTAAATTCTATAGAGACCGATTTTATTATGTGAATTCAGCTGCTTTAATTGGTTTATGAGAGGTTACTTCTAGCATGATCTAAAATGATTCATTTCAAATATTTGACTTTCCTTTTGTCAATTTACGCATATAAATGCATTTAAAACATGTAAGTCACGTGTAGCACGCCGTGATTCAAAAAATGCCTTATGCACGCGCGTGAGCGCGTGCATGAAGGCTAGAATATATAAAGCCAACACAAAGGTGAATAGTGATTTTGGTGTCACCAAACTTCAACAAAAATATTTGGACAAAAATGCCCCCAAGACAAAAAAATTCAAAGGCATCCCATGCCAGTTATAAAAAAGATCTTTCACACGCGGATAATAATGTGATTAAATAAGTTGTCAAATAATTGATGTTTTTTTTTTGCAACAAGCGATATTATCTAGACTAAGGGGATGAGGTAGGCTTAACCTCACAATGTGTCACATCAGGGTGGATCACTTCCCAGGCCCGCTCCACCACCGTAGCACGATATTGTCCGCTTTAGGCTTACCATTCCCTCACGGTTTTGTTTTGGGGAACTCACGAGCAACTTCCCAGTGGGTCACCCATCATGGGAGTGCTCTAGCCCCCTTCTCGCTTAACTTCAGAGTTCCTACAGAACCCGAAGCCAGTGAGCTCCCAAAAGGCCTCGTGCTAGATAGGGATGGGAATATACATTTAAGGATCACTCCCCTAGGCGATGTGGGATGTTACAATCCACCCCCTTAAGGGGCCCGACGTCCTCATCGGCACATTTGCGGCCAGGAACCTGGCTCTGATACCAATCGTCACATCCCGGCCGGGGGCGGATCACTTCCCGGGCCCGCTCCACCACCGTAGCACGATATTATCCGCTTTAGGCTTACCATTCCCTCACGGTTTTGTTTTTGGGAACTCACGAGCAACTTCCCAGTGGGTAACTGACATACCCCTGAGCTAGCTGCCTTCCTCCTCTACCTCTGCTAACATGAACACCTCGGTCCTGGGCACTACATCATTGACTTGCCTGGCTGGGCTGCCTAGATGATCTTGCATTGCTGGTAACAACATCAATCTGGTGTGGCTGTCCTCCAGAATGCCACTGTGACCCGCCAGTCGAGTACTGGTTATAATCACCCTGTTGATAAGGTACATATCCTCCTAAGTGCTGACCATAGCCACCTGGCTGATAAGGATCCTGGGGGTACTGATACTGTCCTGGGGCATAAGGAACGAGATCTCCCTGATAGTGGTAAACACCACCACGACCTATCTGAGCATAACCACTTGGTCTTGAAAACCGCTGAGTCTGTCCTTGCGGTGGCATAAGAGGCTGCTGTGGCTGCTGAGGCCTCTGCAGATTTTGAGGACAATACTTAGCCAAATGCCCCATTTGTCCACGGGTATAACATCCACTGTTACCTTGACGACATTCTCCAAAATGTTGATTATTACATCTTCGGCACAAAGGAGTACTAGCACTATCTGAATCTCTCAGCCTCTGAAATCTAGGGCCTCCAGAAAATCTACTTCCTCGCCTCTGGCCCGTGGTACTAAAACCTTCACTAGAAGAACTTGAACTCGTACCACTTCTCTTAAAACTCTGGGTCTTGTGAGGTCCTTGAAAATACTGGCCTTTACCATTATCATCTTTCCTCTGATTACCTTTTTCCTCTTCACTATCGCTAGGCAAATTTTCTGAGTCTTCCACTCTCAACAGAATCTCATAGAACTCCTAATAAGTGTCACAGGTTGATATAGTAACCATAAATTGCCACTTCTTCTTAGTACCAAGTTTAAAACGACGAAGCATCTCAATTAGATTGGCAGCAACTTCTGGATCATAACGGGACAAATCCGTGAACTTTCTATAGTACTCATTAGCAGACAGCTTCCCCTGCTTCAGATTAGTAAACTTCTGCTTCTTCTGATCTAGATATGCTGGAGGAATGAATCTCTTATAAAATGCCCGTTTAAAATTCTGCCAATCAGCAATCTCCGCATGCGATCGTCCATAAGTCTCCACATCCCGGCTCGGGGCGGATCACTTTCCGGGCCTGCTCCACCACCGTAGCACGATATTGTCGGCTTTGGGCTTACCATTCCCTCACGGTTTTGTTTTTGGGAACTCACGAGCAACTTCCCAGTGGGTCACCCATCATGGGAGTGCTCTAGCCCCCTTCTCGCTTAACTTCGGAGTTCCTACGGAACCTGAAGCCAGTGAGCTCTCAAAAGGCCTCGTGCTAGATAGGGATGGGAATATACATTTAAGGATTACTCCCATGGGCTAGCAATAATGTGATCCGATAAGTTGTTTATTAAATATTATTTTTTCTATTTTTAAACACGTTCAAAACATTCTAAGAAACCTGTAATGCCGGTTATAAAAAATGTCTTTCACACGCGAATAATAATGTTATTAAATTAATTGTCAAATGATTGTTTTTTTTTAAACAAACGATATTATCTACACTAAAGGGGAGGAGGTGAGCTTGGCCTCACAATGACTAGCAATAATGTGATTCAATCAATTGTTTATTAAATATTATTTTCTCTAATCTTAATGTAAATTCTATAGAGACCGATTTTATTATGTGAATTCAGCTGCTTTAATTGGTTTATGAGAGGTTACTTCTAGCATGATCTAAAATGATTCATTTCAAATATTTGACTTTCTTTTTGTCAATTTACGCATATAAATACATTTAAAATATGTAAGTCGTGTGTAGCACGCCGTGATTCAAAAAATGCCTTGTGCACGCGCGTGAGCGCGTGCTTGAAGGCTAGTATATATAAAGGCAACACAAAGGTGAATAGTGATTTTGGTGTCACCAAGCTTCAGCAAAAATATTTGGACAAAAATGCCCCCAAGACAAAAAAATTTGAAGGCATCCCATGTCGGTTATAAAAAAGATCTTTCACACGCGGATAATAATGTGATTAAATAGGTTGTCAAATAATTGATTTTTTTTTTTGTAACAAACAATATTATCTACACTAAAGGGAGGAGGTGGGCTTAACCTCACAATGGGCTAGCAATAATGTGATCCGATCAGTTGTTTATTAAATATTATTTTTTCTATTTTTAAACACGTTCAAAACATTCTAAGAAGCGTGTAATGCCGGTTATAAAAAAGGTCTTTCACACACGAATAATAATGTGATAAATTAATTGTCAAATGATTGTTTTTTTTTAAACAAACGATATTATCTGCACTAAAGGGGAGGAGGTGAGCTTGGCCTCACAATGACTAACAATAATGTGATTCAATCAATTGTTTATTAAATATTATTTTCTCTATTCTTAATGTAAATTCTATAGAGACCGATTTTATAATGTGAATTCAGCTGCTTTAATTGGTTTATGAGAGGTTACTTCTAGCATGATCTAAAATGATTCATTTCAAATAGAGTTTTTTATCATAAATGGTCCCTGACATTGATCAAACACATCATGTTGGTCCCTAACATTGAAAATCAATAGAAATGGTCCATGCATGAAGGCTAGTATATATAAAGCCAACACAAAGGTGAATAGTGATTTTGGTGTCACCAAGCTTCAACAAAAACATTTGGACAAAAATGCCCCCAAGACAAAAAAATTTGAAGGCATCCCATGCCGGTTATAAAAAAGATCTTTCACATGCGGATAATAATGTGATTAAATAAGTTGTCAAATAATTGATTTTTTTTTTTGTAACAAACGATATTATCTACACTAAAGGGAGGAGGTCGGCTTAACCTCACAATGGGCTAGCAATAATGTGATCCGATCAGTTGTTTATTAAATATTATTTTTTCTATTTTTAAACACGTTCAAAACATTTTAAGAAGTGTGTAATGCCAGTTATGAAAAAGGTCTTTCACACGTGAATAATAATGTTATTAAATTAATTGTCAAATGATTGTTTTTTTTTTTTTAAACAAACGATATTATCTGCACTAAAGGGGAGGAGGTGAGCTTGGCCTCACAATGACTAGCAATAATGTGATTCAATCAATTGTTTATTAAATATTATTTTCTCTATTCTTAATGTAAATTCTATAGAGACCGATTTTATTATGTGAATTCAGCTATTTTAATTGGTTTATGAGAGGTTACTTCTAGCATGATCTAAAATGATTCATTTCAAATAAGGTTTTTATCACAAATGGTCTCTGACATTGATCAAACACATCATGTTGGTCCCTAACATTGAAAATCAATAGAAATGGTCCCTGAGATTGATCAAACACATCACAAATGGTCATTCCGTTAAAAACTCTTTGGGCAATTTTCAAAGCTTCGTAACTCAATCGTTTTTTAACCAAATTCGACCTATAATATATCAAAATGAAGATAGGAAAGTGTAGAACAAGATTATACCATTTGGAAGCCCAATGGTTGCTGGAGATGGTTGGAAAATAGCCTTAAATGTGACTGGTCCGCGGAAAACCTGGAAAACTCACCGGAAACTGGGTAAACTTTAAACGTTCATAACTTCTTCAATACTCAACGAAATTGAGTGATTTAAAAATGAAAATCATACTTATCGACGAGACAAAGAGAATGGAACCTTAATTGACTGCTAATTCACCATGGTTTGGCCGGAAAACGGCTCGAAATTGGATAACCAGTTTGAGTTAGCCAATTTTGAGCCGTTTTCCAGTCAAAATACGGCGATTTAGCCATCAAGAAAGATACCATTATCTTCATCTCGTCGAGAAGTATGATTTTCATTTTTGAATCACTTGATTTCGTTCATTATTGAAGAAGTTATGAACGTTTAAAGTTTACCCAGTTTCCACCGAGTTTCCCAGTTTTTTTGCGGACTAGTCACATTTGAGGCTATTTTCTGGAACCATTGGGCTTCAAAATGGTATAATTTTGTTCTACACTTTCCTATCTTCATTTTGATATATTATGGGTCGAATTTGGTTAAGAAACGATTGAGTTACGAAGCTTTGAAAATTACCCAAAGAGTTTTTAACGGAATGACCATTTGTGATGTGTTTGATCAATCTCAGGGACCATTTCTGTTGATTTTCATTGTCAGGGACTAAAATGGTGTGTTTGATCAATGTCAAGGACCATTTGTGATAAAAACCCTTTCAAAGACAAAAAAAATTTAAAGGCATCCCAGGCCGGTTATAAAAAAGATCTTTCACACGCAGATAATAATGTGATTAAATAAATTATCAAATAATTGATTTTCTTTTTGTAACAAACGATATTATCTACACTAAGGGGAGAAGGCGGGCTTAACCTCACAATGGGCTAGCAATAATATGATCCGATCAGTTGTTTATTAAATATTATTTTTTCTATTTTTAAACACGTTCAAAACATTCTAAGAAGCGTGTAATGCCGGTTATAAAAAAAAGTCTTTCACACGCGAATAATAATGTGATTAAATTAATTGTCAAATGACACTAAAGGGGAGGAGGTGAGCTTGGCCTCACAATGACTAGCAATAATGTGATTCAATCAATTGTTTATTAAATATTATTTTCTCTATTCTTAATGTAAATTCTATAGAGACCGATTTTATTATGTGAATTCAGCTGCTTTAATTGGTTTACGAGATGTTACTTCTAGCATGATCTAAACTGATTCATTTCAAATATTTGACTTTCCTTTTGTCAATTTACGTATATAAATACATTTAAAACATGTAAGTCGCGTGTAGCACACCGTGATTCAAAAAATGTCTTTTGTACGCGCGTGAGCGCGTGCATGATGGCTAGTATATATAAAGCCAACACAAAGGTGAATAGTGATTTTGGTGTCACCAAGCTTCAACAAAAATATTTGGACAAAAATGCCCCCAAGACAAAAAAGACGAAGGCATCCCATGCCGGTTATAAAAAAAGATCTTTCACACGCGGATAATAATGTAATTAAATAAGTTGTCAAATAATTGATTTTTTTTTTTGTAACAAACGATATTAACTACACTAAGGGGAGGAGGTGGACTTAACCTCACAATGGGCTAGCAATAATGTGATCCGATCAGTTGTTTATTAAATATTATTTTTTCTATTTTTAAACGCGTTCAAAACATTCTAAGAAGCGTGTAATGCCGGTTATAAAAAAGGTCTTTCACACGCGAATAATAGTGTGATTAAATTAATTGTCAAATGATTATTTTTTATTTATTTAAACAAACGATATTATCTACACTAAAGGGGATGAGGTGAGCTTGGCCTCACAATGACTAGCAATAATGTGATTCAATCAATTGTTTATTAAATATTATTTTCTCTATTCTTAATGTAAATTCTATAGAGACCGATTTTATTGTGTGAATTCAGCTGCTTTAATTGGTTTATGAGAGGTTACTTCTGGTATGATCTAAAGTGATTCATTTCAAATATTTGACTTTCCTTTTGTCAATTTACGCATATAAATACATTTAAAACATGTAAGTCGCGTGTAGCACGCGCGTACATGAAGGCTAGTATATATAAAGCCAACACAAAGGTGAAAAGTGATTTTGGTGTCACCAAGCTTCAACAAAAATATTTGGACAAAAATGCCCCCAAGACAAAAAACTTCAAAGGCATCCCAAAATAATGCATCAAATAAGGCAGGGGCATTTTCGTCATTTAGCAGTGTTTTTTTAAGAATTAATTTTTTGGTACAGTTCTTTTTATTTATTTATTTATTTTTAATTAGTGCCTCACAATAAGCTAGTAATAATGTGATTCAATTTCTCTATTTTTAAACACGTTCAAAACATCTTAAAAGGTTATAAAAAAATGTCTTTTGCACGTGGATAATAATGTGATTAAATAAGTTGTCGAATGATTGTTTGTTTTTTTTTAACAAACGATATTATCTACACTAAGGGGGAGGGGGATGGGCTTAACCTTCCAATGAGTTAGCAATAATGTGATTCAATCAGTTATTTATTAAATATTATTTTCTCTATTTTTAAACACGCTCAAAACATCTTAAGAGACGTGTAATACGGCTTATAAAAAAGATCTTTTGCACTGGGATAATAATGTGATTAAATTAATTGTCAAATGATTGTTTTTTTTAAACAAATAATATTATCTACACTAAGAGGGAGTGGTGGTGGGCTTAGCCTCACAATGGGCTAACAATAATGTGATTCAATAAATTGTTTATTAAATATTATTTTCTCTATTCTTAATGTAAATTCTATAGAGACCAATTTTAGTATGTGAATTTAGCTGCTTTAATTGGTTTATGAGGGGTTTCTTCTAGCATGATCTAAAATTATTCATTTACTTCAAATATTTGACTTTCCTTTTGTCAATTTACGCATATAAATACATTTAAAATGTGTAAGTCGCGCGTAGCATGCCTTGATTTGAAAAATGCCTTCTGCATGCGCATGAACGCGTGCATGAAGGCTAGTAAAGTTAATTTGAATTGGACCAGCTACAAAAACAAACTACTCCAAAGTCCCCGTGCCCAATAGTTACGGTGTATTTAACGTTGGTTAGACTATATTTAGTCTTATTTAAGGGCCTGATACTTGAGTTCAAATCTTTTACATTTATTTTATGTGTAGTCTATATCGTTACTTTATTTTGTGCTTGAAATAGGAGAGTGAAAAGTGTACTTGAAGTGTAACAGCTCATCCTGGAAAATTATTTTCGAATGTGTGAAAAGACTAAAATGCCCTTGGACGTTAATTAAGGTACATGTGTGTTTAAGTTTGGGGGTGGTCCAATTGTTTTGGTTGGATGTATTTGGACCACACACACACACACACACACACACACATTCACATCACTCATTTTCTCTCTCTCACTCCCGTACTTTCTCTATCTCTCAGACTCTCTCTCTCTCCCTCTCGGCTTTTTCGTACGGACACACCCAGGAACCATCTCAAACCTTGCAGATCGAGACTAAGGTAAGTATACTCGTGTTCCTTGTGATCTCAGGAAGCCATTAGTACAAGTTTTAGAACCTGGAACCTTCGAAAACCCCGTGAATCCTAACCTCCGATTTGTGCATTGTTTATGCACACGTGAAATGTTGTTTTTCAGGGGATTTTAAGCTCATAGGGAGCTTAAGGAGGTCCTTACGAAGCTCGGAGTGCTTCGTTGGAAGATTTTGGACGTCAGAATCCCAAGATCGGAGAGTTTCATTTTGACCGAAATTATCAAGGCTTTTTCCGGCGAATCCCCGGCGAGTTTGGGGTTGAGTTAGGTATGGTTGTGTTCATCTTTGTGAGATCTTCATTTTGGTATAAAGTACGTAGAAAATGGTGCAAAAATGAAGAAGAAACCATAGTTGGAAGTTTTTCCAGAAATCAACGAATAGTTGCCGGTAACCGGCTACTCGCCGGAGAAGACAAAGAATATTCTGTCAGTTTTGACGGAATATGCTAAAGCCGTCAGTTAGTTTGGACGGATTTCGTTGGGTTTCCTGACGGCGTTAACTGATGCCGTCAGTGTGCAGATCACGTGGCCGCGCGTGGAGGTGCATCTAGCCATGTTTTGGCAGGCGCGTGGCGGCGCGTGGGTGGTCGGAAAATTATTCTAAAAATATGGGGATGTTTGTGAGGTTGTGTAGATCACGGTGGTATATTCATATACCCAATTTGAACAATGTATGAGAAATTATTTCTAAGGTTTTGGTTATGTGCGTTAATTAACGTTATTTCAGTTACTTTTCATATAGGTGAGACCTATCCGGAGGACGAGCGTAGCCAGGCTAAGCACGGGGGTTACGACCCGGCTACTTATCAGTGAGTGGGCTTTTGTTTTCTGTATATACCTATATACTTGCTTTTCCCAGAAAGTGAATTTAAAGAATAATATGATTTGAAATACCATGCAAAGTATCTATTTATTTTATTATGCATTAGTGATTACATATAATAATGATGGTGCTGCAGACGCACAAGTAAGTGGCAGATAAGTTTATATACTAGTTATGATGAGAATGAATGATGTGATGTGATTAGAGCTCATAAACCTGCACACTGATATTAGTGCTCCCGCCCAGAGTTAGGGGCATAGTCTTTCACGTGATGTTCACCTCCCGCACCGCATGCTCGCCTTGGATCCAAGTTAGGTGCACAGTCTTGTCGAATAGGCCACTATAAATGGGTTCGACTTGTAGGTAACCCGCGAATCATTCGCACAGTCTTCACGTTTTTGTAGCACTAGAGCATATTATTCTATATACAGTGATGTTGTGCAGACGACTAGAGGTGGTATTGATGTGTGTGTAGGATATACGATATGATTGAGATGATTATGAGCTATATGATATGATGAGATTGTTATGAGCTATATACAGCCGAGGGCTGAGTTGATTATCTAGAATTCCATCACATTCACAGAGTTATGATTTGGCATTCAGTTATGATACTTTGGCATGGCACACATACATTCATACATACATATTTTCCAGCAGGATTTTGAGAATTATATATATGAGTATATACTTTATTTCTGGGAAATATGACAGGTTTTACAGCGATCATCACATTCACAGAGTTATGATTTGGCATTCAGTTATGATACTTTGGCATGGCACACATACATTCATACATACATATTTTCCAGCAGGATTTTGAGAATTATATATATGAGTATATACTTTATTTCTGGGAAATATGACAGGTTTTACAGCGATGGGTTATAACTTTTGAGAAAAGAAAGGTTTTGAAAAGATTTGTTTTTTGCCCACTCACGCTTTCTGTTTTTCGCCCCTCCAAGTATTAGGTAGTGTTCGTTGGTGGCATACGAGGAGCTCATCGGACGTTCTGACAGAATTCACTTATGTAGGACCACCTTCGGGTGTTATTTCTATTTAGTACTTTTTGCTTGACTGCACGTAGACCATTTATGCTCTGCTTGTGTAAACCATCTTAATTCTCGCACTAGCACACTATCTTGTTTTGGGTTGCTGGTTGTATGGTTTTAAATTGTTCGTATCTTTCTGATTAATCTTGCTTCCGCACTGTGCACATGGTTACGTTACTCTCACGTGACGGCCAACACGTCCCACTTTCGAGTCGGGATGTGTCATGAAGCATTGAAAAATAAACCGGTATGTACCAATTAAATTATATACTTTGTCCAAAGTTTAAAGCGAAATATGAATTAGTCATTAACAAAACTTCTCTCTTCTAATTCTTCACAACTAATTCATTTATTGCTTCTATAAACATTGAAACTTATACGTTATCTACTTCAATCGGATCATAGCCACCAAACGGGTCATGTAAGATGAGGCCCGAGAAAACAAGATGAACGATGACCCAAATGGCTTATGCTAGTGGTGACACAAGAAGCCCATGGTGGTCAGTTCCTTCTTAATTTTTCCACCTTTTTACTGTTTTTTTCTACTAGAGAATAGATAGGTGAGGAGGGTTCAAACTTCGAAGGGTTGATCGATTTGCATTTGCCAAAGTCACGTGGCTTCTTGGCTTTTGTTCTTGAGCCGCAGTCTTCGCTCTACTTTTGCGTATCAAGTTGCACATTGCAGATCAATTTTAATTTAGAGATATCTGCAACTTTAGATGGTTGCTGATGCATACAATCAATATTTTATAAGATAAATTTATTAATTGACGTGATATATATACATTATTTGCCATGTTAGTTAATTCCCTCTCCATAGACATGAAAGTTTCAAATTTATCTTTTTATTTAGAAAAAAAAACTCAAATTTAGGAAATAGGGAGAGCTTATGTGTGTGTACATTGTATGCAAATCTATTCAATTTCAATTCCTTGAACTTCCAACGACAACTTCCATTTTCAACAATTTTCCCATTGTTATAATCAACCTATGATCTTCCATTTGAACTGAGTTGCCTTTTTAATACATGCATACTTTCATGTCATTTCAAAACACTTTTGTTTTTTTGTAAATGAACAAAAAGTAAATTTTTCGTTTTCAATGCTCTTCTTAGTTATTCAAAATATATGTGTTCCTAACCAAAGATATCTTACACACACAAAATTCTACACAACAGTTGAAATTTTTCAATGTTATTTTTATAAACCAATTGACTGAATGATACTTGTACGTCCTATATTATGAAGTACGGATAATTCAAATTTATGATTATAGGGAAATTATCTATCTAAACAATGTATACAAGATCTAACCAATTTAGATCCGATCCTCCAAAATCATGCTTGCCATAAAAAGTAAACTAATTTCCAAAATTAAACGCGGGAAAATTTCGATTCTTGAATTGCATTATTTAGTAACATGTGCAAAAGAAATTTACAGCGATAAGGGCATTTTCCACCCGCCGCCAGGGTCACTTTCGTCATTTCAAACCTTTTACGCAGGCAAAGGCAGCCCTCGCTCCGCTCCTCCGCATTATTTTAATGTTTCAAAACCCGCGCGCGAAATCCCGCTTTTTTCTCCCGCGCCTTTCCGGCCCTCTCACGCGCCTTCCCACCACTCACGCGCCTTCTCCCTCTCCTATATTTCTCTCCTCTCTCACTCTCTCTCTCTCTCTCTCTTTCTCTCTCTCTCTCTCTCTCTCCAGACATCTCAATCTCCAAAATCCAAAACCATGCAGCAGCGCCACCACCAACCCCCAAACCAACCCCATTTCTCCGCTGCCTCGGGTCCCGCCACTCCGTTCGGGTCCCTCGCCATCCTCCCTTCTTCCAGCTCGGAGGCCAAGCGCGGAAAGACGCGCGGCAGTTACTGCTGCGGCCGATGCGGCCAGCCGAAGAAGGGCCACAAGTGCCACCTCCCCGCCAACTCCACCGCCGATGATTCTTTCGTCGATGAGGCGCCCTCCCCTTCTCTCTCCGTCACCCGCCCCCCTCCGCCGCCACGTCTGCCCTACTCCCAACTCCGCCGAGCGCTATCGTTCGATGACGATGTGGATAGTTCTGGATACGGCGGAGGAGGCGGAGACTTTGACTCTCCGGATCCGGACCCTGACGAGTTCGGAGACTCCGGGGACGATATAAATTTGGCTACGGGTTTGGGCGGTCTGCCGGCGAGCTGTCTTTGGGATATTTTGAAAAGGTTGCCGCCGCCGGGGCTGTTGTCGGCGGCGATGGTGTGCAAGGGGTGGAGGGAGACGACGAGGAGGCTGTGGAAGGCGGCGGAGATGCTTAGGATTAGGGTTCCGGCGAGGGCTCAGGTCGGGTTTGTTGGATCGGTGTTGCAGAAATGCCCGGGCCTCGTGAACCTCTCTCTTAGGATGGAAAGGTATTGCTGCTCTCTGTTTCAGATCTAGGGTTTCATCTGACAGATCTGCTTACAGCGATGAGCTTTGAAGACTAAACAATCTAAACCGAAATCTGGATTAAAACTGAAATAAAAGAAAAGAAAAAATTAAGGGCTAAAACGAAATGGGGTTTTGATGAATGCAATTGGTAGAATTATAGTGATGTGATTTGATCTATAAGGATTTGATGTGATGCAGCATTCGTTTTCGGAATCAGCAAGCGACATTGTGAATTCTTGTTATTCAAATAATGCGTTGCGTTGAATTTGATAAAAATTTGCTGTTGCAGTCATGTGGATGCAACATTGCTGGCGTGGATTACATTTTCATGCCCAAATCTTGAGTTCTTGGAGATCAATACTACCGGAAGCGCTATCAATCGGATCACCGGGTATGTTTCCTTTTCATTGTTAGCTTCTATGTTCCGTTGTTCGCGTGTTTAATCGTTACTGTTGTCTTAAACAATAAACTATTGAGCTACTGTTGTATTGGGCATTTAGATTGGTATTGTTGGCTATTTTCTGTTTCATGCTCTTTGTTGTGTGGTGTGCATTTGATAAAGCACTGCTTTTGTTGGCTCATAAATTCAATCCATTCCATGAATTTAACACTACAGTGATGAACTGGGTCGTTTCGTTGCTGATAGACGATTACTGAAAAGCCTTAAGATGGAAGGTTGTTCTAACTTAGGTGGATTTGCTCTCTGTTCATCAAGTCTTTCTACAATTTGGCTTTCGGGTCTTCACTCCCTCTCTAAGATGGTGATTATTTTTCTCTTTCCTCTGTGTATATCAATATCATGTAGTTGCCGATTTGATGTTTTTGTTTTCCGTTTATTTTTAAATGACTTCTTTTTACTCATTCGCATTCCCTTTTCACAGGTTTTCAATTGTCCCAATCTAAAAGAGATTTCTGTAGACTTTTCTCGCCAAGAAAATGATAATACTGACCTTGTTACCATGGCTGATGTGCTGGGAAGGAATTGCCCAAGGTTACAAAACATACACATTGCATCAATCCGGCTTTCCAACGCTGTTGTGCTTGCTCTTACAGCCGCACAGCTAAGGTTTGCCTTTTGTTTTGAGACTAATCTTATCATATGAATAGACTGTTGCTATGATGATTAGTGAAAGAACTCTCTTTGATCAATGCAAAATTAGTCTCATGAAGATTGTTTGATCATGTCATCCAGGGGGTTGAGAATGCTTTCTCTTGTCCTTGGGTCTGAAATCACGGATGCATCTGTTGCTGCCATTGCTTCGAGTTACCAGAACTTAGAATTGCTTGATCTGAGTGGGTATGTTTACAGTCCTATGGTTCAATTGCAATAGTCTTTGACGTTAAGATTTAATTGTCTGATATGTACAATGTTTTATTGTAGTGTTTTATTGCTTCGTAAAACATCCCAATCTATAGGACTAGACTTGAACTTTAGAGAAATGCTGCTTATGATCCTGAAAGCAGAAAACAAATTTGTTTAATGAGCATGGTTGGATATGTATGGTTGAAAATGATAGCTTCTCTCTACTCGTTCTTTCTTTGAGATGTAATGTTTGGCTCTCCACTTTGATTACAGATCTAGCATCAGCGATAGTGGCATTGGAATTATTTGCAACGTGTTCCCTGATACCCTATCGAGACTACTCGTTGCTCTTTGCCCTAATATCAGTTCAAGTAATCACCTAGACCATGGACAAAAACTGATAATTGATTAGTTTCACATAAACTTTAGTTCACGAACTGTTGCCTGTACTATTCAGGTTTCATTCAATTTGCTACGGCGCAACTGCCTCTGCTTGAACTCCTGGACTGTGGCATGACCATATGTGATCCCAATTCTCCCGATTCACCCTCTGATGAAACCAATGTCCGTGAATTCTCTCAAGCATCCAATGCCAAAGTACACCGTAGTTACCAGAAGCTGATTATCAAACATGCCCGGTTGAAAAAACTGAGCCTGTGGGGTTGTTCTGGCTTAGATGTGAGTTACTGAACTAAGACGAGTTAATACATAATTTTGTTCTCGTATAGTTTCTTTTCTGGTTCTTAATTTTCATCTAATACAGGCTCTATATTTAAACTGCCGAGAACTCAACGATCTGAACTTGAATTATTGCAAAAATTTGTACCCAGGTATCCCGTTTGATCTCACTTTAGCTAAGGTTTCTACCAATTCTTTATATGGTGAAATTTTTGGTGAATTTAATCGTATCGTTGAGTGATTGTTGTTTGTATTTATCCAGAGAGATTGGTGCTTCAGTGCCCCAATTTAGAAAATGTGCATGCATCAGGTTGTCAAGAACTGTTGATTGGGGCCATTCAGAGCCAGGTAAATCATAAGTTTCCTCTCTATTTGGCATACGGGAAAACTAACCTAGGAGATGTAGATACTTGTAAAATTTGGACACACTTGATTGGTTTTCTAAGTTGTAACGTCATCAGACCCACGTAAAGACAGTGATCTGATCTTGCATTTCTGTTGTATTTGTTTGTAGGTTGATAACAATGCTGCTGTGGATAACCTATTACCGTGCAAGCGCCTAGCTGATGGCTCGAAGAGGGTTGGGGTGCCTCATTTCCTCAGCACCGCACAGGTAACCCCTAAACTCTAAAGTTTCTCATTCTATTATAGTTTAGATCATCCCTATACATTTCTGTAAACATTTACGGTTTTTGTTTCTTTTCGGTGCAGCCATCAGAGGATGATAAGAAGCGAAGAAAGATCGAGAGGCGGAAGTGCAATGTGCTTGTATTGTGAGCAAGCTCTTGTTTCATGCCATATTGGTTTGACAAGGCTCTGTATTACCCTGTAAACATTATGTTTTATTATCCTTAATCTCATTAGGGTTGGGGCCTGTTGCCTTGTAGTCCTATTATTTGCCTTTTCTTTCAAGAAAACTAAATGTTGTTTTTAGCTTCAGAACTACTTAGTCCATTTCCAAATTGGAGAGACTTTGGAATAGCCGACCTAGGATTTTATAAATTGTTTTATTTGGGGAAAAAAATAAAATTTGTTGTTTTAGTGCATTTATGTTCCATTTTATTTAATTCAACTACTAAAAATAATATATATTGATAGTTATGTCGTCAATATTTATATATATTGATTGTAGATTAATCTTTCTTTTCATTCAGTTCAATTATTACATGAAGCAACAACGTATCTTTAGCTCTCGAATTATATAGTATTCCAAAGCAGTGTCTTCAAAATATGCATCTGTACGGTGGGAGCACGTTGTAAATATTTACTTTAAATTAAAATAATGGGCATGCACATAACCAATTCTTTGAGTCCCACACATACTACATCAGCATAATGAAAAACTAAACGTTTTTAATGGGGGTAATATGACAGCTCGTCTCGGAAAATTATTCTCGTTAATGTGAAAGGACGAAATTGCTGTTAGATTTTTTTGTATGGTTGTGGTTGTGGTCTTGGTGAGGTGTTAATGTGCATTTTGGACCACACACACAAGACACTTATTTCTCTCTCTTCTTTCCCGTGCTCTCTCTCTCTCTCAGACTCACTTTCTCTCTTTTCTCCCATACGGACCAACTCCATAGACCTTCCAAACCTTGCAGATCGAAGATTTAAAGGGCACCATTGTGTTCCTGAGGTTCATACGAGTTGAATGGTACCATTTTCAGGTAAGAACTCATTCGAAAACTCGTGAAAACCCTAACCTCTGATTTTGTCACTATTCATGCTCACGTAAAACCTTGTGTTTTTGGGGATTTTAACCTCATAAGGAGCTTTAGGAGATCCTCACGAGGCTCGGAGTGGTTCGTCGGAATAACGAGATCGACGAGTTTTAAGGTTTGCTGGAATATCGAGGCTTTTTCTGACGGGATTTCGATGGTTACAGGGCTCGAATCAGGTATGCTTTTGTTCGTCTTTGTGAGATCTTCAAAATGGTTCAAGTTTCATGAATTTTGGTGCAAAAATGAAGAAGATATAAGGTTTTAAAGATTTTCCAGAAACCGGCGAACAGTTGCCCGCGTCCGGCGACTCGTCAAAGAAGACAAGGGGATATTCTGTCAGTTTTGACGGAATATGCTAATAGCGTTAGGTGACGCCGTTAGATTTCTAACGGAATATGCTGGGATTTAACGGAATATTCCTGACGGTGTTAACTGACGCCGTCAGTGTGCCTGGCATGTGCCCGCGCGTGGGTGGCGCGTCTGGCTGTGCCTTGGCCGGTGCGTGGTGGCTCGTGGGTGGTCAGAAAATTATTTTAAAAATTTGGGGATGTTTCTGAGGTTGAGTAGGTCACTGTGGTATATTCATATATCCAAATTGAGCAATATATGAGAAGTTATTACCAAGTTTCGTTTATGTGCTATAAAATAACGTTTTTATAGTTATTTCTTATATAGGCGAGACCTATCCGGATGACGTGCGTAGCCAAGCTAGACGTGGGGGCTACGACCCTTCGACATACCAGTGAGTGGGCTTTTGTTTTCCATAAATACCTATATAATGAGTATTTTTCCCAGAAATATGTTTTAAGTAATTTTATGAAATGAATTGCCACGCCAAATATACTTATGCTATATGTATGCATTGTGATATATTTATATACACATATTGGGAGTTGATGCCAGCAGCGCTCAGGTAAGTTCAGGTAAGTTATGTGTTACTTTATGATGATTGTTGAGATGCATTGTTAGCTCATAAACATGCACTTCAGTGTTAGTGCTCCCGACAGAGTTAGGGTATAACCTTCACGTGATCGTTCACCTCCCGCACCACACGCTCATCTTGGATCCAAGTTAGGTGCACAGCCTGTCGTATAGACCACTTTCAATGGGTTCGACTTGTAGGTGACTCGGATCATTCGCACAGCCTTCATGTGATCGTAGCACTTGAGCGTAATTATTTATACACCCAGCCTGTCGTATAGGCCACTATAAGTGGGTTCAACTTGTGTGCATGCATGATCTATGAGCTAGAGTACAGTTGATGAGATAATTGCAGCTATCATTGCTTTTAGATTACTTACCTGGATAATTGATATTGTGGCATAGCATATTCAGGATTTGAATGCATATTTTGATGATGATTTATGTTGAGATTTAGTATATGTATATACTATTTTATGGGAAAATTATACAGGTTTTACGGCGAGGGGTTAGAAGTTTGATAATGAAATGGTTTTGGAAAAGCTTTGTTTTTGCCCACTCACGCTTTTCGTTTTGCGCCCCTCCATGTATTAGGTAGCATTTGTGGGTGGCTCACAAGGTTTCCAGCAGAAGTTCTGACAGACCATCACTCATGTAGGACTACCTTCGGGTGTTAGTTAATTAGTAATTCCTATGCTTGACTGCACTTAGACTATTAGTGCTTTGATTATGTGTTCACACTTATTCTCACGCTAGTATTTGCCTTAGCTAGTGTTTCGGTTTTTATTCATTCGTAATTTCTATATTATATTGCTTCCGCAATGATGCGCACATGGTTACGTCACTTTCACGTGACGGCCATCATGCCTTGACTTCAGTCGGGGTGTGTCAGGTAATGCTAGGGAGACTAAATTAGTAGATAAAATTTTGTAAAACTAAATAACATAAAATTTTATAAAACGTGCTGATTCTTATTGGTGACGTAAATTTTGTTTAGAAATTTAGTTTTTCTAACATTACTCTTTTAATGGTATAAGGTAGAGTGAGACAACAAAACTTGAATTAGGGGGCAAGTTAGATCAAAATAATATTAGGGAGCAAAGTGGGACTCCAAACAACGTTCAGGGTAACACAGTAATTAAGCCTTTTAAAAAGGAGCGGTACTACGTGGATACTCGTGGCACTTGCAAGTGTAACTCAAACATCCGAATTCCGTCTGGAAAACAGGACAGGTTTCTCCCGACCCGACCGCCTCAACTCCGTATTCTCAAACTCTCTCTCTGTCTTTCTGCCGTTCTTGGGCCATGGAGCTCTCTCTGTCTTCCGCAACCTCGAGAGCTCACACGTATAATTCCTCACCAGGTTTCTCTTTCTTTCCTCTCTCGTGATATGATTTATTATTTTCTCGTGGGTTCGTACAATTTTATGTTTTTAGAATTTGATAAATACATGGAAATACCCACCATTTTGATTTGTAAGTTTCTAACTGATTATTTTGTTTTTGATCGTTGTTTTTCAATACGAAGTTGAGTAATTTGATGTCGAATTCAAAAGGTGCCCCTCCAAATTATATGATGTTGTTAGCAAAATCATATTCGCTTTAAAAGAAGCAGAATTCGGTTGAGTTTGTGGTGTAATCAGCGGATTGAAAATGGAGCTAGCTAGCTAGTTAATGACATGTTTAATTACTTGGAATTCGTATTGAATTTTTCCGATTTCTGACTTTTCGTGTGGGAGGGTTGCCAAGTAACACTATATGCTCATATGTCATGTGTATAGAATTTATCCTCATGATTTTTGGTAGCGGATTCACAGTGATTATATGTCACTTTTTCGGTTAACAGATTAGAGTGACTTGCTTATCTGCAGAGCTGTTTCTGCTTGAAAAAGCAAAATTTCCGACATGGGATCGTTATTTTCCCTCTCTTTCACGAGCTAGGAGAATAGCGAAGCCTTTATTTGCTCAACCTGGAGCCCTCTCTGCCAAGCATAACCCTGTCAAGGTTTGATGGTACTTTCTTTTCTGGGGAGGATTATTAAGCACTCATTCGGTAACCGTTTCGTTTTTAGTTTTCACTTTCTTGCTAGAGAAAAAGGTTATCAAACCGGCCCTTCTGTAAACAAAAAAAGGTTTTAAGATTTTCTAATTTTTTTATACACACTTTATAGGTTGTATGTTGTCTAAAGAGAGAAGCTACTGTAGTAGAGGGAAGGTATGCCGTCTTCAGTGTTGGAAGCTATAACTCAAATCTGCTTAAATGGCTATTGCATTTGATGGTTAAACAAGCAAAGCTTTCCTGGTTTTTTTGTATGTATATACGCTTTACTTTTGATGAATCACGGTTGTTTCTGTTTCTTTCAAGGTCTATGCATGACGTATATGATGCTTTGGCCGCACGTCTTGTTCCTACAGCCGCAGCAGTAGGGAATCCAAACTTGAAGTAAGTTAGCTTCCGATTTCCTATGCATGCTATAATCTTTAGACAGGAGGGACCATGAATGTGGTGTTTGGTTTTCTGGATTGTGTATGGATTTTACTTTTTTGAGTTGTATTTGGTTTTCATGCTGATTTTACTTGTTACTCTTCAAAGTTATAAATCTGTCTGACGTACGATGCAGGTATATTGTGGGTTTGGCTGGTTCTCCTGGATCTGGGAAAAGCACTACTGCGTCTGAAGTTGTGCGACGTGTAAACAAGTTATGGCCTCAGAAAGCTTCTGCATTGGATTCTCAAGTTACTCCTCCAGAAGTGGCTGCAGTTCTCCCCATGGATGGTTTCCATCTTTATTGTTCTCAACTGGATGCAATGG
The DNA here is from genome assembly GCA_024362995.1 of Heteromeles arbutifolia. Lineage (NCBI taxonomy): Eukaryota > Viridiplantae > Streptophyta > Magnoliopsida > Rosales > Rosaceae > Heteromeles > Heteromeles arbutifolia. Next base: position 11,912,909 of record JANCRC010000002.1, on the reverse strand, counting down.
AGGTTAGCCTTCTTCTGATATTTTGATTTCTGTAGTCCATTGCATTTCTCGTGGATGGCAGTCTTAGCATAATCTAAGAACCTTTTGAATCGATAATGTGGATAATAGTGTAAGCCAAAATTATCAATTTTAATTATCCTGTCTTCTTAAAATGTATCTAGCTGGAAATTATTCAATATGTAGGACAAACTCTGTAAATGATACAATATTCTGTGTCACTTACCAACCTATGGACCAAAGTTATGGTGGAAACAACATTTGTTTGGGTTTCATATTCAAAACAAAACATTATAGATGATAAAAATATTTTGATTCCTAATTTTCTGCAATGTTGTAATATCTTAGAATCCCGAGGAAGCTCATGCAAGAAGGGGAGGTGAGGTTTCTATACTTCGCTGTTGATGATTTGACACCTTGAAATCATTAAAGCTTCAATCTTACGAATTGGTGATTCAGCTCCGTGGACCTTTAACCCTGAGCTACTACTCGAGTCTCTCAAGACTCTGAGAAGTGAGGTGATTAGTTGATAATTGATTCTCACATGTTACAATCGCCTCAAGTTTAGAAGTATGCTATGCATTCTAACAGAAAGATTGTTTCAGGGATCAGTTTATGCACCATCATTTGACCATGGTGTTGGAGATCCAGTAGAAGATGATATTTTTGTGACCCTTCAGTGAGTAGTTTGTTCCTTTTCACATGAATTGTCTTTTAATACCAGCTAAAGAATTAGGCGGGTTGTGAGCAATTATTATGGTGGTCTTAAAATTATGTCATTTTGATTCTTTCATCTTTGATGAGTATGTTCGTAACTTATTTATTTCTATTTGCAGGCATAAAGTGGTCATAGTAGAAGGAAATTATTTATTGTTGGATGATGGGATTTGGAAAGAAGTATCATCTATGTTTGACGAGAGGTGGTAAGCATTATTGATCAAAAGATATATTTTGTGCAAAACTGTATGTTAAAGAGGTCAGATGGTCTGGTTCTGCTATGCATCCGGTATAATTGTGGATGTGTGGCGGAGACCAATATTCAGAAAATGCCAGCCTTAATCTGTTCAATAAGGCGTGTCGGGAGGACCGATTAAGTCTTCCTTATTTTATATATTAAAACTTTGATCGTTGGATCACGATATATAAATTTGGCACAGCCCTTTTTCAGATGTATGCTTATAAATTTTGTTGAGCATTGGACTTTGATCATGGAATACAAAAAGCATAGGACTTTGATCATGGAATAGTTATTTAGAAATTATACTTGTAAGGGCTCTAACGCTAAGCAGCACCTCACAATTAATTTGCGACACTGAATTCAATCACTTGTTCTTTTGAAAACCAAAATTCCACTTATTCAAAGGTGTCATTGAATGCTATTGTTGGTTGCTTTTCCCTTTAAGGTTTCTTGAAGTTGATATTGACAAAGCTATGGACCGAGTTCGAAACAGACATATCTTAACGGGTACATGATCCTTAGTTTTTGAACCCCCTACTTGCGAAATGGGACATGTAAAAACATGACATGGTTTAATTGCTTTCTTCATCTTCTGCATAGCAGGGAAGCCCCCAGATGTTGCCAAATGGCGGGTAAGCTTCATGGTTTTCCGAGACATGATGTTCCAATTTTTTTGTTAGTCTGGAGTTTTCACTAAGACTTTGCTTATGACCCTTCATTCATCGTGTAGGTTGAGTACAATGACCGGCCTAATGCAGTGACAGTAAACAAATCAAAGAAGAATGCTGATTTGATAATCAAGTCAATCGACTACTGAAGCGTGAAGGTGATTCCGTCCTGCTGGTTGCATTGAACGAAGCTTTCGTTCTATCTGTTTTGCATCCCATGTATGCAAATTGAAGGCCTATCTTCATTTTCCTTCGAAGATATGAACTGGGAAGTAATTTATGCACTCCAAAATTTGCTTTCACTTATGAGGGTAAGAAGTTACTTTTGGAACGCAAATAACATATCCCATGAGTAAAAGTAACTCTGTTTATTTGATGAATACAAGATTTATGAAAATTTTGCACAAATGGCGCCTAAAATTTTCCAATTTTGTGCAATCGCTACTTGAATTTAAAAAAATTTACAATTAACCATTCAAACTTTCATATTGTGTTACCATTTGGCACATAAGTCCTTTTTTATTTAGGAAAACTAATGAAAAGAGATTGAAAAATTTGAGTTTTAACCATAAGGACAAAATAAAGGGTAAAGTGAATAGTATCAGGATTGATTTTTTAGTGTAAAAATATGGTTTTTCGTTAAAATGAACAGTACCAGGAACTTTTCGTTAAAGTTCCCTTTTTATTTACCTTTCAAGTGTGTTTTCATCACTTCTCTCTACTAAGGTTTTTCGGATTCTTTTTTATATAACTTTGACCGTTTTGCACACACATTATTCTTTTTGATACATGTGATATTCTAATTTAAACAAATTTAAATTGCGGAGAACAAGATTTTTCAAACTTGGGTGCATATAGGGAGTATATCAGCAATAACCAATGTGGCTACAGTCACGTTTGTTACACATCGTGTTCTTTTTAATACCTACAATATAATACACACTAAGGTAGAAATGTCTTCTGGTTTCTTTCTCTAGAAACCTATATCAGAGCCTCTTCTTCGACTTCAACTTTTAGCCATCGCCCTTGCTCTTGCTCGGGGATAGGCGGCAACCCGCTACCTCCTCATCTTTCCAGTCTCCTTCTTCCCTCCTCTTTCTCTCTTTCTCTCTTTCCCTCCTTTCCCTTTTTCTTCTTTTTTCTCCCCTCTCACTTCTTCTGCTCCATCCCCTGAGTTTGTCTTAGATCTGGGCTTCATGCCCTTTATCCGACATCTTTTGCCTAATTTTATTGCTTTTTGTGTTTTAACTTTATGTCCTCCCTCCTCCTTAGCTGTGATATTACATCCTCATCCCACTATGTACTCGGATAGGCGGGCTTCGATCAGGAAATGGATACCAAATCTACTACCCTCCTTCACTTCCTTCCCTTAATCAGCATACCTATGCTGGATCCCTATTGAGGCCAAGTGTTGGGTATTTTACATACCCCCTAGCCTCACCCTCTATCTGTATGATACTTTGTTTGTACATATTTGCACGAGTTCGTGAAGGGGATTTGGATTTGGTGTCTACTTTCTCGGTCCGGAATTTGACTTCATCTGAGGATGTGACGGCGGTGGCGATGTGGTCTTTGCTGCTGGAGATTAGGGTTCTTTACTTTCTGTTTTCTACTACCTTCAGGCCTAAGCTTATGTAGGCCTTCCGTTGTATCTTGTGTTACTGCTCTCATTTTGCTTGGACCTTTTACTTTTCTTGTAGTTGTTTACTCGGTCCTTTTTGGGCCTTGTACTAATTCTTATCTTAATGAAAGTGGACTTTTTGATTAAAAAAAAAAATACACACTAAGGTAACTTTTACTTGTTTTGCTATAACATTATAAAGTATTAGTAAAACATTAAATCATATTAGAAATAGCAAAAATCCCTTTCCAAAGTCAAAGGCAATAAATCTAGCAAAGAAAAAAAAAGAATGGCATGCATGTATAAATTAAATGCCTCCATTAACATGCACATGCTCCTGTTCCCTCTATGGCTCTATCAACTACGTCCTGTAAGGCATTCCCAATTAATTTTACCCGATTACTTGCCCAACTTTCATTTATATCTAAATTCCCTCCTGTTGTTAAATTTATCCAAATTTCATCCCATGCTGTCGTTAGTTTGGAATGCACACTCGTAATGTCAAAGAAGTGGTTGGGAGAGAGCATCCCATGTCCATTTCATTGTATTCGTCGTCCGCCATCAGCACATCGCCATGGTTAACTGGTGATTTCTATGTGCCGCTGAAGGAGAAAGAATAAGCAGCACCAACCTCACCTGATCATATCAGGATTTTCATGGCGGTAGGTGGGCTACGAGAAGGTGGGGTTGCGGGGAGGATGGAAGGGGGATTTGGGTGGCTGGTGCGTGGTTTGAGGTTGGGGGTGGGAGAGGAAGGGGGAGGGGGGTTACACTTGGGTAGCACTAGAAGAGCAACCGAGATAAAATGGGAGGCTGGTTGTTTGGGGTTTGACATGTTTCTTTTTTTTTCTTTTTTTTTTTCAATATATTTTTTTAATCTTATTGTGTGGCTTAACCGAACTTCTCATCTCCCTGTGTAAAAATATCGATGTACTAAAAAATCTTATAAAATGATAGTTTGCCCTCTAAACTAATGAAATCATGAAATGTAGAGAGACTAAACTGCAGGGGAAATTAAGATGAAAATAAAAATTTAAGGGGTAAATGGCCGAAATTTAAGTTCAAGAGTTAAATTGATAGCTGATTACAAGCTGGAGAAAATCGACGAGTAACTCAAAAAAAAAAAAAAAAACACACACACACGCAAAATAGTTAAATACAACAAATTAATCACATTTTACATTACTGTGCTTAGGCAAGCCAATTATTAATACTAAACAAGCAAACACCAAGCCGTCCTTGAGCGCACTTAAGATCGATCGATCGAGTTTAAATGGTTCTGTCCATGGTAAAAACTCAAATTCTAAGTATCTCACTTTAAATAATTACACATATAATTAACGATCAAACCATGTCATTAATATTACAAGCAAACGTACCCAATCATCCGAACAACCAGCTCAGTCCATCTGCGCCTTTTCGATGATTTTCGATTTGTTTCGCCTTGACCACGACGAGATTAAAGGAGCAGGCTGTAATGATTATTCGTTACTAGTACTTCAGCTTCTGTTCTTGCATTTCTCCATGGCTCTTGGTGCTGAAATATTACAATCAACATGTTTTAGTAAGCTAGTATATCAAAGGAAAAAGAATTAAAGGACAAATATGATTCATAGTGGTTAATTAGTTCTATAGTGATTGAAGATAGATACTAACCGAGCCCAACAGCCTCCTTGCTCTTCATTATGCGCAATCTCTTGCATGATTCAACAAACATCCTGCTTGCACGAGAGAAAATGTTAACTAAAATAAATATTTTTTTTTGTCGACAGATGATAACATTAGTAGTTAAATGTTAAGGGCAAGGAGAGGGATAGATGGGGACCGAACCTGCACCAAGGTGCATAGGTATTATTGTTTTCAACTACTGTGGTAAAGTGCCATCTAAAGTTGAATATTCAGGGGTTTTGGTAAACAATTTGTTTCAGTCCTTGTTTTTATTTTTGTTTTTAGAAAACTGAAAAAATTGTTTGATAACCAGATACAATTTTCAGAAAAATATAAACTGATTTAAATGAAGCCAAATTTTGAAAACTAACAAAAATAACTTTCAGATTTTAATTTTCAGTTTTGAAGAAAATGAAAAATGATAATAGCTACTAAACAAATTTTCAAGTGTTAAAAAAAAAATACTGAAACCAAAATACTTATGCAAAGACTTTTTGGTGTTCCCAGAAATTCTCTTTTATCTTAAGAAAGTTTATTTCCTAGCAAAAAAAAAAAAAAAAATTGAAAAGACTTGTTGAGCTAGCTTTAGCTAGGGTTGGAATTATTTAGAAGAGAAATGCTAAAAAGACTCTCTCACAGTGGGACCGGACTCTCTGTTACCTTATGTTTTTTACACAATATTTTATAATGTTAACATGAAAATTATGTCAAAAACTTGAGGCGATATAAAGTTCATAAAAAATCTCACTTTTGATAGAATCTCATTTTCATTTCTCTTATTTATAAAAACTTACTGCCATGGGACATCGCCAACCAGCATCCAATCACCATCCTTGTCTTCATACGTTGGAATGTAATCAGAACCGTTGAGAACATCCATCAGCTTGCTCTCATTCATGAAGTCCTTCATTCCTTGGGATCCACAATTTCCTTCAATGATTGAATATTTTATAACATTACTCCCAAGTATCATAGATTCATAATAATCGAAAATATAACAAACAAATAATGCTTTAACTTGGTCCAAAAATATAAGAGAGGTGATTCAGCACACTCATTTTTTTTCTCCTTACGCACCAGTATTTATTTTTAGAGGTTAAATTGATCAAATCTAAAAAAATTGAGGGACAAAAATTTAACAGAGTATGCTTTTCAAAATATAAATATAGTAGTTACCAATGGTGAAGGAGCTGAACATTTTGGCTAGGGCATCAGAGAGCTCAGGGTAACTCTTGTACATCTTCAAGTCGACCTTGCGAAGGTAGGGTGCACCATCCATGCTAACCTTCACCAGAACTGCATTATTATTGCCACCCTTGTTCATCTGCTCACTTTCTACGTCATTCGAGCTCTTTTGCACCGCCGTGAACATGTTCTTTCGGAAAGATCGCACCGGTGGCCAACCCACGACTTGTGCCCTATCAATTAATAGTAATATTAGTTAATTCCATGCCTAACATCATGTTCATTAGTTAGTTGTAAGATACTGTGTTTTATTCCATTATTGTTAAACCGATTATATTTAACATGAGTATTTGTAAGCTCAAGTTATTAAGAGTATTCGATTTTATTGAAATTCTATATAAGCATGTTCAGTTCTCTTCTCTCCAACATCGGTTGTATCAAAGAAAAAAAAAGATTATTATATATTCAAAATTTAATGCTACTCACTAGCTAAGTCTTTTGCATGAATAAATTCTATATATAACAACTAATTTGTGCAGTATCTAATTTCTTAATTTCATTCAAATTCTGTCTTCTCTACTCTGGTATATATGTTCAATAAATTAAGTGCCGAAAATTGTAAATAGATTTATACAGATAATATATATGTTAAGTAATCAAATTTGATCAATCTCAGTTTTTATTCCTTTTTCCTTTCATTTTTATGAAGAAAAAATATCCCAGAGAAAAGGAACAATTAAATAATATACAAAAGCATGTATCCAAAACTAGAACTTTATATATTTGGTTCCTCAATTAGTTTTCTCATAGCAGAATTTTTTTTCAATTTTTCAAAAGTAGAGAAATCTTATTAAGAGAGATGCATTGAGCAAAAATTGATTGTATTAATTCTTGTAATAATTAATTAAATTGACTAGAGATATATATGGCTAGGTAAAAAAAGTCTCATGAGTCAGGAACATGACAACATATATACATTAGATGGCATCAATTATATAGTATTAGGATCATCATATCAATTATTGAATGGAAAAAACAACAAGCGCACACACATGCATGTTCATAATTTTCATAATCATCATCATCAACAACTTACTTGGCAGCAGGAGGCTTTGCTGGATCGGAAGCCGGAAGATCAAGGTGGTTGTTCTTCTCCTTGTTCGTCTTGGACTTAGCAGCACTGCCATCTTTCCCACCAGTACTATTTGCCTCCTTAGAACTATTAGAAAGATTAAGCTTCAAATCTACACAAGTACTAGTATCAGTACTAATCTTACTCTCGGTTTCAGAAAACCCTCTCTTCCTCATCACCACCACCCGATCTCCGTCACGGCCACCGCCACCACCACCACCCGGCAGCCCTAGCCTCAGCTCTGTCTCTTCAAACCCCATCTGAGATGATTAACCTCTCTCTCTCTCTCTCTCTCTCTCTCGACTCCTTCTTTCTTTCTGTAATATTTGTAGCTAGCTTGGGTTTGATGTTTCTTTGTGTTGATGTTTGATATTTGATCTTTGTGGAAATAATAATAATAGTGTGGGGAAGGAGGGGACTGTTTGGGCTGGTGTTGGTATTAATATGCGAATGGGTGCACCGTATACCCGAAAATGGGTTCTTGACACGTGGCAGACTGCATGAGCTGGCTTCTACAACCCTGCTGGGCTACGTGACGACACCACTGAGTGATTGTTATCTATCCTATGATTGTGGTGTGCAGGGCGTGGATTGTGGACTCTCCACTGTGGACAACCACCCTATACTATAGGAAAAGTCATTTTCCTGGGATCTTAGGGATTCCGTGATCGTGATCGTTTATCGTACATCGTGTGATCAGTTTTCGTTATATACTATTTATATTTAATTTTAAATTTTAAAATGATTTCTGACCGTACGATGTATGATGAACGGTCACGATCACGGGATTCCTAGGATCCCCAGAAAAAAGATCCGGCGAGGATCCATTTCCTATACTATATTCATGTTCAATAGTAATATATTATTTCTAATTATTACTGTATTTTACTGATTATTCATAATCATGTAATAGATTTATTACATACCACGTAACTTACGTAACTGTGTTTCAATATAACCCGAAATAAGGTTACAAACTCATAAATGGAAAGCTAGTGATGGCGAGCCATGAGCTACGTAAAGGGGGCCATCAGTCATGATATCGGTAAAATATTGTGAAGATATATCCAGGACCAATGCAAGTGCAAGCATTGGATCGGTAAGTTTCAGAGCTCAAGAAATTAGTCCACTTACCAATTGATCTTCTTTTCCTCTTTCTTGGGAGAGGGGGAGAACCAGCCAGCTATATATGTGTATTACCAACTAGCTAGGGTTCTTTATTCTCACTTCTTTAGGGCTAACTCTAGGGAAGAAATTAAACTACGCTGATAACACAATTCTCTAATCCCAACGGTGCCTTTAGCCCAAGGTATAAAATATCGATGATATCGGAAATATCAGTAGTCCAAAAACACGGAAATTTCGATGGAAATATCGGGATATTATCGATATCAATAAAAATTGAATAAAAACCACGGAAATTGTAAGAAAAACTTGGAAATTTTTATTGAAACTTTGCAGGATGTTTATTTAGTCAATTATCTATTAGTTTATCACAAAAAATTGGAAGGAAATGCATTGCATGATGGATTTAACTGATTTAAGTTGATTATATAGCGAGCTGGCAAACATTGTGAGTGTAGAAAATATATAAATATTTTAGCATATTTTCACAAAAATATAAGTGATATGGTGGTCAAGGTGTTGAAGGAGTAAAATGGGAGGGGTTTGAATCCCCTTGGTGTTTTTTTAAATATAGAAATTTAAAAAATACGGAAATTTCGATGGAAATATCGATGACATTGAAAATATCGGTAGTCCAAAAACACGGAAATTTCGATGGAAATATCGGGATATTATGGATATTTTAGACCTTGCTTTAGCCAAACTTTGAGAACTCTCATTATTGACATTTTTCAATTCCATTTTAACTTTTGAGAAAATTACAAGTTAATTTTAAGTAGAACTGAATTGAAAATTCACGGTTCGTTCTCTTATTAGACACATGCATATTTTCGTCAAGTAAACTTTACATGAGCGCTTGCGGAAGTTCGTCTTAATTAGTCCGCTTCAGTTTACAAATTATTCTTTACTATTAGACCGTCCATGCATGTTAGTTCGCCCAGTTACTTTACGGATTTTCTTCTTTCTTGACTTCTAACTCTTTTTTGTTACTAACATATGTAACCATGATATTTGTAAGATATATATCCCGAAAATGCTCAAACTTGTTCCTTTCTTTATATCTAGCAAGATGTGCATATATATATATATATATATATATATATATATATATATATATATATCTGTCTATCTATCTTAGCTAGGGTTGGTTGGTTTGGTTATTATACGATCGATCGATGCATATATATGGCTGGCAATCATTTAAACATCACCATTGATAAGTGACAACTCGATCTACCCGTTGATGGCTAACAAGGGATATATGTTAGTAACCTCTAATTCGTAATCCTATTAATTAATTAATATCGTTCTTTCGCGGTCCCTTATTGAAACAATCAATCAATGAATTATTCTAAAATCATAGTCAGAAGGACTTATCAAACTTAAGGTGAAGAATTGTTTAGAAGTAGACGTCTCACTTTTATTCATGTTTTATTTATTGCTCAAAACCCTTAAAATTGATGATCAATGTGTGTGTTAAGAATATCCAAAAATATGGGGTTAAAATTTAAAAAGGGAAAATGATTTAATTTCTACACACTTTTATTATCTTTTTTTATGCCCATGTTTATTTTTGTTTATTGCTCATACTTTGACTTATTGATTAATATAACGGCCATATATACATATAGGTGTGTATGAAGAGAAAAAAAGTGAGTGAAAATCGCTTCACAACTTAAAATAATAATATATATATATATATATATATATATATATATATATATATATATATATATATATATATATATATATATATGGATTAGGATTAGGATTTAGGGACACTTGCTTTTGACACACATTTTGTAGGGCCTACTTGGTAATGTATTTCAAAGATCCGAACGTCTTTGCAAAAAATTAGAAAAATTCAAAACCATTAAGACATTCATTTGTAGTGAAGAAAATAGACGAATACAGTTCTACAAAAAAACACTAAAATTAATCTAGCCATCATATGTGGTTTTGAATTTGAATATTTTTTGTAGATATGATCTTTGAAGGAAGATCTAAAAAATCGGCTCATTGACATACATCCCAAAAATGTGTGTCAAAATATGTGTCAAAAAGCTTATTACCCCTGATCATTGTATATATACCACCATGCTTTGGTGTTTCCTATAAGTCCACCATACTGTTAGTTTTTTTCTTGGGTCGGAACACCGTAGTGTAGTGAAACATGCAAAAAGTAAATGTTGGGTTGTAGCCTTTTATGGTATCCGCGACTACGTGCTACATTTCGCTTCACCAAAAGAAATTGTTGGAAGAAAAAAGCAGAAAGTGGGTGCAATAATTTGACAGGCACTCTTAACTGTTTGTTGTTATGCATGCTGACAATACGTGTGGTGTCCATCATCTGTCTGATGTTACTCCAAATATGTATGCACCCTTTGGTGGCCAGGAATTCAATTTTTTGGCACAAATGGCTTGTCAAATCAAAATTACTTTAGGAACTTGTTACAGTTAGTCGTTTACATGTGTGTAAATAGATATATATATATATATATATATATATATATATATGTATGTATGTATGTATGTATGTATGTATGTATATTGAGTCTCATATTTATAATAATGAAACCATTTGCATGAGCATATGTGTAATTAATGTTAGCATTCTCCCAAAATCAGTAAATACTAGCATTTACCTAACCCTATTATAGGAGTTAGTAATCTTTGGGTCTTCTAAAATGATCTGTAGCTAGTAATTAACCAATGATTTTTGGAGATCGATACTAATAAATAAGAAGAGCAATGTTACTTAAAAACACAAAATAAACATATTTCCTGATTGTATATAGTGGTACGATGGACGTTTACTAGAGAAGAATAATTTACATGAAATAGGTTCATTGCTACTGTAACACCTCCGTCTAGAAAACAATGTCATGTGTAAATTCTCTCCACATGCATGTATGATTTGACTGACAAGCTAAGGTGGCTGTAAGTCGGTTCTATGTAAGTTGCTTTCCTACTCGAGGGCTATTCAAGAGTGTCAATTTTGGACAAATGTAAAGAACTTTTTTGGACAAATGATAAGACAATTATACTAAATTCATATAAATTCAACGACGATTCAAACTTGAGTGCACATGATAGATCAAGCTGCTATAACTAACTTAACTAAACTCCATGTACGACAAATATAAAAATACTTGAAACTCTTGCTTTTGGTTGGTTGGAGGTAAACGTAACAAACGGGTCATGTTTTCTATTTTCGTGTAATATCTGTTATTTTAACAGATCGTATCATGTCAAATATGTTAAAGAAAATGTATATTTATAAAATTTGCACCAAGTTTTAGAAAAGTGAAGGTTGCATGAAAAGAATTTGGTCCTGGGTTCGAAAGTCTTAACCCATTGATCAGTGTACTCCACTCTATATAATTACAAGCATGGACTCCTATTTCCAACATATCAATGAACGTGAATAAAGAGGATTAAACTACTTCAATTGAGTACAAGAAAATCCTCAAAATACGGAAAATAAAAGCTAGTAGGTTCACTGCATAGGAGTAAAACGGAGGCAAATTCTCTGCTCTCATTTTCCCATACACTTCTCATCCTCTTCTGTTTGTGTGGTCACGGTTAAGCCACGTCAACATTTTATATTGATTTTTTATAGAGATAATAAGACAAAAAGACGTGGCTTAACCGTGACCACACAAACATGAGAGGATGAAAAGTGTATGGGAAAAGGAGAGCAAAGAATCTGCCTCCGGCTAAAACCTTAAGGCGCAGTTGGAACGTCACTCTTCTCATCATATTTTACTTCAATAAATAATCAAATGAATAACGTCATATTAAATTACTAAATATGTACTATTCATATACTACATTGTCGCATAAATTACTTCAAAACGTAAAAACACATTTGTCTTTCAAGTATTACTATTACATAGTGTCTAGACCTAGTAAACGGATGATGTTCATATTGTTTACGTGTCATATCTATTATCTTAACGGATTCTTAACGAATGATCCGATAACAACCCGACTCGTTAATGAGTTTTTAACAGATAATCCGATAATAACTTAACTTGTTAATGAATTGATCCATACGTGTTATTTTCGTGTCAGACTAACGAGTTATGCAAGACATTGTAAAGCCTAATCTAAAGAGAATGGAGGGGGACCCATTAGGCATATAGTGAGTGAGATTCATCGTGCAATTGATTTTGGATTTGGGCCCACATAAGGGAGCATGTGGAGTTGTGGGGTCTGTCACCCTAAGCGTCAAACCCGATCCCATGTGCGGCGCTGCAGGGCATCCCACTGACCCACCTCCACATTTTCTTTCTTGATTTGATTATGCTTCTTATTCTTTTCTTTTTTTTTTCTTTTAATTTCATCATATAAATTAGTAAAATAAAATGTCACGATCAAAAGTGACCCGTTGACCAATTGATCTTGCATCAATAAAAAAAAAAAGTCGAAGAGAAGAACCTTCATAATTTCATTTCTTGCTCACAGACTGATCAAGCAAGATGCTTGATTAATTAGAGGTTAGCTAGATAGATGGTCTTCTAATATCCAGTGAAGATAAAGTTTCATATTCGATATCATATAACAAAAAATTATTCCGCTCTTTCCTCTTTATATGTCATGAGGTATAGATAAATTATAATTTAACATCTTTGTACCTGAATTTGTGTTTCTTTTATTCTCAACAACACGATATTCTACGTTACTTTAATATAAGAAAAGAAAGATTCAAACCTAGGTGTAAGAGAACGGATAAATTATCATTTCTTAATCAACTGTATAACTCTCATATGTATACACAACTGTTCATTTTTGTTTATTTGAATGAATTACTTTTACATACGTGTGAAATAGTGATCTATAAGTAAAGAGAAATGATTCATTAAGTTCATATATATAAGTTATAACTCTTGAGATATATCATTATAGTATAAAAAAAATTTAGACTTTCATTTATATATATGTACTACATAATAAACTAAGTAAATTGTAGTTATGGTCCCTTAACTTTAACTCAATTGGAGCAATGGTCCCTCAACTTATCAAAACGTGCAGCTATGGTCCCTCAACTAAAAATCCATTACCATTGGTCCCTCAACTTTAATTCAACTGGAGAAATGGTCCCTTAACTTTAACCCAATTGTAGCAATGGTCCTTCCAATGTAACTCGTTTTGATAAAATTTTTGACATAGTTGACAAAAAGAACCATAATTATACACTTTGATGAGTTGAGGGACCCTAATTGTATAAATGGTCATTCCAATATAACTTATTTTGACAAAATTTATGAAAAGGACTATAGCTACACATTTTGATAAGTTGAGGGACCAATGGTAATGGATTTTTAGTTGAGGGACCATTGCTCCAATTTGATTAAAGTTGAGGGACTATTCGTACAATTTACTCTAATAAACAAGAAAATGTATAATGCAACACCCATCTGCCAAAATGCTCGATCATGATCAGTAATCATTGTAATACAATCATCACATTTTCTCTTTGTATATAATTTTAATTTTTGTTGGTACGTAAACAATAATTATTCAATGATTATAATATATATATATATATATAGGTAACGCTAGTTTATTCCTTTCTATTAATTTTCCCTTTCCTCCTTTCACCACAGCTAGAATTTGTTTTATTCATTGGACGGTGTCACGCATGTTAAAAAGAGATTAAAGTCAAATAGTTTCGGGATTAGGGTTTAAATAGCAAATCAGCAGTATAATTTTGTTCTCCAAGTCTCTATGCATGGAATCTTTTTATTCCCGTAATCAAGTTCGTTTTATATAAATGTATATCCTCCGTTTAATTTTGGTAAATATATAGAAGTCGCAGCTGCTGCCTGCTGCAGTTCCTGCATGCAACACATGCTAATGTATAGCACATAGATGATAGATCCACCGTTTAGCAGTTTTCTGTTTACTAATATATATATATCGAATCAACGGTTTAACATGACATGAAGATTTCTGTCTTACTTGTTCATTTGGCAACATATGCCTCATTTTTTATACAGATAGGTGAAGGTGTAACTAGACCTTTTATATTTAGAAATAAATATTTCTATACATAAGGTGCCACAATTCAAATCTAAGTACAAACTACAGAGTATGAACACGCATTACATTATGCTTTCCATTAGCATTAACGTTGTGTAGCTAGTTGGGACCTCCCTGCAGATGCAGACCGGGGGGTGGTCACACTTCTTTCTACATGACACTATATGCATGATATGTACGGTATCTAAATGTTAATAATGACATGTGTTAGCTTCTCTCTATATGACACTATGATATGTAGGAGATGGAGAAAGTTGATATTCCACCTGGAGTAGCCCAACTTATTTATAAGCTCATGCAAGGTCCATTCTCCTATCAATGTGAGACTCATTCTCAATACGCTCCCTCACGTGTGGCGAATTTACAAGCCTTACACATGGACAAAACAATGGGGTGATGTGGAGCACGTGTGGTCGTTTGGCTTCACACATGGGACAACCTGCCCTGATACCATGAAGAAAGTTGAGGTTCCTCCATAAAACCAATTGACAATATGGAAAGTAGCTCAACTTACTTCTAAGCCCATGCAAGGTCCATTTTCTCATTAATGTGGGACTCATTCTTTTTCAACAAGAGACACCACGGTAACCATATACTCGTGGCACGTAAACTATTGTCATTGCTAAAGGCCGACCCTAGCGACAAACCTACAAAATGGTAGTTTTAATTAGTGATACGACACAAAATTATTCATACATTCGTGAATGATTGTTGACCGTCGATACAATTGAGTAGTCTCACAGAACATCTGACTGACATCACCCAAGAGTGTGGGCAACTGTTGCCAGCATATCGTTCATATATAATTGAGGGATGATACACACACACACACACTGTATGTACAATGTTCGAGTGTGACAAGCTTCATGAAGAGACGACATGAAATATGGGTACGCATGGCACGTCATGGCGGACGGGCCAGAACCCCATATATATAGGACCACGATTTATTCAGCTTTAAGGGACAAGCTCTTCTGGTAATGGACCTTCTCAGCTCCTTCAAAGCCCTAAAACTCCAAAAACTCAAAACTTTTGCATTGCATTGCACCCACGTGTGGATTAAGGCCCACTTGATCTCGACAGCAATCAATCTTATCATGTCACACGTGCATGTACATTTGTCTTCCAATTTGCCCTATCTCATCTATCATTAATTACGATGGCCAGAATGCATGGACATAATAAGAGGGAAGTAGCGAAGGCATAGACAGACACGAGGAAATCAATGCCCTGAGAGTCCGTGGCCCAATCTATTCATGAAGATGATGAAGACTGAAGGTAGTAGACCCGACCATCACACTCGTCTTGTCAGCAGTCCTTGTTGACCGGGAACTCACTTGGGGACCTCGAGTGTGAAAACAAATGCTTTTAAAGGCTTGAACTACAAACTCTTTGTATATTGCTTACCGTATTATAATTATAAGTGTTTAGCTAACCCTAGCTAGCTGGGTTCACACAAAAGAGTGTCCAATATTGAATGGCTTAATGTTGACACTTTTCTTGTCCGTTGCTCATTTTTGCATGGCTTATCAGTTCTGAGTTGTCTCTTTGTGTGTACATGTACATCTTTCCCTGTCAAAAACTCAGAATTTGGCTGTCCAATTCCAAAAGTTGCTTCGAACCAGCTAGCTAGGTCGTGTCGGTGTCCGTTCTTCAACTTCTTCTTCTTCTTCTCCTTATTAAAAAGTTTATTTATCTTGTGAATGATAAAGCATGCATGGTCTTTAACCAAAATTGATGGAAAAAAAAAAACTCGAATATGTAAACCTTTCTGTGGAATGGTAATTAAAGCATGAATCGATCAGTGGAAACCCTAAAAAAAACGCTGATATATCCAAAAGATGCAACATTGGGAAGTAGCTAGCTATGGGAAAAAGATGATCACGTTAAAATTTAAACAACTTGGCAAATCAGATATCCATGTAAAATTTGTTGCTTCACATACAAGACAAAGTTATACTTTCTAATACATTTTCGTCATAAATATTAATAATAATCATGAGTTATTTCTAGTTCTTGGAACTGCGCAAATAATAATATGCACGAATGTGGTCACTTTCATCACCTTGTATATTATATTTCCTTCTTCTTAAAAGGCTCAAATTGGATGATTAGAAAAGAGTTCAAAATTCAGACACATGCATGCATATTGGCATCACATCTCATTTACTTCCTAAAGGCATAGATGTTATATAAATTTTTTTGGATAAAATATGCTTTTGTTTTGTTCTTGAAATATGATATGTGTTTGCAGACATGAACGTAGTCAAATTGTTTGAAGTAATGTGTTACTTTTTATCAATATTCAAATTTCTTTTTTTCGTATTTTAAATTAGATTACTTAACATATCGTTGAAATAAACATAATGATACATATTTCGTTAGAAAATTTAACTATGCGTTAATATTGTATTATATTGTGAATTACAAACAATGATGTTTTTATAATGTATTATATTGTGATGTATTAATTTAAGCCAGTCAACCACCAGAAATACAATGGATTAGGGTTAGGGTGAGGCAAAGAGAGCGGGAAAGGTAAGCTGACCATACCACATGGAATCCCACATGTCATGTAAGCACAGGCCAATTAAATCGATCTCCGGTCCCACTTATCTCTGCCCACATGGCCGTGCCTACCCAATCCACAACAGCCACATGGGACCGTATGTAGTCACATGGGCTGGTTTTTCCGTTGCATCCTCCTGATCAATGGTGCTCTGTGAACAGTCCCAAAGCCTACCATAACTGCCGATCACAGCCGTCCATTATCGGTCCACGGTCTTCAGTAGCATCGGCTATGGTTGTCCCTCCTTTGTCCCCTCCAAATCGGGCACCATACTGCACGGTGTTCCTGATGTGAGTAGCATCCATATCTTCACTTGTCTAACTTAAATCAAGAAATCATTCATACCACCCACATCCAATCGAATTTATAATAAAATTGTAGAAATATGTTGAGGGCAATCGTTTATGTGTAAAGAAAAATACTTAACGGTTGACATGTTCTAGATCTCAAATGCATTAACAATTTATGCTCACTCATTTGCGTATGTGTGGACGAGTGTCCCAAACACCGGTTTGAAATATATTTCTTAAGAGTAAGACTACTTTGTATCACCAATTATGAATCATAATGTGAAACACATCTCTACATTAATTTTAAATTAAGTAGTGATTTTCATACTTTCAATTTTTTTTTTTTGCATCATTCTTTTTTTTTTTTTGTTTTTTGATTCTCATTTGAACCATACGATTAATCCAATGACTAAAAAAGTGAGGAGACGAAATATTGGGTTTTAAGAAACCAATTATCTTCAAATTTCAAGTTTATTAGAAATGCAGTCTACAATGTGAAATGTGATATGCAAAGTGATTCAAGTAACATTGCTAATCAAGTAATCGATGGGTAGAGTGCGTAGGCCCCGCTTTGAAATTCCGGTATGTCCAATTGTCCACCTGTGGTTGGTCATTGAACTAACGCGTGGGGGACAGCATGTGAGGTTATCATTCATGAAATAATGAGTGAATCTCATGCTGCCATGCACCACGAAATATGAAAATCAACCAACAGTATATTGTCCCTCTCACAATATTTACACAATACATCCTATAAAAGTTTGAGTGCCATCACATCTTCTCCTCAAGGAAATCAATCAAACTTCAACTCCACCTGACTGAATCAATCAAAATCCCTCACAACAAACCCTAAACACATTTCTCTTTAAATATTCTCCTTCTGCAAATTCGTCTGCAATCTGCAAAACCATTAGGGTTTTTGTTAGCAAAGTGATTAAGATGGAAGACCAGCTAAATTTCAAGGCAACTGAGCTAAGATTAGGGTTGCCTGGAAGCTCTGAGGAGCCTGAGAACAAAAAAGCAGCAGCATCTCCTCCTATGACCAAGAATAACAAGAGGGCCTCGCCGGATTCAACAGCTGAGGAATGCAGTACAAATTCTGATCACATAGATGCCCCTCCCACCAAGTAAGCAACGTTCATATATGGACTATGAGTTTCATGTTAATATTTGATTAAGAAGTTTTAGTTAAGTGATTATGTTGCTAATTAATGATTGAAGTGTGTGCAGGACACAAGTAGTAGGGTGGCCTCCAATCAGATCTTACAGGAAAAACAGTTTGCAACTGCAAAAATCCGATTTGTACGTGAAAGTAAGCGTCGACGGAGCTCCTTATCTGAGAAAGATTGATCTCAAGATTTACAATAGCTACGCGGAACTCATCAAGGCCTTAGAGAAGATGTTCAACCTAGCCAATATTAATGGATCGGATTTTGCTCCGACTTATGAAGACAAAGATGGTGACTGGATGCTTGTTGGAGATGTCCCATGGAAGTAAGTTCATATTTTTCGATTAAAACCCTATCTTTGCAGTTTCCTTTAGAATTCATATGATCTGTTCGATCTCTGAAAAAACTCGTATCTAATGGCTCTTTTTTGTTGTGGTTGCAGTATGTTTGTTTCTTCCTGCAATAGGCTGAGAATCATGAAGGGATCGGAAGCCAGAGGATTCACTACTTGTTTCTGAAGGCATGCAGAAAGAGGGATGAATATATACATTAAGGAGGCACTTAGAACTCCTTAAAACTACAGGAAAAGACACAGATATACATGTAGCTCAGACAATACATTTTCATTTTTTTTTGTTTTCGAAATCGATATTTGCTTAAAGAACAAGGTACCGGGACTAGAAACTTATTAGCTGAGATCCAAATTGTGCAGAGAGGATGACATGTTCCATTTGTACTAATAATATTAGGTGTTATTGTTTGGGTTAATATTTGAACTTTGGGCCTAAAAGAAGGAAGGCCCAAAAGGACCATCAATTTCAAGACGACTTGCCCGAAGCCCAGCACTTGGCCCAGAGGCCAATTGGCGTCTATCCATTAATGCATAGGTCGTGTGCCTATGATTCGAATGACAAGTGATAGAGACCAGCCAACTATTAGCCAAAAAACACTTTACAATGGCAATACAAGTAAAAGGCTGATGAGTCATTACCCTCCAGTTGCTTTCGGGCAAGAACAAAGACAACACAGTCGGGTTAATTTGCCTATAAAAGGAGGAAGAGGCCCCAGAGACAAGGACACTCAACCAATCAAACAAACAAACATACAACTTGTCTCTCAGTCAAGCAAATACCCAGAAAGCTGTGCTTTGTCCAGACTCTGCCCTCCTTTTAGCCATAGATTCCCCTTAGAAAGACATCTTTTGTCCATTGTAAAAGCTCTACTACCTTCCCTAAATGTTGTAGTATCAATTCCCTCGTGTAAACCCATTTACCACTTACCCATGTTTAGTAAGCAACCCTCTGTAACTACAAGGAGAAGAGATCGCAAGACGTTTAACCTTGCCCGACAAGGTGAAGTCTTGCCCGACTCTCTTTGTCTTGTCTTTCAATTAGTTGACCTGGTGTTATGATGTATTCCCCAGTATATATGCAAGTCATTTTCAGTCTTTTGATGATTCAAAGTTTCGTCAGTACTCAGATCTGGTTCATTTAGTGGTTTTACTGTCATAAAGAGGACTAAATGGGAATTAAACTGATGACCTAACCAGATCTGAACCTCTACCCTTTAAGCATACAAGATAATGAACTAAAAGTCCTTGATCTCAAGGCATAAAAAAGAACTTAATGTGGACTTAACCCATCCACGACAATCATTTGATAACAAGAAGTCAGAATAACTTGGGGCACAAGTAATCGACTTAAATACACTTGTTCTACATCTGCCATACTGAGACGGCAGTGGCACGCCTCACATTGAGTTAGTTTTGATTGTGAGCCTCAAGGCCTACACCTAAGGCCCCCACAAAGGCACATTTCAGAACTAACTCTGTTTTCCTCTTGCAGCCTCTCAACAAGCAGGAGCCCGACGACAAACCAAAGTGTCAACTCCTCTGGGAGCTGTGTTCTCGAGCCAGGGACCATTCCCAGCGAAATTCCTGCCCAAACATAGTTTTGGCACGCTCGGTGGGATTGTAAATCTTGTATGCCAAGAAGACAAAGGAAAGAACAAACCTTCAGGTAGGGAGCAAAACAAAAACCACCCCAGTGTACGCCAAGATCAAGCATGGAAAACCTCCCCGAAGATCTGCAAGGACCTGTCCTGATGGAAAGCCCGATTGCTTCTAAGAAATCAGGAGGAAAAGTCACAAATGAAGTCTTGCAGGCTACTATGGTGGATGTGTTAAGGAGCATGGAGAAAATGTCTCTGGAAACAAGGGGGAAGTAAGCATATTCTATTCCCTAACAGGGAATTTGCAAAGAAGGCTAGATCTGGAACATTTTACCCCAGAAAATAATCGTACTAGAGAGGTGATGAGAGAAGCCAGCCCGGTGATAGAGCCAGTTATTCCTTTGTTTCCTGTGCTTGAGGAAAAGATGAGTAAGGGAAAGAACAAAGAAAGATCTGGAGTAGATCAGCCAATATTGGAAGAAATCCAAGAAGCAGAGTTGCCCGACCCCATATTATTTCTAAATAGTAGGGGGCAGAGCCAGCAAGAAAGAACAAAGTACAGGATGCCCCATCTAATCAGAGAATCCAGTGGAAAGGAAGAGCACACAACCACAGACAAACCTCCCCATTATAGGCTACCACCAATGACTAATAAGGGATAAGATGTTAAATGGAGGCAGCCCGAATCAAGGAAGGAAGCCTCATCGGGCAATGATCGTAGCCCGAAGTGGGGAACTTCTTATACCCCACAAAACAACGCAGCCAATTAGCAACTCAGATATGAATTGACTGAGTTAAGAAGGATGATGGTAAGAAATGCTCAACCACAAGCTCGCCCGCTGTTTTGGGTTACTTATCAGAAACCTTATCCAAAATTCATTGATGAGCATAATCCATTTCCTCTTAACTTCAAGATGCCCGCATTCCCAACATTCAGCAGAGAAGATAACAATGTGTCATCCAGAGATCACATCTTCAAGTTCTCTAACCATTGTGTGGCATTTGAAGATAACCCTAACTACAAGTTAAGATTGTTTGGGAACTTCTTGGTGGGCTTAGCATCTCAGTGATACTCTATGTTGCCCCCAAATTCCATTGCTAATTGGGGACAAATGGAGATGGCTTTCCACGAGCAGTTTTACAGAATGGAGCCAGAGATGACCATCAACGATCTGGTGGAAGTAAAACAATACGAACATGAGTCTACTAAAGAGTTCATTATGAGGTTCAAGAAGACAAGGATGAGATGCCAGTTTTCTATCAACCATGTCCAGCTTATAGCCATTGCTCAGAAGGCCTTAAGATTGCCCTTAAGGAAGAAGTTCTATGACGTGTAGTTTAATAAGCTACAAGAATTGGTAATCCTGGCCACCAAGTATGAAAAGCTGTTGCTTGAAGAACAGCAGCTAAAGCATTCCTATAAAACACCACATTTTTATTAGAATAAAGCTGTCATCCACCAAGTGGAGTTTGAAGGAGAGCCAGAAGAAGATGATGGTCGTGGAAGAGAAGTGATAGACATGTGTGCAGCGAAAATGACCATTTCCTTTAAACCTTTGATAGTGAAGGGGTTGGTCCAGCCGGTTAAAGTTCAGAAGGTGGTGATGAACGATTGAGGGTTTATCCCTATGAAGCCCCAAAAATACCACCATTATTCCTTTGACTTAACCAAGGCCGCATAAATATATGAGGAGTTGGTACGAGCAAGAGTGATTGTGCCTGAGAATACCAAAAAGCTGCCTAAGCCTAAGGAATTGAGAGGGAAAAAGTATTGCAAACTGTATTACACCTTCAACCACTCTATTACCAACTGTGTCTAGTTTAGAGACTAGATACAAGATCTCATTATTAAAGGAAAATTGCTATTGGAGAAACCTCAGGCCAACATAATGATTGACACAGATCCCTTCCCAGAAGCCTCAGCAAACATGGTCAACTTAACATGGGCTGAGAAAGCTACTTGGGAGATAAATGGAGAATGAAAGACCCACAGAGGAAACTCGTAAACTGCCCGACAAGTCTAAAGCAGCCATAATAAAGGGGGTAGTTTTCGTACAGTCAATGCCAATATAAGTACAAGTTAGAAGTATCAGCAGCATGACCCATCATTAATCGGGAATTGATCAAAAAAAAAAGAAAAAGGGAGGCCCGCAGAGGTGTCTTATGGGCAAATAAGGAGGGGAATCACAGAAACATCCTGTTAATGTTAAGTTTTTCCAACTTTACAAGATGTGAGGGATTGTTATCATAGAAGTCTAAAAAAAGTTGAAGAGGATGGAAGACTACTACTGTTAAAAATTCAGAGAGAAACAGGTTAAAGGCGGAAAAAGAATTCATTTCACGAAGAGATTACAGAAATATTAGCCTGACAACTTTACATCTTCGGCCAAAGCCACTATTATAGAGAAGTAAGTTTGCGTAATGGTAAAAATTCGGCTTAGTTCTCCTATATACATATTACTATTCACAAGTTGGTTCTCAGAATCCTCAACCTCTTGAGAGACCTTCTCAATTTCTTCTACTTTCTAAGAAAGATGGTTGGTGATGGTTATTTTCTCGGCTTTAAGTAAAGATAGCTACTCTTCCAAATTCTGAATCTCGGAATCAACCACTGCAATCTTTTCTTCCATCGCTGACCTATCTTCCACCAACTGCAGAAGAATGGCTGTATTCTTCACTTGTTTTTCCTGAAAGCACTTCACTCTGTTAGATGCTCGCTCCGCCTTATGGTATTGATCCCTTAGTGCCCGCAAGTTTTCAAAGAAACTCAGAAAAGACTCATACTGGGACTTGGACAATAGCTGGGCTTTGTGAAGCTTAATAATTGTCTTCTCTGTGTCATAAAGAATCTTAAGGCTGAAAGAAGCAATGAAGTTCCTTTTCATCCAATCCTTAAAAATTCGGCGAGCGTTTTGGAGAAGATGAGACTCAGAGGATGGTGAAGGTGATTGCAATTTATTCTTGATTTGCCCGAATTTCTTTACCAGTTCGGGCAAGGACGATGTTGATGAAGCTGGGGGCACATCTATAACACCTTCAGCTGTAGCAGTAGGGGCATACTCAGTTAGATGAGCATGAAGGATCTCAGGAATAGGAGCAGGAATAAAAGAAGTAGTTGCAGTAGTCTTGGTTTGCTTCTCGGGCCTAGGGTTAGAGGCCCCTGTAACCCTAGAGGCCAAATAAGGATGTGGAAGATCTCTCTTGTGCACCAAGTGCGGTGGAGATTTGCCCAAGCCTTCTCTGAGATCCTGTTTACAACCAAGATAGACAAGATGAGAGGGGAATGATCAAATCAAAGATGAGCAAGGTACGAAAGACCAATATACCTGAGTAGAACCCGAAGCTTTGGAAGGAGGTGGAGGATGAGTAGTTTCTGGTGATCGCTGTGGAGGGTTATCTTTACTTACTAAGGAATGGGAGATGGTGCCTGAACCTTCAACAGAAACTTACAAATAACAGAAGATAGGACAAAAGCCAGTAACTAACTTATGAAGAAAAAAGTGGAGAAAGTCATACTTGGAGAAGAACCTGAGGCTGGGAGACAAGCACTTCGGGAACTTTGGGTGCATCAGTAGGAACTGCCTGAGAAGCCTGCGGACTAACTACTTCTGAAACCACGGGGATCTCAAGAACTATAGGCTCTCCAAAGGTAGAAGCTAGTGTTTGTTGAAATTCCTATGTTGGGGAAGGCTAGAAGAAATAAAAGACAATAAGTACAAAGAGAAATGATGTTGGGCATAAAAGTGTTAAAAGTAGACACTTACTAGGTTACTATCATCTTCTACAAAATGTGTTATCATCTCAGTTGAAAAATCAAACTGAGAAGTAGGAGTTACCGCTAGAGGAGTGGAGTTTTTCCCAAGCAAGGGGGCAGATGCTTCAGTTGTAGCCTATAAAAGTAGTTTCTGGTGAATCCCTAAAGAAGTTTCCAAAAAATATTGAAAGCACTAGCAGAGTAGGGGAGGGAAAGGGAAGTATCCTTGGAGATTTTGCCCGAGAAGAAGAAGCCTGCTTTGTTCGCGCTGGAGGAGAAGAGGCCTTGGGGGGGGTGAAATCTTTTCTGCCCTAATCTTCTGTTTTATGTGGACATGTGAAGAATTAGGAGAGAGAAAAGGTTTAAGGGAGTAAATTGAAAAAACAAGCCACACCTCTAATTCTTTAAAACCAGTATCTTGTAGTTCTCTGGCCTTCCGATACATTTCCGCACCCAGTGGCTCATCCTTTAAAGGAATGACAGTCATCAAGGTCGCTCGGGGTCCTAGATTCAAAGAAAACAAAGTTGATGACTCCCAAAAACATGAGTAAGGAGACTTGCCCGAGGCGTAAAAAGTTAAAACAAGATTTACTTACTGGAAGTTGTTTGTTTCTTTTTACCCGCTGCGGGTGCAGCAACAGTGGAGGCAATTGAGGCAATGGTAGCTTTTGAAGTCTTGGAAGTTTGAGCTCGTGTTCTCTTCCTGATACGAGTTGTCCGCTCAGGCTCAGTTTGTTTCTCAGGCTCGGATTCGGAAGTCACCACCACCGTTGCTCACGCATGACGAGGTCCCTGAGTTCATGCTTCAGGTCCTCCCTCAGCATTTGAGTCTCTAAACAACTCAGAGACATCTTCAACCTCTCTAGCCTCTTGCCTCTTAGCACCAGCTGCAGCCTCCTGAAGGATCAGCTCATCGGCTACTTCTTTTTCTGAACTAATATCTGCCGTTTCAGCATTCCCATGAGCTGCAAGTTCAAGAAAATAAGCAAGGAATTAATGGAGGGCAAGATTAGGGGAAGTTCATAAAATACACATTGAGAAAACAATAGATACCTATGAAAAGAAGTTGGTTTTTCTGATTGATCATTTCCTTCCAATTCTCAAGTTCGCCCGAGCTAGGATATGATTTGAGAGAAAGTTGGGTGAAGAGGCGGTCGTGAGCCTCTCGCAGGTCTCCTCCATACTTCGTAGTCCACTTAGCCTCCCACCAAGTGGAGAAAGTTAAGAACTACAGATTTCTGGGCGGCCTTGCTCATAACCTCAAGACTGCGTCGGGCAGCTCGGAAAGTAAGCTCTGGAGGAGATTGAAGACGATACGAAGTGCCAAGTGTACATAATCAAAGAACGAAATGATGATGACTTGCCTGAAGCCTAGTTGCCTACTACAGAAGTTCGGGTGGTAAACTTTCAGCCCGCGTTCGTAACGATCACTACGAACTCCCCAAGCTATATCCCTTGGTTAGATGTAGCTGATGAATCTCTCATTGAGGATTGGCATATTCCCCGAGTGCATCTTGAAAGGCTTGGTCAGAAAACCAAAGATATTTTCTTAAAACGGAAGCTCCTCATTCCAACTCTGACCGAGTCCTCCAAACTCTGAAAAAATAGAAGCAGGCAAATGTAGAATGATCTGTGGGAAGAGCTTTAGCTAGAATTTGGGTAGGGGCCACACCTTCTGGAAACTCCAAATTGGCAGCCCGAAATTCTGGGAAGTACCATTGCAACCATAATTAGATCATCCAGATTGGTCCATTGAGGTTTGTCTCAAACGGTTCTCCCCAAGTCATCTCAAAGAGGAGATGGTAGAGATGAGAGAAAAGAAATGGGCCTGTGGCGACATCATCAAAATTATGAAGAGCTTCCATTAAAGGGATCAATTCAACCTTCATCCCATTGGATTTATTTGGAAAAACATGCTTGTTAAGCTACATGTGTTCTTGATCTCTGTTGGCATGTGAGGAGTCTGCAACAAAACTCTTCTTCACGAAAGGGATAAAACCCTTAAAAGAAGTCTCATAACTCTTGAAGGTTGCTGAGTTATATTACAGCTGAAGTAAAGAAGCGGATGAGCCCGAACTTTAAGTAGACGGGTGAGAAAGGGGAGCCCAATCGTGAGTGACGTCCACGATTCTGCCTGAAGACTTGTGCCATGTCTAGAATAGTTGGGGACATAGGGCCCATCTTAAAATAAAAAACATTGGTGCCCGAATTTCAGAAAAGAAGAGCAGTGGTACGTAGCTCGGGCTTAGCGACTATGGTAGTCTTTGAAAGCATTAGAAGCTTATAAATACCATTGTTCATCCATTTCCTTTTGAAGATTGGCTCTAGCTCGTTTATCCACTGAACCCAGGCTGGGTCGTTCATTAGAGGAAAACCGCGACCACTTAGATGAAGAGATGCCTGATTAAGCTAGGAATGGGTTTGGGGTGAACCAATTGGCTTTAGGCATGTTAGTCTCTACGGTATTTGGGACTTGAGAAGTCCATGCGGGTCCCAAGGAATGTACTCTGTCTGCTTCAAAGAAAAGTTCAGTGCGCAGACCTGCCTGAGGGCGATGAAGACCATTAAGCAGACGACGCATGATGGTAATGCCCTTACCAGATTCATAGGAGGAGCAAGTTTGAGTAGTTTTGGGAGCCATTAGGTGAGATTGGGAAGTGAAAGGAAATGGAAAATAGGAGAATTTGGGGTTCTGGAAATTCGAAGGCTTGAGAAGGTTGAGGTATTTAGCCAAATGGTTTAAAATAAGAGATGTATATAAGAGAATTGTTGATTAGTAGTGGAGTTCGTGGGTTAGTGCAAAGGTCTCAGTTAGCCAACAGCTGCATTAAATGACGCGTGTCCCAAGTGAAGGTGTGGGCAGCTATTTAATCATTATTTGCGTCTTGGGCCGAAGACTTAACAATGATTAAAGGGGGCACTGTTTGGGTTAATATTTGAACTTTGGGCCTAAAAGAAGGAAGGCCCAAAATGACCATTTATTTCAAGACGACTTGCTCGAAGCCCAACATTTGGCCTAGAGGCTAATTGACGTCTATCCATTAATGCATAGGCCATGTGCCTATGATTCGAATGACAAGTGATAGAGACAAGCCAACTATTAGCCAAAAAGCTCTTTACAATGGCAATACAAGTAAAAAGCTGATGAGTCACTACCCTCCAGTTGCTTTTGGGCAAGAACATAGACAGCACAGTCGGGTTAATTCGCCTATAAAAGGAGGAAGAGGCCCCAAAGACAAGGACACTCAACAAATTAAACAAACAAACATACAACTTGTCTCTCAATCAATCAAATACCCAGAAAGCTACGCTTTGTCCAGACTCTGCCCTTATTTTAGCCATAGATTCCCCTTAGAAAGACATCTTTTGTCCATTGTAAAAGCTCTGCTACCTTCCCTAAATGATGTAGTATCGATTTCCTTGTGTAAACTTGTTTACCACTCACCCCATTTTTAGCAAGCAACCCTTTGTAACTACAAAGAGAAGAGATCGCAAGACGTTTAACCTTGCTCGACAAGGTGAAGTCTTGCCCGACTCTTTTTGTCCTGTCTTTCAATTAGTAGATTTGGTGTTATGATGTATTCCCTAGTATATATGCAAGTCATTTTTAGTCTTTTGATGATTCAAAGTTTCGTCAGTACTTAGATCTGGTTCATTTAGTGGTTTTACTGTCATAAAGAGGACTAAATGGGAATTAAATTAATGACTTAACCAGATCTGGACCTCCACCCTTTAAGCATACAAGATAATGAACTAAAAGTCCTTGATCTTAAGGCATAGAAAATAACTTAATATGGGCTTAACCCATCAACGACAATCCTTTGATAACAAGAAGTCAGAATAACTTGAGGCGCAAGTAATCGGCTTAAACACACTTGTTCTACATTTGCCATACTGAGATGGCAGTGGCACACCTCGCATTGAGTTAGTTTTGACTGTGAGCCTCAATGCCTACACCTAAGGCCCCACAAAGACACCTTTCAGAACTAACTCTGTTCTCCTCTTGCAGCCTCTCAACAAGTAGGAGCCCGACGACCAACCAAAGTGCCAACTCCTCGGGGAGCTGTGTGCTCGAGCCAGGGACCCTTCCCAGCGAAATTCCTACCCGAACAGTTTTATATATATATGTAACGATAAGATTACACAAAGTCTATTATACGGCAGTTTTGTGTAGATCCAAATACATGTAGCTGTTTCTTCCATTCATCTTCATACTTTTCGTTAATGGCAATTTTCATTAATTGTTTGAGCTATACTGTACAGTTCTTCAATAGTTATCATTCCATCGCTTGCTTTCCGGTGTTACTGTAATTAAACTGGTATGATATCCGAGGCCAAAATTCTAAACTGTAAAGTCATTGGCAAGTTCTAGAAGGATGAAAAGCAAGATCACCAGCATATCATATAAATTTCAAATCAACAATACAAAATATAGAAACAAAGCCGAATTGTTCAGTATCTCCACCAAAAATTGATAGTGACTATACATAAATTACGCCTCAAAGACTGGTTTCCTACAGCTAGCACCACAAGCACTTAGAAAGGCGAAAAACTATCACTGGCAAATATATCTGTATGCAGGTTATGCTCTTGGTCATTAAGGGTCCCCATTCTTGTATCCAGTATAGCAAGTTGGGACTTCACCCACGGCTGATTGTTCCGGCCTTCAATCCACAAGGCTTCTCCAGTATCTTTATGCTTAAAATCCGGATATTTTGGGTTCCTCTGAAAATCATAAAACAAAAACGAGTAAACAAGAGTGAGTTTTTTTTCGCATATTCTTATCAGAAATTTGAACAAACAGCAGATGACACGAAATTAAAAGTTTCCATGTGCACATATGGCATTAACTGAACACTTGTCTAACAAACGTAAATATGTATTCCATTCCATTTCTATTTCAACATTTATTATCGACATGTCTAGAAACAGTGTATAACATATCCCAGCTCATCCATTATAGTTTTCTAGTATAATACCATTTTTTAAGCACTGGAATTTTGATATTTGGTTCGATATTTTAGGTGGGAAAAATCTTCATGCATTCCACGTTGGGCCAACTCAGAAAACACAGTTTCTTCTCGTCCTTGCAGCACCAACAATGTTTTTGCCTTTGTGCACGCACAGGGGCGGCCATGGACAGGTGCAACCGGTGCACTTGAACAGGACCCCAAAAGTTCAGATAGTCTATAATCCATATGTCTCCCAAACTCGTGTTTATAGGAGTCCTCAGATCAGGGCTATTATCTAGGGCCTACACAAGCATAAGAGGAATCACTTTTATTTTTTTAAGCTTTTGTAATGTTTGATCCTTGGCTCCTTTTTCCCTATTGAAGTTCATATTTATTGACCAAACAAATGAAAAGCCCATAAAAATGAACAACGAAAACCGTTGTTACATGCAAGTAAAAGTAAACATATGAAAGTATTTTTTATGACTACTTTCAATTGGAACTATTAATCAGGGCCGGCCTTGCAGTGGATACAAAACTGTGCTCAAGAATGAAAGAATACATATTGTCGACTTATATAGGGATCAAATAAAGTACCTTGGTCTTCCTATTATCCCACCAGTCAACTGGATTAGCAAAGAAGGCTTGCCATAATTCTTGTGTGGTTTCCATTATGTTCTTCATGGCATTGTTGCCAAGATTTCTACCTGTAAGAAAAGAATAAAATTAATAAGAACAAATGGTATTTCTGCTCTTATCTAGACTCATGTTACTGAAGATATGACTTGCCCGCTGTAAAGGAATCAGAGTCGTGATCTTTCAAGGCCGGCGATGAAAAGCCCTTTTCAACAAAATTCAGTTGCTGAACAACTACCTGCATCAGATCAAATACATTTTCTAAACAAACAAACAGCAGAAGCTCACTACAACCAGAAAGACCAGAAGCCAAAAAACCTTATAGTAGGTCTGCTGCTTCCCTTCATCGGTTTCAACAGAATCTGATATCAGACGGCCCGATACATATATTTGTTGGCCTTTCTCTACATGCTGAAAAGCAATATGTGCTAGCTCATCCCAAAATGTCAGATTAATCCTGAAAGAAAAAGAAACCCAATTTTCATGATTAATTCCCTCCCACACTCCCTATGCTCACAGCAGCATTAACAGTTTTACTAAGGTTATATTAACTGACAAACTTGGAAAATATGCGCAATGAGAATCGGTTACAAACTTAACAAACAATAGGCTTTATATACGATTTATTGTCTGTTTAGTGTCTACCAAGTTCTATTTTTTATTAAAAAGTTTGTAACCGGTTCTGTTTTTGCATATTTTCTCAGAAACTATGCATTGCGAGACATTCGAAGAAATTTTAATGTCAAATTCCTATTTGAATTTAACGTTTCACATTCTCTCAAACAAAAAAATATGATTGAATCAGAGCAAAACCACACTAATTGGAAGCATCAGAGCAAAACAACTGAGCATCAGTCATCAAAAATCCAAAATTTGAATGGATGCCATCAACTGCAAAATATGAATAAACCCGAAAAGCCCGAAAATCGATAAAGAATTATTACCAAGAGGTATCGGTGGCGGACTTCTTGACGGCGAGGCGGGTCCAAGCGAGGACCTTTCCGGAGGGGAGGTGCTTAATTTCGACGGGAAGACCGACGACGCCGATGAGCTGCACCATATTGCACAGCTCCTTTTTCCACTGGACCTCCGCCGGTCTAGGGAACGCTATCGGCACCTGAATGCTGCTCCCGCTGCCGTTGTACTGGTCTCTACTGTACTCCATCGAGAATTTGAGATTGAACCCGCGCCGTGCGAAGGCCAAGTGGTTGGTGGTTGGGAAAAAGGCGGGAACTTTGGGGTTGGCGAGGAAGGTTGTGCTTGTTGCTGCCGGAATTGCTCGCTCTAACGCCATTGCTCTCGGCGGTTTTTGGGGGATGGCGCCAAAACTCCGCCGTTGTCGGATAATGCTACTAAGACTACGTTTCATCTGAACTCCCAAAGGGTTATTGGAAGGTTTGGACCACATTACCTCAAGTTCCTCTTGGGCTTAATGTCCATGAACAGGCCCATTAGTGGTACAAGGACTTAACTATACTAGGTTCAACACTGTGACGGCCCAAACTGATAACGGGAAAGTCATGCCGATAAATAGACATGACATTGTATTATTGGTCAAAAATGCTAAGACGGTATTCCGAGGAGTACATGTTAGTCCTACTCTATTAGAGTGAGTCATTCATTCTATATGTTAACGAGTCTCAATTTATCATACTATGCACCCTGTCTTGATGTTGAAAAAAATCGAATATTGACCATGCATAACGGACTGTCTAGTTTGTATGACAATTATTAAGCTTTTCATTACATGTAAGTTTCATAGTGTTACACTTTTTAAAAATACATCTTAAAGCATGATAAGTGTAGAAGCACAATACACAAGTATGGCGAGAGGATTGTGTGAGTTATTGTGGCTTTGGAGGTTGCTCATAGAACTTGGGTATTCACTCACGTATGTGACAAACTTGTTTTGTGATGATAAGGTTGCCATTGATATTTCTCATAATTCGATTCTGTATGATATTACTAAACATGTTGAAGTTGATAGACATTTCATTAAGGAAAAATTAGACGTAAATAATTCAATTTTTGTTCGTAAAATCAAAGATCAGTTAGCGGATATTTTGACAATGATAGTTTCAATTGAATTTTACGCCTTAATTTTCATTGTATTGCATAATAGACAATATATACAAGGTACAATCTTTGTTCTATAAGGAAAACAATAAAGGACACACAACTATCCTTCCTAATAAAGGACTTTAATATTTACAATATATTTACATGCCCTTTTTAATACCACTCACGTTAACACTCCCTCTCAAGTTGGAGCATAGATATCACACATGCCCAACTTGACAAGTGAGTCACCAAAAGATCTACTACACACGACATGAGTGAGGATATCCGCAAGTTGCTCTTCCGAGTTCACAAACGGTATCGAAACAATTTTCTTTCATATTGTACCGGGTTCTCTGCAATCTCCCGTGCGGATTTATTATCACAATACAAACTTGTCGCCTCCTTTGCTTTGAAACCTAGACCATCAAGTAACTTATGTAACCAAAGGACTTCACATATTCCATGTGCCATACCTCTGAATTCGGCCTCAGCTGACGATCTTGACACCACGTTTTGCTTCTTGCTCCTCCAAGTAACTAGATTTCCACCAACAAACATATAGTATCCAGAAGTCGAGCATCTATCAGTTACATCACCTGCCCAGTCAGCATCAGTAAATCCTTCAATCCTTAAATGACCGGAATTTTTATCCAAAATTCCTTTTCCTGGAGCCGACTTCAAATAAGCTAAAATCCGCATAACAGCTGCTATATGATCCACACTTGGCGAGTGTATAAACTAACTCACCACACTTACTGCATATGCTATATCCGGATGGGTATAAGCTAAATAAATTAGTCTTCCTACCAGTCTCTGATATCTGCCTTTATCCACTGGTTCTTGATCCGGATAAATTCCCAAGTAATGTTTCTCTACAATGGGAGTATCCACATGTTTACACCCAAGCAACCCTGTTTCCTTCAATAAATCCAGAACATATTTACGTTGAGACAAGAAAATACCTCTAGATGACCGAGCAACTTCCACGCCAAGAAAATATTTCAAACCTCCCAAATTCTTCATCTCAAACTCAGCGGCAAGGTTTTGTTCTAGCTTCATCATCTCTTCCGAATCATCACTTGTTATTATCATGTCATCCACATAAATAATTAAGGCTGTTACTTTACCACTTCCCCGTTTCACAAATAATGTATGATCCGAGTGACTTTGATAATACCC
Source organism: Heteromeles arbutifolia (assembly GCA_024362995.1). Taxonomy (NCBI): domain Eukaryota; kingdom Viridiplantae; phylum Streptophyta; class Magnoliopsida; order Rosales; family Rosaceae; genus Heteromeles; species Heteromeles arbutifolia. Next base: position 11,879,947 of record JANCRC010000002.1, on the reverse strand, counting down.
AATCCGCCTCATAACTTAGGTAAATCTTCCAAACCACGCATGAGGCGATTGCTTAAGTTCGTAGAGTGACTTTCGCAACCTACATACTCCGGTTTTCCCCCCGGCATCGTACCCCGGAGGAAAATCCATATATACCTCTTCTTCCAAGTGCCCATGAAGAAAAGCATTTTTCACATCAAACTGTTTTAGTGGCCAATTCAAATTTGCAACTAAAAAAATCAGAACTCGTACTGTATTCATCTTCGCTACTGAAGAAAATGTCTCCTGATAATCAACACCATAGGTTTGAGTATAGCCTTTTGCTACTAACCTTGCTTTATACCTGTCTACCGATCCGTCTGCCTTGTATTTGATCATAAAGACCCATCTACACCCAATTGGTTTCTTTCCTTTAGGTAACTCCGCTACCTCCCATGTATCATTCTTATGTAGTGCCATCATTTCCTCATCCATCGCAGTAGCCCATTTAGGATCCTTCAAGGCCTCATCAACTCGGGTTGGTGCTTGGATTGCTTCTACATTGTTTACCCAGGCTTGACGTTCTGGTGCAAGGTTTGAGCATGACACATAATTAGCTATTGGATACTTCACTTTTCCTTCAGGAGAAAACCTGTCAGGAGGAACACCACGATTTTGCCTTGGCGGCAACTTATATGTACTCATAACATTATCTGGATTAGTTACATGAGTATCAGTAGTACTTACCTCAGGAATATTCAGGGAATACATATTGGGTGGCACTATTGAGCTTGAGAGAGAAGGGGTTGCGGGTTCGGTAGCTAATGGTTGCTGGAGCGGTGAAACTGTTTCGGCAGCTCCCTGCTGACACTTTGCACCACACTCGGCAGTATGTTGCTGAGAAGACTCAGCTGGTTCGGTGCTACTTGGCTGCATGATATTCACATTCTCGGCAGTGTCCTGCCGAGAGTCACTATCTCCATTCTCAGCAATGTCTTGCCGAGAGCTTTCACAACTTTTTTTGGTCAATAAATACTTCCCCTGAGCTACATATTTCCAACCACCCAAGATCACTGCTCATATTCTCCCCCGGGTGTTCTGAAGGTGATGGAGTCAAAGCATAAAAGAACTCAGATTTGGAAAAGGTAACATCCATAGTTACATACATATGACGAGTTTCAGGGTGATAACACTTGTACCCTTTCTGTTAAGGAGCAAATCCCAGAAAAACACACCGGTGAGCACATGGATCGAGCTTACTACGATGAATCTTGTGAATATGAACATATGCTACACACCCAAATACACGAGGAGAAAGAGTATTAGTTGATACTACTGGAACAAATTCTGTCAATACTTGGAGAGGTGTACGAAAATCCATAACCCGGGATGGCATACGGTCAATCACATACACGGCATAGGTGACAGCTTCAGGTCAGAACCGTTTAGGTACAAATGCACCAATGAGTAAGGCACAGGTAGTTTCCAGGATATGACGGTTCTTTCTTTCAGCAACCCCATTTTGTTGTGGGGTATGGGGACAAGTAGTCTCATGTAGAATTCCTTGATCCCGAAGGAAGCCGGACAACTCGGAACCAATATACTCACCTCCATTATCAGAGCGGAGAACCTTAATAACAGAGGAATATTATGTTGCAACCATTTGAGAGAATGATCGAAACACCATACCCACGTCACTTTTATTCTTCATCACATAAATCCAAGTCATACGAGTGCAATCATCAACGAAGGTAACAAACCATTTAATTCCAGACAGAGTACTAACAAGAGAGGGACCCCAAACATCAGAGTGCACAAGTTCAAAAGGAAACAATCTTTTATTCATACTAGGAGGAAACGAAACTCGATGACTCTTCGCGAGAATACATACCTCACAATGTAAGTCTGATTCTTTTATTTCATGAAATAAACTAGGCAACATACGCCTCAAATAACCAAACGAAGCATGTCCTAATAACCGACGATGCAATAACCAAACTTCCTGTATATTATTGGTACGGGATGCTCAAACTGCATTAGCTCTGCCAGGAACGACGTCATCCACATAATATAACCCCTCTCTCTTAGTGCCACGCCCAATTATCTCCTTGGTCTGAATATCCTGAAGCAAACAAAATAGTGGCTTCATAAGTACAACACAATCTAATTGCTCAATAACTTGAGGAATAGATAACAAATTATGAGACAACGAAGGAACAAGCAGGCAATGATGAAAGGGAAGGGCTGGCGTGAGGTTCACAATGCCAGCCCCCAAAACCGGTGCTGTTGTTCCGGTAGCAGTTGCAATACACTTCCGTGAACTGGTTGTCATACTAGTAAATAAATTCTTATCAAAAGTCATATGATCGGTTGCACCCGAGTCTAGAATCCAACCTGTATGATGTTCTATATTAGAGGTTAAAAGAACACGTCCCATACTACCTGGAGTGGCCGAATCATCACTTTGGATAACTACTGGATTGACGACTGACCCATGGGTGGAGCCAGACGCCACACCCCCCAACTTCAAACCAATCTCTCCTTGGTTACCTGCCATTAATCACGGCAGCACACAATACACAGTACGCACGCAGCAAGCAGTCAGTTTCTCTGCAATGATGCAGCGAAGAACCAGAAAAACCTGCTGTTTTTTTTTTTGTTTTTTTCCTTTCCCCCCTTACGACAGCAACAGCACAACACACACACACAAGCAGCAGCACGGCACACGGTTTTGCTGCAGGGGTGCAGCGACACACACTGAACTCTGATGTGGTCCTTGTCTCCTACAACAGCAACACGGCACTGCACTCTGGACTTGCTGCAGAAACGCAGCAGAGATCACGGACATGCGAACGGGTTTTCTTGCTTTTACTGTAGCAGCGGCACGGTGGGAATTTTTTAGGGTTACGCTACGACTTAATTTTTATTGTATTGTATAATAGACAATATATACAAGATACAATCCTTATTCTATAAGGAAAACAATAAAGGACACACAATTATCCTTCCTAATAAAGGACTTTAATATTTACAATATATTTACATGCCCTTTTTAATACCACTCACGTTAACAGTTTCTAGTCAAGCGTTCTACAACTCACTTGTCAAGTTGGGCATTCTTGGCATAATGGAGTTTAGGGATAGCAACGGTTCGGTTTGGGGACGGAAATGCTATATCTATCCCCAAAACCACGAAAATTAACCATATCCATAACCGCCAATTAACCATCGGGTATTATCCATAACCATACCCATTGGGTAACAGATTCCCCATCGGTTAACTGTTATACCCATCTTCGTCAATATAAAAAATATATTCGTTCAATTGACGCATGATAATTTAGTAAATATTAATTTCGTCATTAAATATTTGATGAATAAAATGATTTAATGAATGGATCTTGTGGAGCATAAAAATTAAAGCTAAACGTTGATAATGTTGGCTGATATTTGATATCTCTCATAAGTACTATTGGTCTGAATTTTCATAGATTTTGATTCATATCGAAACTTTTTAACTTGCCCACAAAATGCAACTCACACAGTGCAACTTTTGTATTCTTAAGGTAATGAATTCAGTGAATAATATATATATATATATATATGTATATATTATCTATTATATAATACAATTATATTATATATAATTATATATAAATACAATTAGTTATGTATAATTATATTATATATAATTATGTTCGGATTTAGGGACAGATACGGATTGGGGACCCGTATAACCATATCCAAAACTATAACCGAATACTATTCACGATTTTTCCCATATCCAAAATATACCCGAATTTTCATACCCAAATCCAATCCATTCGGACGGTTATCGGTTTTAACGGTTAGAATTGTCATCTCTAATGGAGTCTAAGCAGTGGGATTTATTTCTTGATTGTTTCTTGGAATTAAGGTAGACTTTATTACGTATCGTTGCTTGGTAAGTAAAGTTGTATTATATATCTTTCCTCCTAATGGAGAAGAATATATTGAAGAATTCTATGACCCAAATTTAGCACAGGTGCCACACAGGTCAGAGAAGCCACCACTGAGGGCGGAAAAGCCGCCACAAAAAGAGAAAAAAGGGTTGCCCCTAAAGGGCGGCCGAAAAGGCCAAGATTAAAGCAAACCAACTGGTGGGGAAGAGAGTCTAGAGAGAAGGCGGAGCCCTCTCTCTAAACTCTTTACGAAGAAAGTCGAATAACTAGCCTATTTTCTTGAAGGGTATTTTCTTTGATATATGATCTCCGGCCACTGCTTATATTATTACTAACAATCAATTCCCGTCACTAAAATCTAAAGAACAAATAAATTCACTAATAAACGGAAAATAAAAAATAAAAAAAATGAAGAACTCAATTATGTAAACAGAAAACTCAACAGTGCTATTACAAGAATTGCAAATCCATACTGTCACCGCAATAAGAGTTTAATTTCACAAAGTAACGATTACTCTTTTCAGAAAAGAAGGAAAAAAAAAAAACATCAAATATTATTGTGCATTTGGAACGTGGAAACTCATTCTTACCTCTGAAGATAAAAAAATGACTCAAATTTTAGGAAAAAGTACTAAACTGCACATTTCATAACGGCAGAGAAGTCCGACCGGCGTCCCCAGTTAATCTACCCCGGAAGGTGTACTACTCTCTGCTTTGTTTTTCTTCTTTAATATCCGTTTGTTTCTGGTCAGAGTGTGGTCCTCTAGTTTAGGTATGGATGTTGGCAGGCGTGGGAGAAAAACTTGGAAGGCTTGTGCACTGCTGTTCTTCCTAACTACCTTTAACTCTCTTGTACGAGTTTTGCACATGACAAGATTTCTGTTCAAATCTATACACAGGACATCCTCATTATTTGGGTGGACAGCTACTGGTGTAATTCGATTCCTCCACTGCAGGCTGTTTAGAGATATGGCCAAATCCATTTGGTCGAACAAAATCTTTTGTACCGAACACCATTTGCCATTATCCTCTTCTTCTTTCAACTCCCAAACAACCAAAACCTGCCCTGCCTCATTGTGGGCAAGCAAACTGCACATTCGAAGACGCCCTTGGCACACACCTAGGCACTTAGCTCTTTCGAAGTCATTGTCATAATAGTCACCCAATTCAACAAAACGACAATGCTTTTGATCAATAACATTCACACTTCTACTGGTAGCACTTGCAGTCATGTCGATGTTGAACATATCCAACCCAATAAGAAAGCCACCAGAAGCCAACCAATACAACATTCCATTATAAGAAACGCCTTGCTTAGTCATATGAGTGTAGCTAACGCGTTGTGGGCAAGATACAAGTGACTCAGTCCATATACCAGTCTCCGAGAGTAGATCTCCACTTTGAATTCGGAGGGTCCAGTGAATTTACTTATCAGCACAACCTTGCACCTATAGTCCGAATTAACTTGGACCATATTACTTCTGCCTTTTTGATAGGACCAGTACCATCTTCGCTAGAGAACTTCTAGTAGGGCTCACAAATGAATCCCCCTCGTCTGTGCCAAACGTCTGCGTGGGTAGGGTTCTGAGGAACAGCAACGCATTGCTTGGTGTCAGGATTGCAGATGTAGTATTTACATGATTAATACAATCTAATGCAGCACAAAAATAAGTCATCATGCGTCCCTAATATCTCAAATTGGTCTCTTATACTTGAGTGAAAGCCGGGAAGGAAATCCATACAAAGCCTGCGTATTTTGATTTTCGTAGAATGATTAGACATGACAAACTATTCAATTCCCTGCGGCTTATTATCTCTATTTAAGGTAAGACACATGAATCCTTCTTCCTGTCTGCTGAGGCATAGATAAGGATCCCGGATGAGAGTGAACCATCGCTTTGACACACACTTGCATCGACCAACAGATTCCCGAGGAAGTCGACAAAAGATTTCAACCAATAAAGTGTCAGGGAGTTTGTCAATTGTGAGAGCATGTGATGGCAATCTTGGTGATAATTTTGATCCTTTCGAGTGATGAGACAGATGATCGGAGTCAGAAGGGGCTCCAACAGACTGGCGTAGTGTGTTGCAGCGAATTCCTTTAGTAGCAGTATGGCCACCTTTCATGGCGGCAGAAACCGGTTCTGCAAAAATGTTATATTGCCCACAGTAATTATCTAGGGTTTCAATAAAAGTGAAAATAATAGGACTGCATCGATCACCAACAAATAGAATAGATATCACATTCAAACTGAATCACGAATTTCCGCGACACATTAAAACAGAATGCAATTAATAACAGTAAGCAGTAAAAAAATCTCACAACCGAAACGAAAATCAAAACCGAAATTAATAATAGTAAGCAGCAAAGAAAAAAGGCTTATTTATCGTAAAAAATGATATGAAATTCGAGGTGAATCGCAAATGGAAACACAAATGGAATCGAGCTCAGTACTCCAAACCTACAAGAACAATAGTTTCGAACTAAGAATCCGAATGCAACCACACAAATGTAAAAGCAAAAACATAACCAAAAAAATGATTTCGAACTAAGGATACCTATGCAACCAAACTCGGAAGTAAAGATGAAGAAACTAAATGAATCGTATTCAACTAGGACACTGCTTAAAACAAATGTGAGAAGAAATACTAGTTTAGAATCGAGGATGATAATTCGGTTGGAAAATATTAGTATTTTGGTTTATTTGAATATTTGATTTTCTGGGGCTTAGCCCGTTAGTATTAGGGTTTTGATTTCTTACCCTTTAGGATTAGGGTTAGTTTATTATAAATAACATGCTTGTTATTTAGTCGAGTATAAGTTAGTCACGATATAGCCTCTTAGGGTTTTGTAGCCGTTTCGGCATTAATAATATTCTTATTATTTTGTAGTCTTATTTGTTCCGCACTCTGAAAAGTTGGATAGTTACCCGGACTTAACTCAAAGAATATTAATAAATAAATTAAAAAAAACTAACAAAACATAAGGACCAGGAAGTTCTAAATACAAAATATCTTCATTATTTGGATAGTCTCAATACACATATCCTCATAATTTGGATCGAGAACTAGTTGCCTTTAGCATAGTGACAACAAGGCTATGATGTTGACTGTGAAGTTCTGGATTTGATGCACCAAGTTAGACAACCTCAACTATATTGGTGAAAATATAGGTCCGTTGAATCGGTATCAAATTATATGGACAAAGAAAATCAAAGGAGATAAGTGCCTTTATCGTAAAAGTGGTTCGATGATCTGCGTGTTGAACTCTGAATGTAACATGAGAGTAACCAATCATAAAACACCTCATTTCGCAAAGGAGGTTAATGAAGTGACCTCTTTCGACAAAAGAATCAAAGACTCTTTGTCGACCGAGACTTGAGATAAATAGCAGCCATATACTAAGAATCCCTGTCTATCCAATTGGTCGAGACTACTAAGGCAATTTGACTCTACAACTCCTGTGAAATCCCGTTCTTGGATTTCACAATTGCAAACTACGTATTTGTATTAAGGTGATTCTATATTATTTTCGGGAATTTATATTAATTTTAGATTTTAATTACTTAATTACAAATTTTGAATTTCTGAAAATAATTATTTAAATCCGTAGACCTTCGGGGGTCACTCTTAATGTTTTGAATTGAGCTTAACCCCACGAGCACATAGACGAAGGCCATTCGTGAATCGGGTCGAGAAAAGAGAAGTTACGAACGTTAGAAATTTCTTAAATAAAATAAGGATTTAATATTTATAGGGGTTCCTATTAATTTGGGAAGGGACCAATCAGAGGGGGTGAAATCTCAAAAAAGAAAAAAGAAAAAAAAAAGACTAGAAGCCTGATGGCAGCAAGTGAGAGGGGAAGAATGAGAGGTGCGAGAGAGAAATGAGGGAAGGCATTGGCTGCCCAATCAGAGAAAAAGGGGGACAAACCAATTAGGAGAGGAGGGGAGAGAGACGGACGAATCAGAGGAGAGATGAAGGAAGGGAAAGGAGAGAGGTGAGTGGCACACAAAAACCGGACCATTTCCTCTTGACCCTTTACAGAGCGACCCGACCCGAGTTCCGGCGACTTTTCCCCACGTTTTTCCATCCATTTTTCCGGTGATTTACGACCTTCCACTCCGACCAAACAACTCCCTGGCCTTCCCTATTCCAATTCCACCCAAAACCCAGTTCATTTAACCCCCGATTCGAGGAGAATGGAACCCGTGGGTTCCGATGGGGTCACGGCGAGAACCGCCAATCTTGCAGGTTCCGACCACCACTACCCCCACCAACCCACTCCTCCAAAGGCCAGGAACAAACGCCAAACAACTTTGGAGGCGGCGGAGCACCGGAGAAGTCGAATCAAAGCACACCCATTTCTAGGGTTTCAGGCGGTCCGAGGGATATTTCAGGTGTTTCCCGGCTGAATTGGACTTTGGCCCAGGTATGAAAGTTGTTCCTCTCATTGAGTTATACTTACCTATAAAATTTGGTAATTTTTAGAGTTAGTTGAAAAATTGGATTTCCGTTCGTCGCAAACTGCTACCCGCGGCGGCGCGTTGCCAGTGGGTCGACGTTGCCTTTTTTAAGGTAAATTTGATGTTCTGATTTCAGATTTGATATCCGTTTGGTGTGGTTCGATAGCTTGAACCAAGTATTGAATGTTACGCCACTTGATCATTTTATGATTTGACGATCCGACCGGTGGATCGTCACCAAACCTTAATATATTATAGTAAGTAATATTTGAGGACCATAGGAACTGATAGATTAGGAATCCAACGTACGGATCTTTCCAAATTGAATTTCCAAGTTTGTAAAACCAAACGTTGATAGCAATCTAATTCTAGCAATTGCCAGAGATCTGACCGTTGGATTGTTCCGAAATTTTAGAATATTGTTCTAGAAGATAAATGAGACCCTTGGGAAGTTATGGATCAGAAATCCATGGGCGGATGTTCCAGATTGACTTGTATAGGATTGTGGACCTCATCCTCAACAGAGACTTGACTTTTGGTCAGTATGCTACAAATTGATCTTAACTATTAAAAATTAGTATTACTAGAGACTATGTAGGGCTTAGTGGGCCTATATTGGCTAGTGAGTTATCCCAGATAATATATACATCGGTTTACGTGTATGAGACGTCATATTGTGATATATATGTGTTATTTAATTATCTTCTTAATGATATGAATGACATGTAGGATAATTGTTATGACAATGCGATCCTAGAATCCTATTAGAAGTATTCTGTAGAACTTATATGCTTGTGTGACGCATTAGTTGGTGGCCATGAGAAGTTAATGGTGTAGGTGACTACGTTGCAACAGGGGTTGAGGTATAGGTAGGTTGTGTGTTGAATTTAATACACCATGTAGCAGTGGTACATGGATGGTTCTGCTTGGTATATTCGTATTGGGGGACCATAAGTATTTTAGGGGTGATCATGCTTAGTATATCCGCGATGGGGGACCATACGCATACTAGAGGTGATGAGGATTGGTTGTACTTGGAAAATTTTGGTAGGTGCCATATTTTAATTGGATTCCGTTGAGTGGTCCGGAATCCTTGCTTTTGCTCATTTTCATAAGGTTAGTCCGACCCTAGATTTGAGGGAATGGGGGTGTAAACACAGTAGACCTGATGAATATAAATGAAATTCACCATGTTATTACTTATAATCCAAGTGGGGATTTATGTGGAGTTCTTTAATTAAATTTGTGAAATGATATGTTATTCCATTGATTGATTAACGTAGTTAGACGTTAATATATGGCATCTTGATTCATGGATTTGATTAATTGATGTGATTGTGGAGTGTCGTTGGATATGATTGTTATTATTATGAATAGATTAGTAGATCAATGTGGCTTGAGAATAATACTGTATTTCGTTGGTTTTTTGATATGTTACATGTTGTGGATTGAGGTGTCATGATGAAAACGTAGTGATTTATATGATGGATGGAATGGAAATCTTGAATGTCATGTGGGTTTCTTATGTAGCTCTGGACCTAGAAATTTCATGCTTGTCAAGTTCTAATAAATGATTGAGGAATGCCATTCTTTTTTGCTTGAACGTACTGTGATAAACAACAAAGTGTAGTGAATGACGAACTACGAATGGCTTGATCCTTGTTTAGGGTACGTAGGCAGTCTAACGAGGAGGTTAGATGCAACCATAAAGTATACGAAAAATCATTACGCAATTGGATCTAGAGTTGTGCTTTGCCCATATCCCGGAGGCGGGGTATGTTAGAGATACGGGTATTTGGTGACTTCATGTGTCGATCCTGGACGTATGTTGGGATCGGGGCGTGACAACTCTGGCCCCGTCTATCTAGTTGGTCACCTTCGTTGGTTGCTTCTGGAAAACCCCATTTGTCCAGTTGGTCGTCATCCGTCAGTTGTTAACCCAAACCCATATGTCCAGTCGAGACTTGTGTCAACGAATACCAAGCCAATTTCACAAGGTGTGAAAGGGTTTCGCGTAGAGCGTTGATTTGTGTGTTGAGTTTCGTTTTCTTATTGCACGATCTCTCATTTATATAGTGCACTCCTTACAAATCATTCTTCCATCGAAACTCTATCACCACCAAATCTCACATTCTTCGACTCGAACTAGGATTTTGAACCTAGACTCATTATGCGATTAATTCAAACTTCATCCAGAAGCTAATCATGATCCTTATAAGCAATCCTACTCTCAAGCACTTTCAAGATAATTGCCAATAACACCTCAGATTATGCTTAGAAACCATAATTATATCTAGAAAAGTTATTAAAAATCATCTTGATCTTCTTTTAATCTAACGGCTTCAAACATATGGGTCAATAGTGTAAAATCGGGTATAAACATTATCAAACACCATATGTAATTCAATTTCAATTAGTAAATGTGTCTATGCATGTGATCCAATATCCTAATGGATAGGGTGTTGGGTTTCCACTCATGCATCCTGGGTTTGAATCTCCCCACTCCCCCCCCCTAAAAATATTGTAATAGTTTCGAAACCTTCCATTCTTTAAAATATTGTAATAGTTCTGAATTCTCTCCCTTAATAATAATAAATTAAAAAAAAACAATTAGTAAATAAACTCCCAATGCTGATTTTGTGACTTCAGCCAAGAATTCTGAGGTCATTTCGGCCTTAACTTCCACCCTAAATCATATTTTTATGTCACACTTGAACTACTATTGTCAACTTCCACCAAGTTTTCCGTCTAAGATACTTATGATTCATCTAGATGGCTCGTAACATTTTCATACTAGGCAAGAAAAGATATTGTGAAAAATCAACAATCGCATTTTCAGAAACAATAAAAAAGAGCTCTAATATTTAATCCATTCCCTGCCGGAGCAGGCAAGATCTTCCTGGCACTGGCGGATCCATATAGGGACTTGGGATGTCCTGGGACCCTTCAGAAGCCCGAAGAAACACTTGTGATCGACCTTCAGGACCCTCCAACAATTTGGGCAGCTGCAATGGAGAGGCTTGTTGGCACCCAAGTATGGGTATGTGGTGGAGGAGGTCCAGTTGCCGCTGCACTGTTCAGTCATCCTGCAAACCAAAAGAAGAAGACGAACGAAACAGTGTGTTTTCGCTAAGTGAGAAGAACAAGAAGGCTACTTTTTCTTTAAATGAATCGGTGTGTTTTGGCCATGTCGTTTAAATAAAAAGGTGTGCTTTCATACACGGTTTGAAAACACGTGTTCGACTTTCACAAGTGTTTATGTCTGAGTCATTTAAATGAAGGCACCCCTTGACATTTTTTATTAAATATATAGAAGTGTTTGACTTTCAAATTCTGTCTGCAATCTTTTTCTCCACCACCATTTAATTCCCTTTTTTACTAAATTTAAGGAAGTTTTTTTATTTTTTTATTTTTTTTATTTGAACAAACCTTATTATCTAATTAAGGGGAAAAGAGTTTGACTTAGCCTCATAATGAGCGAACAATAATGTAATTTAAATTCGTTTTAACGAGAATCAAACTTAAAACCTAACACTTACAAATGAAGAAGAATATTATTAAACTTAGTATTTTGTGCCGAAGTTTTTAAGTAAGTTAAGTAAGTTTTTTATTTTAATCTAAATAAACATATAAAATGTTAAATTCATAATAGAGTATAATTTTTATTAATTTATTATGATTTTTTATATTGTTTCTTCTTTCATATTTTTTAGCTTCATCAAGATATGTTTTTTTATTTTGATTAATTGATATGCGTATAATTAGAAATACAGAACGATATTACATGTGAAAATCATTGTCAATTAATACAAAAACTGTAAAAGAAAAGTTGTAGTTCATTGTTTAATTATTTAATGTTCGTCTTTTTTTTTCTTAGTGTTTTTATATTAGGACCATCCAATATTAAAATCCTGGATCCACCACTGCTTGTTGCCTCCATGGATGTGCAGGCAATATTGCTTATAACAAAGAAGAAGAAGAGGTTTTCAATTTTTGTTTTAAAAGACCTAGCCAAATTGACAGCGTTTTTGAGCTAGGTCATTATAAAAAATTTAAAAACTAAAATATCTCTGTTTTTTATCTTTGTAGAGTCACTAAGTGCGTTATGTTGCTGAGGAGAATTTGTTGGTTTTATTACCTTTGAGATTAATTTTGATTTATTCAATGAACCAAATTCAGTATAAAATAGTGATACGGAACCAAATTAGTCTAATTTTTTTTTTTTAACTTTTATGTTGGGACCCCCCGAGCTTGAAATCCTGGATCCGCCACTGCTTCCTGGTTATGGATTTTATTAGTCTTTGTTGCCCTCGGAGCTTCTCGTTGTAATTTTTACTTGTAGAAGGTGATAGGGAAAGGCAAATGGAAAGATAACTAACATTCCTCTTTTTTACTTTCGTCTAAAAGAAAAAACCTAACGATTTAATCAGTTTTCTGAAAGTAACAGTTAATTTTGTTTGACCTAAACTCAAAGCTCACAGCAATTTCCGTACCCTTAACAACTAACACTTTAACCCAATAATGCTGTTGTTTGTCAAAAATAAAATAAAAAAGAAACTCAAAGCCCCCGAGAAGAAAAATGGTAGAAAGTATAACTTCGAAGGAACCCTATTTTGTACTTGAATTTGATTGGGTTGAGTGCAAACAAATAACTCTAAAGCTAATGTTAGGTTCTTTCTTACAATGATTAATCCTCAAATGATGAATCAGAAGAATTGAAAAAAGAAGTCTAATTACTTTTCTAAAGAGAACCCCACGACCACGAACCACTCACACGGTTACACCCATTAAAAAAATAGAACTTTAACGAAAAGCTCCTGGTACTGTTTACTTTAAGGAAAAATCATATTTTTACACTAAAAAGTCAATCCTGGTACTATTCACTTTACCCTTTATTTTGTCCTTATCGTTAAAACTCAAAGTTTTTAGGGTTTTTATCACAAATGGTCACTGAGATTGATCAAACACATCACAAATGGTCATTCCGTTAAAAACTCTTTGGGCAATTTTCAAAGCTTCATAACTCAATCGTTTCTTAACCAAATTCGACCCATAATATATCAAAATGAATATAAGAAAGTGTGGAACAAGATTGTACCATTTGGAAGCCCAATGGTTGCTGGAGAAGGCCGGAAAATAGCCTCAAATGTGACTGGTCCGCGGAAAAACTGGAAAACTCGCCGGAAACTGGGTAAACTTTAAACGTTCATAACTTCTTCAATAATCAACGAAATTGAGTGATTCAAAAACAAAAATCATATTTCTCGACGAGACGAAGAGAATGGTATCTTTCTTGATGGCTAACTCGCTGTAGTTTGGCCAGAAAACAGCTCGAAATTGGCTAACTCGAAAATGGATATCCAATTTCGAGCCGTTTTCCGGCCAAACCACGATGAATTAGCAGTCAATAAAGGTACCATTATCTTTTTTCTCATCGAGAAGTATGATTTTCATTTTTGAATCACTCAATTTCGTTGAGTATTGAAGAAGTTATGAACGTTTAAAGTTTACCCAATTTCCGGCGAGTTTTCCAATTTTTCCGCGGACCAGTTATATTTGAGGCTATTTTCCAGCCATCTCCGGCAACCATTGGGCTTCCAAATAGGTATAATCTTATTCTACACTTTCCTATCTTCATTTTGATATATTATAGGTCGAATTTGGTTAAGAGACGATTGAGTTACAAAGCTTTGTAAATTGCCCAAAGAGTTTTTAACGGAATAACCATTTGTGATGTGTTTGATCAATCTCAAGGACCATCTCTATCGATTTTCAATGTTAGGGACCAAAATGATGTGTTTGATCAATGTCAAGGATCATTTGTGATAAAAACCCAAGTTTTTAAACCTTTTTTATTAGTTTTTCTTTAAAAAAAGGACCATTCAAATTTTCTTATAATTACATGAAACTTGAACGTCAAAATGATGGTATCTCAAACCTGTCAAACCACCATGCGAAAACTTTAAAACACATAGCACTACACAAGAAGTTTGGGACACTGTCACCTTGAAATCCCCGTTTCACCCGAATCTTCCTTTGCAACACGCATATTTTCAAACTAAGCAACAATTATGCATTCATTATCCCACCTCTACATTACATTACTCTAAACATACAAAAAAAAAAAACAATAATATGTTTACATATACTACTCAAAATTCCTTATAGAAGCTAGGTCCCACAACCCACTAAGCAAAAACAATACGAGAGCCCCCACTACAAAAGTTCTTCCATCATTTTCCACTACCCCCACCATTGAAGCAAAAAAGCAGAGCATATCAAGTGTTCTTTGACAATTCCTCCTCCTTTAATTGAAGCTGGCAAGGCATGAAGGGCCTGCTCCTATTTCTTTAGGGCATTGACATCGATCCCTGTTTTGACAAAAGTTGAAAGAAAAAGGCAAAAAAGCAACTATGGCATCTGACTTTGAATGCAATTTGAAGCTTAAGATATGGCGGGTCGGGAAAACGACAAATATGGTGTGGGACCCAAAAGCATCTAGTGAGTTTTCGGGTGGGACCGCGGGAATGCATACCTATCGTTTTTCTAAGGTCTTAGGAAGGAGGGTTCATTTCAGGCTTGACAACACTAGAGGTGTCCGGAGGTTGTGTGTTGTAGATTGCCGAGGCCAGTGAGATAGGCATGATGCAGAGAGCCTTGGATTGGAGGAACTGCATTGCCGCCCCAACGTTGTCTTCCATAAGCTTAGCTACTTGTCGTTCTGTGCCGTCATTAGACCACTTATCCCACGCCGGTTGGTTTCTACCACCGTCGCTGCCTTCTTCCTGCCATTAGAACAGAATCTTTTTCGCAATATAACAAAAAGGAAAACAAAATCCCTAGGAAATATAAAATGTAATCATCTATTACCTCAACTGACGATAGTGGAATCTCTGTTACAAGTGGTGCCACAGCACCAGCCCCGCCCAATCTACTCATGCTCAAAACCTGTAAAGGAGATGACTTGAGCATTAACAAGAAAAGGACAAAAACCTTCACTTTCAACATTATAAAAAGACCTACTTCTATCACCGCACGCCTACCAAATTTGTTTGGGTCTTAAGTAATTGGTCAAACCGACAAGATAAAAGAAGTGAAATCTACCCTTTTGTTTTTTGTTCAATATAAATTATAACAACAATAATTTCATTCGATAATCTTACCAAAACGACACATGTTATATGAAGATTCGGAAATCCAAAACCCGCCCTTGAAAAGAGTAAATGACTTCCAGTATTTGGTTGTACTTTTACACAACAAATGTCCAATTCAATTTCTTTATATACTTGCGCAATCATGCGAATGCACTTATGTAACTGATTACATTGCTATGATGATGACAACTATTTGTCTCATGCAAGTGGAATTTTATACCATTTATCAGAAAATGTTAATATACAAAGAAAGTACGCCTCTATGGAATAACAATTCATTTAAAAATTCATCACCATTTTAAGTATAGAATAGTTTCAGCAAATAATTGAATGTAAAGCAATAGACAAATATGAGAGGATTCAGTAATTAGGAATTCTATCATTTACGTGAAAAAGAAAATAAGAATTAAACTCGATACCTTTACTTGGAGCCTTAGGAACTTCACATAGTCCATTATCTCATCAAGCATGGCAGCTCTATCCGTCTGCACAAAACAGAAGTACATAGAATACAGATGATGAGGTCTCAAGAAGCCGTAACAATATGCAAATCCATAAAGCACTAGCATTGAAATCATTTTGCTACAACATTTGTCACATAACCAGCTTCTGGAATGCCATTTGTACGTTATCACTCAAAAAGTCGCAAGCAACCCATTGTCTGGATTTAGATACAAGCTCTGTTGAATTCTGTCTACTACTAACGACAGTCAAAATATGAAACAACACATCCCAATAAATTTTCTTTGAATACATGCAGCATTACAACAGCTTCGTAAGTTGCAGAAGAAATTCTTTAAAGAAAATCTGACAGCTGAAAACAGGTCCTATAAACTTACAAAGGATTCAGTCCCCAAATTTTTTTCATGCAATGCACCTCAAAACAACACTCGAGGTAAAGTATGTGTCTCAGAACTTTCTGAACAATACCACCATATTCACCACATCTAAGTAAGATTTACTATCCAGGTTTCCAAAGGGGTTATTCTCTTAAATGATTTAACATATTATCAAATTGGTTTCATATTCAATTTTTACTAGCTTAGCTTGAACACAACTATTATCAATTTGTCGAACAAGGGAATCTTCCCTTCCTCTCATACTACATAAACAACATGTTTCTAGTGAGCCTGAAATGTAAAATGAAAAATACGACATGAAAGGAGTGTCACTGACCTTGTTGACGCTAGGAACTAGTTCCTGCAATGCCCTGATTCTTTCTGCTATTCTTTCTCTGCGCAACTGTACAGAAGGGTGTAATCAAGAATAATTCCACAATAATCATAAAGGAGGAAGAGGAAAATAAAAGTTACAAATTAAAACATAGTTTCAGAACATTTCCAAGAATTTTTTTGTGTGTAAACTATACCAAACTTACCCGCTCGGCAATGCTGTGTGGATCTGTGGCTTGTCCTCTTCTAGCTCGCACCCTTGGTCGCATTGCTGGTGGATGCGGTGCTGCAGCAACTGTATTTGAAATAGGCTGGCCATGGAAAACCTGTAAAACGATATAGTTTATATTACTAAGAACAGTTGTAATGAAAGAAAGTGAGATAGTTCCTCAACAATCCACGACACCGCAAAACCCAAAAGGTAAATTACATCAAACATTTTGATCAATTAATAGATGTCCCCAGCTCTTCAAAACTCAAACATTGTCAATAAAATAGGCTGACCTATCCAAGTTCCGAATTTCCATAACCACACATCATACTTATACACACATATATGTAAACACATCAATACGTATATACATATTTAAAAATGTATATTTAATGAGTACAGAAGTATCAAAATCAGTTGCTAACATGTTGAAGACTAGTTGCAAAATTTTGTTTTCGTAATCCTGCATCTTATCAGGAAAGCAGAATTATTATTCTTTGTTTCGAAAATTTGAAGGCCTGCCGGAATTATACTCAATTGAGAAACAGAATACATAAAAGTATAAAACAATTAATCACCATGGTTGGATACTCTGTCTCTCTCTCTCTCTAAAATCAAATGCAAACCCATCACTTTTCACATGCTTCCATTTTCTCTGACATCAGAATTCTTACGGATTATTGGTTTATATCACTAAAAGATTTAAAATTGTGAATTTTCTATTTGATTCTGGCCAGCCATTTAGCTCCATTTTCTCTCAGGTAACCCAGAAGCATCCTCCTGTAACTTACTTCTTGTCAGATAGCACTACTTGAATCTCACCCAATTAATCAAAATCCAATTTCTTGCAAGTTTCCAATTTTCCTTGTTTCCTTTCCTTTGTCTTCTTGCTTATTAAGCGAACAAATAAACCAATTAATTAAAACAACATTGATTAACTTATAATTACAGCATCTGAAATGTTAAACTTCCGAATTAACAAAACAAAACCACCCAAACAAAATCTTACATTTTTCACAGATGAACCTCGACTATCAACGACGTCGTCTCGAAACCGCTTCCCGCTCCCAGAAGCCTCCTCGTGCTTCAAAAACCCAGCTTTCCCCTGCTCCAAGCTCAACCCCAAGGGAAACATCTCTCCATGGAACCCACCGCCACCGCCAACCCCGCCGCCGATGTGGCCGGACCCGTCGACGGAGTTCAGCTGCAGCATCATAGACGCCGGAGACACCTCTCCTCCGGCCAAACCCCCGTCGCTTGCCGCCAAATTAGCATCGGCGGAGGCAAAGTTGGGGAGGCCGAGAATTTGCTCGAGGAAGTCGTCGGCCTGAGGCTCCGAGGGGTTGTTGGCCATGGAGAGGAGGAGAAGGAACCGAGGAAGTAGTGAGCGAGTGAAGGGACGAGTCGAGGCGAGTCGGTGGGGAGCGAGTTAGGGTTTTTGAAAAGAGCATCTACATGCAACAGAGAGAAATGGAAAAGGAAAGCTTTGAGTTTGAGCTTTTGAGAGAGCTTTTGAAATTTTTTGAGTTTTTTTTTTTTTTTTTTTTCTGCTCAGAGTGAGCGAAGAGACAAAAGAGAGACGAAAAGCGAAGGTGGCTTCATCTGGTTAAAAATGTTTCGCTTTTGTAAAAGGAGCTGAATTTCTCAAAATTTACCTTTTTGTGCCATTATTATTATTATTATTATTATTATTATTTATTTTGCTGATTTGGGTTTGTTCGTTGGTTCTTGGCGGGCAACTATTTTGCCGCCCAATTGTTACGTGAAGCCCATTATATGCAGGCCCAAGATCTTATCTAAATTTTGAACTGTACTTCTTTGTTAAATTGATTGTTTTTTGGATCAAATCTCAAGAGTTCTCCTCTTTATTAAATAAAATCGAGTCTCGTTCTCTTGATTATTACGTGATTAACAAATACGCGATCGCTTAATCTTAGTTTGATATCAATGACAAAGATTAAAATATTAAAATCACATTTATTGATTCACTATTTTTGATATTTAAACTCAATTCAAAGCTAAGTGACGATGAATATTTGATTAGCAAATGACTAAAACAGCGGAGCTCTAATTAGATATGAGTAATTACTGATTAGCCTTAAAATAGTATAATATTTTTGCCAAAAACATTGTACAAATACCAAAATAGGAACGATAACAAGTCATTCAAAAAACAAATATAAACACGAGGATTGACATTTGATAATATGAACAAAGAATCATTCTTAAAGTATCAACAAAAAGATAAATAACTCGTTAAAATATAAAAAAATAATAATTATCCATACATGTTGAATTATGATTGACATATAAGTAAGAATGACTACATCTAACATAAGACATTGCGTGTTTTTACCAAAATGCATAATTTCTTTGTCTACAAAACATGTCAAGAGCTTTCGAGACTACTTTTCCAACTTTTTCACGTAGAAAACCCTAAACGAGTCTTAAATATTTCGCAATTTTCTAAATTTAATTATACAAGGAAAAGTTACAATGTCTTAAATTTCAGATACTCCATGTACTTTTATCCAATTTTTTTTTCCTTATGAGGAAATATGCTAAGAATTTAAAAGGTAATATATTAGGTGCACCAAACAATTTGACCCATTTCCCTATTCAAGAAACTTGAAATTAACTCTGAGAATCTAAAATCTAAAAAATCAATCGCAAATTTTTAGCCCAAAATAAATTGATAAAAATTCATTTGGGGAAAAAAAAAAAAAAAAAAAAAATATGCGCGGAATTCAATGGTTGAGACAATTATATAAGATAAGAAGGAATCAATAATGGTGACTTGAAAATTGAGAGTAAAAACAAAGTGTACACCCAGCAGAAGAAGGCTACTGAAAACCCTACGAAACGCTCAGTCGCTGCTGGGTCTACGGAATGGCTGCTTCTTCCTCTCTTAAATTTGCAGCTGGGTTTCTCCAACTGAAGAAACCACAAAACCCATTGCTCCTCCGCTCTCCCAATCAAGTATCCACCCTTTCGACCAAGAAGTTTGCTCCAATGGCGGCTCTCATCGCCACCCCAGCCGTCAGCCTCTCCCAGACTTTCATAAATCTGAAGGAGCAGGGAAAGGTGAGCGAATTTTGGGCATCTGGGTTATGAGATTTCGATTGCATTGTGGAAAAGTTTCATCATTTGGTGCGCCTGTTATGCTTGTTTGTGCTTTCATTTGAATCCCTGCTGAAAATTTTGCAGAACCCATCACCTTTCATGGATTTCTATGCCCAATGAAAGATGGGTTTTGAAACTTTCATCATTTGGTGTGCCCCTTTCTTCATTTTTTTGTTCTTGCAATTGAATCCCTCTTGAAAATTTTGCAGAACCCACCAAATTTCATGGCTTTCAGTGCCCAATGAAAGCTGGGTTTACAAGGTTTCATGATTTGGTGTGCTTTCCTCTGCATGTTTTGTTCTTTCATTTAAATCCCTGTTGAAAAACTTGCAAAACGCACCAAATTCATGGCTTTCTATGCCCACTTAAGTCTGCCAAAAATTTTGGAACTTTTAGGCGTATTTTGATCACCAGCCAAAATGCACATTTTTAACCTCTTTTGTTGCTTTTGGCATTGCCATGTTCTTGATATATTCAATTTTCCCGTCATATGTTGGCCTTCATTTCCGAATAGGGTCGGGAAGAGATGCTGACTGATTAAACTTTTTGTTTGGTTCTTGTTCTTGAGAACGATTTGGCTTTGACCAAATGCTCTGCATTTTACCAGTATTGACAAAGTTGCTGTGGTACACTAATCAGTCACAAGTTATGTTTATGGTTGTTTGTTGTGCATGCTTCAAAATGGATCGACATTGGAATATTTGGTTTTCTCAGCTAAATTTTATCTTAGGACTAGGACTGGGATTTGCAGCTGGTTTTAGATGAAATGGTTTTGAAATCAAGTTTTGTTGTTCTAATGTTATGTCTTTATGTGAAGGTTGCATTTATCCCTTACATCACTGCTGGTGATCCTGATCTTTCAATCACGGCAGAAGCATTGAAGGTGCTTGATTCTTGTGGATCAGACATAATTGAATTAGGTGTTCCATACTCGGATCCATTAGCAGATGGTCCAGTTATACAGGTTTGACATGTTTTCCGTTTGTATTGTATACTTTGGCATGTTCTTTTTACAATTTATGTTCAATAGGTTCCTGGTTTTTATTTGCCACTAATTGGTGTGGTGTTATTTCTTAGGCTGCAGCCACCCGTTCCCTGGCAAGAGGGACCAATCTCAATGCAATTATTTCAATGTTGAAGGAGGTATCTGTATATGCTATATGTTATAACAACTTGATATTTGTTGGTTTTCTATCCCAAGTGACAAGTATGTTAGATTTATTACCGTTACTGTGACTACCAAAGAAACGTTGATTGCTGAAACCCATGAAATGATTTGATTATGAGCATCCAAATTATTCTCATATTACCATACTACATATCTCTATGTGGGATGTTGGAGTAAAAATTCATATCAAGACAATAGCATATTCTCCCATATGATGTTTCTTACGTAATAAATCTACGAATGATATGCTTACAGACATCGTGAAGTTGTTATATACAGTTCTTGTTTCACATTGACACCTCTCTCGCTCTTCCCATCGAAACAATCTCATTATATTAACTTTGTTGAATGGACAGGTGATTCCCCAATTGTCTTGCCCAATTGCTCTGTTTACTTACTATAACCCGATTTTGAAGTGTGGAATTCCAGAGTTCATGTCCACCATCAAAGACGTTGGTGTGCATGGTAATGTATAAGTACTTGATTTATTATGTTTATGAATATCATAATTAGTTCTGTTTATCCTTTGTGAACTTGATTTAGTCTTAAAATAGTCTATATATCTTATAGGAATATGACTAGATTCTTATTTTATATTGGCTTGTAGGGCTTGTGGTTCCAGATGTTCCATTGGAAGAAACAGAAATTTTGAGAAAGGAAGCTGCGAAAAATAATATTGAATTGGTTTGTTTCTTAGTTTTTCCCTGCACTATATTTGGATTTTTTAGATTATTTCAAATTATTGATTCTTACTTTTGGATGTAATTGAAATACTTCCGATCCGCTTGTATGATTTACAGGTATTACTAACTACACCCACTACTCCAATTGATCGCATGAAGGCCATTGCCGAAGCTTCAGAAGGATTTCTGTACCTAGTAAGCACATCTATCCTTGGTCTTTTATATTCTCTATAGATTTAAGAATCTATTGAGTTATGTCCAGTTTTCCGGAATTATCATTTAGATTAGAAATTAAAATATTGAATACATGTGATAACTGGTGTCGTGAAAGTGGATGCTAAATGTGGTCTTGGTCAAAGAACTTCCATTTTTGGAGAGCTTCCTATCAATAACAAGTTGGCAATTTTTGTTTGCTTCGCAAATATATTTTATTTATAATTTTATACAAATTCTTTCATCTATCTTGAGGTGAATATGACGTTGCTAATTGCATTTTATTGTTCGTTGTTTTGAATTATAGGTAAGCTCCGTCGGAGTTACTGGTGCCCGTGCATCTGTGAACGAACGAGTTCCTGCCCTTTTAAAGGAAATTAAAGAGGTTTGTCTTTTGAATCAGTTCTACAGTTTACCATTGTTTTGAAGTACATTATATCATTAGGTGCTAGAATTGAACTGAATGTCTTTCAAAAATTTAAAGGCTTCAATACCAAACAGAGCTATAAAACATATGCAGTTGATATGATCCCACTTGAACTAACATGTTTGTCTTGCATAACCATGCTTACCTTTTATGTGACAGACAACAAAAAAGCCTGTAGCAGTTGGTTTCGGCATCTCAATGCCCGAACATGCGAAACAGGTCAGTATTCTAACCTAACTCAGCATGCCTCACACCCACACCCACAGTAGACTACTTTACCCTCCCTGCTAAAATCCGACTGTCACCTCGCCCTTTCTAGACTTTGTCCTGCCTGCTTCAAACCAAAAGAATATCAGAATGACAATTGTTGCTAAACGTCTGCCTCAGTCGAGATACTTATTCGTGTGTGTTGTGCAGGTAGCAGGGTGGGGAGCTGACGGCGTTATCGTTGGTAGTGCGATGGTGAAGCTGTTGGGCGAAGCGAAAACGCCCGAGGAAGGGTTAAAGGAACTAGCAACTTTCACCAAGTCTTTGAAATCTGCACTCCTCTGAAGACATTTTGTGTTTTTTTTTCTCTTCTTTTGAACCACAGATTAGTCATCTTTGTTGCAAAATCTTACCGTTGATGTGGAAATCTTACCGTTGTAGTTTCAATGTGCTTTGTCGAAAATAAAAGAAGATGCAAGGGTCAGTACAGCTGTTTTATTTCTGGTAATCGTTGAAATTCTCATGAACGACAATTTTTGATTATTAAACAAAAGTTGGAGTACTTTATCCCGTATCAAAATGATAAAGTTATTGAGAATTAGTCAAATGACTCAAATCAATTAGGATAAATTATATTTTCATACCTCAGGTTTAGGTTTTATTTCAATTTTTTACAACATTTTTAAAACATTTCACTTTCATACTTTACGTACTATTTACCTTCATTAAGTGCTGACGTGGCTGCCATATATATGTCACGTTGCTAAATGTCTGCCACGTGGCAAAACAAATATTTTTTTTAAAACCTGAATCTTAAAAAAAATAAATAATTGTAGCCCATCCCATCTACCCACAACCCCACATCCCTAAACCTGCAAGAAGAAGAGGGAAGAGAAAGAAGAGGAAAAAAAAATAAAATTCCCAAACCCAGTTCGAGAAGAAGAAGAAGCCGCCGGCGCGACCCGCCACGACCACCTCCATCACCACAACCACCGCCGCCACTTGGTCCAAGGCGTCAGCCGAGTTGAGGAGGACGAGGAAGACCTCGACCATTCGATCGGGCGGGCCTGCGTTGCCGAGCCAGAGAAGTCTGATTGCAATACATTTGAATTTGGTGAATTTATGGTACAATCATGTTGCAGGTTCCAGGTTGGGCTCGGTTGGTTGGGTGAGGTGGGGTGGGGGGAAGATGATGGAGGGATGGGGAAGGGTTACCGGTGGGGAAGAGGGGGATCTGAAGTAGGATGGGGTTGGGGTTGGGGAGGGCATGCGATCTGGGTTTTCATGTTTTTTTTTTGTTTAATTTTAATTTTCAGGTTTTAAAAAAAAAAAATTTTGTCACGTGGTAGACATTTGCCAGTTACGTGGCATATATGTGGCAGCCACGTCAGCATTTAACGGATCAATTGATGAAAAATGTAATGGAAGTATTATTTTGAAATAAAATAGTACTTAAGGTATGAAAGGTATGAAAGTGAAATGTTTTAAAAATATTGTATGGAATTGAAATAGAGCTCAAATCTGATGTAAGAAAGTGTAATTTACCCAATCAATTACCAATTAGTTATAAATAATTTTTATTTTTGAAAAAGGGACTAATTAGTGACCAAGTCACTGTAGTTCGCCTTTTTGCAGGATGAAAATTAGTTATAAATCATTTTCTCTGTAAAATTCAGGTAGTACAAAACTAAGACATACTGATATTTTTCTTACATTTTGGTCGGAAATTGAGATTATCACACCTAAACCAACAAACATTTCCGGTATATGATGAGGTTTTCAAAAAAATGGATGTGGATCTGTATTGTCGAAGATAAATCACTAACCTATTAGTACGTTTCAAATTATGGCAAACATATCAACATATTGTGGATAAAATATCAAAAATTCATTCTTTTTTTTTTCATTCCATTACAACTTCAACCAATCTTTCTGGATAACACTTTGCTGCTGCTGCTTACACCTAATTTCGGCTGGACACGTGTTCGAATTTGATTAAAAAATCAAAACTTGGGCACGTGTCCAGTCAGAATTGGATGTAAGCAGCAGCTGCTGATGAATTTGTAGCAACCAAGTCCAGTTCCAATCTTTCTAACACAATACATTCCTTCAACAGTGTGATTAACCGCACTTTGTACTTCTGGCATCTTTGCCCTGATTTTAATGATACTCCAGTTCTCCAAACCGCACTTTTAAAAGTCCATTCAAAATTTCCCGTCAACTGTATAAGTTCAACTATATAGAGTAAATTGTACGAATGGTTCGTCAACTTTAATCAAATTGGAGCAATGGTCCCTCAACTAAAAATCCATTACCATTGGTCCCTCAACTTATCAAAATGTGTAGCTATAGTCCTTCTCATCAATTTTGTCAAAATAAGTTATGTTGGAATGATCATTTATACAATTAGGATCCCTCAACTCATCAAAATGTATAATTATGGTTCTTTTTGTCAGCTATGTCAAAATTTTTGTCAAAACGAATTATATTGGAATGACCATTGCTACAATTGAGTTAAAGTTAATGGACCATTTCTCTAGTTGAATTAAAGTTGAGGGACCAATGATAATAGATTTTTAGTTGAGGGACCATAACTGCACGTTTTGAAAAGTTGAGAGACCAATGGTAATAGATTTTTAGTTGAGGGACCATTGCTCCAATTGAGTTAAAGTTAAAGGACCATAGTTACAATTTACTCAAGTATATATGTAGTGTAATTAACCGCACGGTAAAAAAAATTAACCTAGAGTAACTCCGTTAGTCATACAACATCTTTTCAACTTTACATGGGACCCAACCATGTGGACCCTCACTTTCGTATTTCACATTTGTCCGTCAATACTTTTCTTGTCCGTGGGTTTTCTCCTCCTTTCTCCAACCAAAAATTGGCCCTTATCCTCTACTACATTGCCCAGCAATGCACCATTCATCGCACGACACGTGTCAAACTTATCCAAATCAACGCATCCAACCAAATTTAAAACCCTCGTACAAATATTACCATGTACCGCACGCCACCAGAACTTTCCTCTATTTGTCCGAATATAAACAAACGAAGGTTCGCAGCTCCTCGACGGAAACAACAAAAATTGGATATTTCGGACACGCACGCCCGCAGAGTATGCATTCAGTGTTCACCGTGGACGACTCCTCCGACACGTTTTGGGCTCTGTCGTCGCCGGCGGAGATGAACCGGAGCGCGTCCGAGTGGGCCTTCGAGCAGTTCCTCGACGAGTTCACGACCCCGGCCGCCACTCCTCGCCAATCGGTCGCCGAGCAATTTCCCGTTTCGTCCGCCGCTTCCTGCTCCGTCGCGTCTCAGTCGTCGACGTCGAAGCGCGACGATGTGGACGAAGAGGTTGTTGAGATCAAGAAGCCTGATCGTCATCGCCATCGTCAACTACAACCTCCTCAGCAGCTCAATCATCCTCCTCCACCGGCGGCGTTGGATCCAGCTCCGACGGCTCCGATTAACTCGGACCGGTACCGCGAATTTCTTAAGAACCAGCTCGATCTGGCTTGCGCAGCAGTAGCTCTCTCTCGCGTATCCCTCTCTCTCACATCAATTTTTTATTTTTGATTTGATTTTTTGATTCGATTTTTTTAATTTTTTTATTTATTGATGAATGTGATTGCAGGCTTCGTCGTTGACGCCTGTGGATTTGGGTAATCTAGCTGAGAATCCGTCGCTGGTGTCGAAGCCTTCACAGTTAGCCCCGACTCGATCGCTTGATAAAGGTTTGTGATTGGCTCATTGCCTGCTAATTTCATATCCATTTTTCACAATCTGCAATTATTTAGGTGTTTAATTTCGTAATTAGGTTGTTTATAAATTAAATTCGGGAACTTTTGCCATAGCATTTCTCTGAGATGTGTTGACGATTCTTATATTTGTGTCTAACATTCGAAAACCATTTGATTTGAGCTATTGCTAGGTGCTGGTAATGCTTTGCCAGTTCCACAAAATGAAGCTGACACTAGCCCGCTTGGCGTATCCGCTTTACCTGCTGCTCAAAGAAGAACTCCGGTGCTGAGTAAGCAAACAACGAGTGGATCATCGAAAGAGAACTCGGATGATGATGATCTCGAAGGAGACATTGAGATTAATGAGAATATGGATCCTTCTGATGTGAAACGTGCTAGGAGGTAACCCATTTCTTTGCTTGCCTAGTTTTGCAACTATTAGGTAGTTTTGTTTCATATCTTGGTGTAATGTTTAGGTTTTTTCACTGGTTTCAAAGTAATAGTTGGTGTTTAGGCTTAATTGACTTGAGTTATAATTTCTCTACAATAATCGATATATGAAGGGTAGCAACACATTGATTGCCTTCTTGTTGGATGATGGTTAATATTTGCCCTGTGTGCAAGAGGGATGAGTAGTTTCCATTTAGGCTTGATAGACCTGAGTAATAATTTCTCTACAATAATTGATACGTGAAGGGCATCAACGCATGATTGCCTTCATGATGGATGATGGTTAATATGAGCCCCTGTATGCAAGAAAGATTAGTAGAAAGTTCAAAACTTTAGTTTGTCTGAACAAAAGTTTAAAACTTTAATTTGTCGAAGCATATGATCTGATTTGGAAGGAGGGATATGTTGTCTGCTGCATGATTTTTCACCTGATGAATTTGTTTGACAACAGGTTTGTTGTAAACATTGTCAGGAAATCAACATATACTCTCGATATGCAACTTAATACCATATTGCTACATGTAAAAACTTAGCCCTTTATCAATTGACATGTTAATGGTGCTCAGGATGCTTTCCAATCGAGAGTCAGCAAGACGCTCTAGAAGAAGAAAACAAGCCCAAACGAGTGAACTTGAGACACAGGTGCTGCTCCTTGTTTCAAATTGTGAATTAGCAATAATTATCATCAACGCTTCTTGATATTTCCAAATTTTGTGCGTAGTAGACAAGATTAAGAAGTTTATGTTTGGGTTCCTTCAGGTTGGTCAGCTAAGGGTTGAACACTCTGGGCTGTTAAAACGTCTCACTGATGTGAATCAGAAATATGATAATGCTGCTGTTGACAACAGAATATTGAGAGCTGATATTGAGACGTTAAGAGCAAAGGTTAGCCGCTAAGACTTTGTGTTTTCAATTTGTAATCGTTTGCATATTTTTCTCATTCAATACTCTGTGTACTGTTAATTCAATTCTCTTATTTGATTCAAGGTGATATATATTTGAATAAACAAAAATCAGGTGAAAATGGCAGAAGAATCTGTGAAAAGAGTGACAGGGATCAATCCGCTACTTCTAGCCATGTCAAATGTAGCTAACGCAGGCATGCCACCTGTGAGCAACCCAATGAATGCATCCACAAATGCTGCTGTGCCAATGCAACCAAACTCTAACCAGCTCTTTCATCCGGGAGTTCCTAGTATGACCACTACCCCTCTGCATCACCAGAGATTGGAGACTGGCTTTCACGCAAACTCCCCAATCTCTCTAGTTGGGAACCGACAGGGTAATACTGGCCAACCAGTCATCACTGGAAGCAACATGGCTCACAACTCTTCAATGCCGCACACAGGCAACATAGATCACATGCCGCAGCAGCAGCAGCCACGGCCAGGAGTGGGTGAAGCATTGCCAGGTTGGGACCCTCAGCTCCCTCACGCCGTCCCAAAGAATAAGAAGTAGAACCGGATGTAGGGGCCTTCCTATTTTGCAGGAAAGGGGATGTGTTTATTAGCGGGATTATACTGTGGCCTTTTGTTTTCGTATAGTTTAAATTTCATTTCCGTATTTGTTCCTGTTTTAGAATTTGCCATAAATGAACTTTTTTTTCTTGTTAAACTGTGTGCCACAACCATGATGGAGTTATACGAGAATTACATCTCGAAACAAGACTTGTAACTCAAGTAGTTAAGAACATTTTAGGGTCATGATTTCGATTGCCCCTCCCACCAATATTTGAGTGTACAAACAAATGATTTTGAATGCCCCTCCCACCAATATTAAATGTCCGTTAAAAGCTTCGTATGCTTGATAGGATATGCGCAATTACAAACATCTGTCTCAACATCATGCCGACTTTTGAAATTTAAGAAGTCTTGGCAATTTCACCCACCACTCAGGATGCCAATGACAATGTGCAGCAGATCATGATCAAGCTACTATCAAAACTAGACTTATCAGAAATCAAATATTCAAATTATGGTTTCCATGAAGTTACGCGGAACAATTCCAGACACAATTCAACTACGCTTAGTGCAGAAGATATTTAAACTACGATATCCTTGAAATTAATTAAAGAACTTGTCCTTCTTATCCATGGGATCTTTTATGATGTCATAATAATCAGGAACATCACGTGCGTCGACTGGTTCCTTAAAAGGCCAGGCATCAACATTAGGGGTGGGCAAACGGGTATAGGAACCGTGAGTCGGGACGGGTAATCAAGGTTTGGGGTGGGTATGGGCCGGTTCCTAATTTTTAAAAAGAGAAATAGGGTGGGGCCCCGGACCAACTCGTTTGTAATTGCAATGGACGGACGAGATTGAAGAGTAACCTACCATCCAATTTGAAGCGTTAGTTTTACCCTAGGACCTAGGTCTCCTCGAGCTCGACTTTGTCACTGGAGTCCTTGAACTCAACTCGATTCTCTCTCACCATCTCGCCTTGTCGTCTCCTTCTCCCCGGTCCCATCCCCTCCGACCTCCAGTACCTCGTCAACCTTGTCGTCGACGGTGGCGTTATGCTGCGACTTCTTCAGCTTGGCTTGCTGTTGGTGGTCGTCTTTCTTCTCTTCCTTGGGCTTGGGCTTCCGGCCTCGAGTCTCCTTCTTCTTCACCGGTCCGGCTTGCTGTTGCGACTGAGCGTCAATGGCTGCTCCGCTGAGTGTTTGGTTGCGAGACTCTGACTTCAAAACCCTTGATTTTATTTGTCTCCCTCTCCTCGCTCGGTCGCTTTCACTCTCTCACGCTCTCTGTGCCTGCGTGTGTGACTCTGTCTGTGAATTGGGCTACACTACGGTAGTCCACTCTTGAGGACATCGAGGTTGACGAGGTACTGGAGGTCGGAGGGGATGGGACCGGCGAGGAAGTTGGATCTGTGCATCGCCGCCGCCAGTGCAGTTGCTGTGTTCAATTTGTGCCCAAAAAAAAAAAAGAGGACCCGTGTACCCAGGCCAAATCAGCCCGTTTCAAACGGGCCGGATTAGGTTCAGTTCTTGTTTTAAAATTTGTTGTACCCATCCCGGACCGGCCCATTTCTTTTATACCCGGCCCGTGCCCAGCCCTAATCAACATGGTCATGCATAGTCTGTGCAAATTAAAATTTATTTGGTAAGGATGCATTTGATACTGAGATTAGGACATAGGGTTAAAAATATGAAAGTCGACTATATAAATTTAAATTTAAATTAATTACGATATTGCTATGCGTCTTCTATTTATACTGGCGAAAATAGTCAATACCCCTCAAATGGCGGCATTTCATGTATTGTATTTCGCATATTGCATACCAAATCGTATTGCTTCCAGCCCCTGAAAAGGCACTTTAGGAGGGTACTCTATTGCAAGTTAAGAAAGTAAAATAACTACTTAAGCAAAATAATATACTTACTCAAGCAAGAGATGTCCTCAATCTCGATGATTTTTTTAGGTATACCAGCTTCTTTCTGACTAAATAAATACACGGTCACTGGTCAAAACTAAATCTGACATTGAAATACCGATTGATCATAAAAGTCAATGAGACGAAGAAAGGAACCACCATGACACCATATTCTCACAGGCTATTTCTAATACTAAGAAATTTAAAGAAACCACTGGACAAATGGCATAATCTATACGTTCCGGGATAATCTTATGTTAATTACCTTTCACAAGTTCATTTGTTTGTTTATCTTTCCTCTTGTTTTGGCAGTGAGTTTAGTCTCCACGCTGACAACTTCAAGCATACACAAGACAATAAGAAACCTAGATTGACAGTCTTCGAAAACAAGAGTTGCGTGTAGAACATACCCGTGCCATCGGTCTTTCTCCAAGTGAATCTCTTTTATTTGTGAAACCTTACGAGTAAATACGACTTAGTACAGTTCCTTAACCACATCCACTCCATAACTCGGGAGCACAAAAAAGAAAAGACAATTGGAGTGTTGAAAAAATACGTCAAAAGCTGAAACTGGGATATTGAAGCAAGATTTCTAAAACAGCAGAATTATGTCACTATTAGTTTATGCAGAAACAATCGGTAGAAAACCCAAAAGGCGGTTACACAAACAATGGATTACAATACCTGTTTAATAAAATAGCCAACCTATAACACCAAGCAAACACATTACCATTAATTCTAGTCACTTTTGTACTACATTTACTTAAGATCATCTTCGACCAAGGGTTATAGGCCATTTTCAGCCACAAGTTGTGCAAGACAGGTTTCCAGCCAAGGCCAAAATGAATCTACTAAAAAGAATCAAGACTAAGTTTAGCCAAGGGCAGGCTACATATAGCTAGCCGTCAAGCCCCTCGGCAGGCCCCAACATGAGCACTCTAAGTCAAGATGAAAAGATTTAATCTTGCCTGTTGGAGATAAAATTTTATCCGACAGTATTATAATACATTGTTATAAGGGTTGTGTTTAGCCTTCAGGGACTGAAGATGGTCTAAAAGCCACACAAAAACCAACCAGCTTATAGTAGGAAAAAAGTAATATGTGGCACGTCTACGTAATATAATCCGTTTGTGTTATAGTACTAGTGGACGACACGATAGACATTTCCCTTTTAAAATATCTATCAATAAAATATCCACGCATTCTATGCCACATAACAATACACTATGTACGGTAGTACCAGACATCCGACATTAAGAAGAAAAAATAGTACTAGAGAAATTAATAAGTTCAAATCCCCCCATATGGAGAAGGGACCTTAAATATTGGCACCATAAAGTTTACAAAATAAAATGCCCAGATAAAACGAGCCCACAAGCTCTCGAGTTCTGACCAAACCGAAATAAAGTACTTAAAAAAAAAAAAAAACATGCATGAAAGGACAGCCCTCCCGACTTCAGTTAAGCCTGAGCACTAACAGAACTTCCTATCAGGTCACATCAGACGATCTAGATCTCTCCCAGCACCTGCGCAAGTAAAAGAAGAACCCCATTTTAATTACATGTGGAAACCAAGAATTGATTAGCAAAAGAAAAGTGAAATGATATACAGAAACTGTATAGTTATATACTAACCCTACCTAGCTAGAATGGTGCCAATAGTAGTCGTCTTCCTTCCTCTTCCTCACCGCCGGAGGGACATAGGTCTTGGGGTCTTCACTCCGCTTTCTCTTCCGCCTAGCCGGAGCGCCAGTAGTTTGGTGTTCGGTGAAGCTGGAGCTGATGAGAGGTTTGTAGAGGAAGTCCATCCCTAAAGACTTTGCGCCAGCACCCAGCGCATTTATCCACTTAAGTGAACAGTAATAAACCCTAGTGAACAGTAATAGGCCAAAGCATCTCCATCCCTAAAAAAATGCGCTGGCACCCAGTCTAAAAATGCACTGGCACAAACGATCTCCACCCCTACAAAATGCGATGGCACAGCCCATTTAAAATATTTTATATTTTTTTTAAAAGAATAAATAAAAAAAAAAAGTTTTATTTTCGGATAAGATTTTTAACCAATTTCGGATAAAATTTCAAATAAACTTAATAAAAAAACACTAAAATAAAATTACATACTCATCAAATAAACTTAAAAAACACACTAATATAAAATTACATAAACTCATCAAATAAACTATAAAAAAAAAACACACTAAAATGAAATTACAGAAACTCATCAAATACACTTTATTCTTCAACCACAAGCTTATTTTAATTATCTTCACCTTCTTCCAATGAAGATGGATGTAGGGATGTATGGTTTATATGGACAAAAAAATTAAGGATGAGCTTTTTGGTATTTTTTCCACACAAAATACATATGAAAGCTTTGGTAGAAAGTGTAGAAAATATTGAAATGTGGTGTAAGGTGGAAGATGAGGGCTAGGTATTTATAGAAAAAAATAATAATTTTTTTTAAAATTTTCTGTATTTTTTAATAAATTTTCTGTATTTTTTAATAAATTTACAGTATTTTTTAATAAATTTACATTTAGTTAATTAATCTGGACCGTTGATCGGACGGTCCATTTTAAAACTCAAACTTAAATTTTTTTACTGTTGTAAATCCAACGGTCTAGAAAAACTAGCCGTTGGAAATCCAACGGCACTGAGGAGGGCCACGTAGCTCTAATCTGGGTCAACACAAGTGGGCTGACAAGCGGGCCCCACCGCCTGCACCCTTGTCTCCTACTCGCGTCTAGTCGCGAGTGTGCTGCACGCGCCAGCCAAATAGGCCGGCTTCTGGGTCTGTCCGAAATGGGCTGGTCTGTTGCCTGGCTTGGGCTGGGTGCCAGGCTGTTTTGCAGGCTGGAGCAGATTGACAGGGTGCTGGGCTGATTTTTGGATAGGGTGCTGGGCAATTTGGTGTCCGGTGGACTTGCTCTTAGGTGCCTCTTCCAAGGTATACCTACAACATATATTCACACATTAACTAATTAATTCTGAACCTGTTATTGTATACATGTACATTGCTTAATTCAATGTTAAAGTAATTCACACATAAAAATTAGAAGACAATAGTATAATCTGTAGCTAAACTGCGGAAGCATATATATATATATATATGTGTATATATATATGTATGTATGTATGTATGTAGATTAAGGTTAGGTTTAAGTAATTAAATAATTAATAAACTTCATTTACCCAGTCTCAACTGTCTCCTGGGCTAGGAGGAACATGTTTGAACGGATCGGGATATTATTATGATTCTCCCCATTCCTGATCTCCATCTGACCATGGAGTGCTAACCCCATCTGCCAAAGGTAAAATATTGCCAAGGAGTTAATAAAACCAGGCAATATATATGATACATCCTCACGGTAACAGTGGGATAAGCTCATGTGGTCAAGTAGACTAATATATATTCTGTTAAGGGTAATATTTGGGAGACTAAATTCGAAAACAAAATTAGCTAACTAAATGATATGTCACCAATAAGAATGAGCACGTTTATCAACGCTTAAGTAATAAACCAATCATCATCTTTCATGTCTTTTAGTTTGTAAAATTTTGCCGAGTAATGCTATTCATACCACGTTTTTGTATCACATTTTCATACCACCTTAGGTGGCATTTGATGTGAACAGCCACATCATTTGAATTAATCAGATTTTTAAATGTAGTTCATTACTTAACAAACTAATAATTAAGAAAAACTAGTTAATTAAATTATGATTGTGATATACGAGGAGTCTTTCTCCTTTCTTTCCTTGGGTTTTGCAAATTTTTCAAATGATGTGGCTATCCACATCAGATGCCACCTAAGGTGGTATAGAAATGTGGTATAAAAACATGGTATGAATAACATTACTCAATTTTGCCTCCAAATTTTCTCTCCCTAGCATTACCCTTTTGTTAAAATTGTAACTAAAAAGATGACCATTTGCAATAAAATTTCAAATCTGTTGGGTTAACATGTAGAGTAATGAAAACAAAATTGTTATATTGAAGCTGTTCAACTTACATCTGGACAATGTAAATCAATGGTAATTGTAACAATCCACATCGATCAACGGAGAGATGGTGATGTGCCTTATATGTACATGCCCACCTCCATATAGCATGAGGCCTTTTGGGAACTCACTGGCTTCGGATTCCATCAGAACTTCGTAGTTAAGCGAGTTTAGGCTAGAGCAATCTCAGGATGGGTGACCCACTGGGAAGTTGCTCATGAGTTCCCAGAAACAGGCTCGTGAGTTCCCAGAAACAAAACTGTGAGGGCGTGGCCCAAAGCAGACAATATCGTGCTACGGCGGAGCCGGTCTGGGATGTGACAGAATGGTATTAGAGCCACTCTGCTATGTGGTGCGAGTGTGCCGACGAGGACGTCAGACCCCTAAGGGGGGTGGATTGTAACATCCCACATCGACCAATGGAGAGGGGGTGATGTGCCTTATATATACATGCCCACCTCCATATAGCATGTGGCCTTTTGGGAACTCACTGGCTTTAGATTCCATCGGAACTCCGTAGTTAAGCGAGTTTGGGCTAGAGCAATCCCAGGATGGCTGACCCACTAGGAAGTTGCTCGTGAGTTCCTAGAAACAAAACCGTGAGAACGTGGCCCAAAGCAGACAATATTGTGCTACGACGGAGTCGGTCTGAGATGTGACAGTAATATTCCCAGAGCCACCGAAGAAGTAGGGAACAAGCTTACCTAAGTCCGTGGTTGTCAATGAGTCCGTCGGGCACTTAGGATAAGATGCGTCACCGAAGAAGTCGATGACAGCAGTAGACACTGTTGGCCCCAAAGGTGCGACCGGAGGGACACCCATCGTGGCCATATCAGGTGTGGAGGTGGCAGCAACATTACCTCTTGGAGAAGGTGTCTGACTGCCTCTACTAGCTGCCCGCTGGTTTGATATTAAGTTCGACATCTACAAAAACAATCATGAATTTGTTTAGAAATCATCTTATTATATGCATTTCATTTCACATATATAAGGTGAATGAAAACATGAGATAGGAATAAAATTGAGTATTGCAAGGAACATGTTTTTTCATGAAAACAAATAAACAAATTTACCCATCTACAATAATCTTCAAATGCATGCCATTACAAAGTTAAAGCCAACATATTATCAAATCAATAATCTTCAAACACTTTTGGGCATACAACAATTTTATGCACTGAAGAATATCACTTACAGATGCGATGAAGAATATTTTCACCACTATTTATACTAGATATGTGTTACTTAAGTGTTCGTTCTGTTTACTTCTGCAACAACTTAGAACTGGTGACAGATGCAGATTTGAAATTTCTGATTGATAACTTGGCGGAGAAGA
The DNA here is from genome assembly GCA_024362995.1 of Heteromeles arbutifolia. Classification (NCBI taxonomy): domain Eukaryota; kingdom Viridiplantae; phylum Streptophyta; class Magnoliopsida; order Rosales; family Rosaceae; genus Heteromeles; species Heteromeles arbutifolia. The sequence continues at coordinate 11,844,319 of JANCRC010000002.1, read as the reverse complement.
CATGTGAAAATGTGAAATGGGAAAATGTCATAGACAAAAGAAATGATATTCTGTCTTACTATGCTAAGTGCTGCAAGCCTAAGGTCATTCATCTTGTCTTAGTCTTTGAATTGATTATGATATGCTAACTTATCCTTTCTGTACCCCAAAATTACCAGTGGCATTTATTCTTATTCTAGAATTCGTTGGTCGCATGAAATACTTGTTTCCTTGTTTAACTCTACTGGTTTTAGCAAATAAAGGCTATGGAATTGAGTTTATGTATCTTTTTTCTTGCATTCAGGATGGTCATTTGACATACTTGAGTGTGACGCTATTTGAGAATTGCTCTCCTGAGAAGCTGAGAGACTTCGACATGGACAATGATTATAGAAAGAAATGGGACAAGATGCTGATTCAGCATGAGCAGTTACAAATGTACAAAAACAATGGCGTTGAAGTTGGTCGGACAATACAAAAGTTTCCACAATGACAGCTAGAGAATATGTTTTAGGTTGGAGATTGTGGGAGGGGGAAGATAAAACCTTTTATTGTTTTATCAAGGTAATTGCTACCTAAAAATTATTCATAAGTAAATTACATCTAGGCAATTTTGACAGGTCCTTGCTAAATATGACTGGAAAATGACAAACAGACAGTGACATTGTGAGGAAGTGAGTGAGAGCTTTGTTCATGTGAGGAAGACAATGACAAACATACAGTGACAATGTCATTGTCAGGAAGACAGTGACAAACAGACCAGCTAATATAATGCAATTGGGAATGTCCTAATCATACTTTAGCACTACTCATTTTCTCAGCGTATCATTCATGTTTTTCTACACGGTGTAATATCACTATAAGATTAGTATTTAATATAATTGATCATGCAACTAATTTTTATTTTGTATATGTATATGTTAAGCAACACTTATACATACACACACACACACACACACATATATATGTATATGTATATGTTAAGCAATACTTACACACACACACACACACACACACATATATATATATATACACACATATATATGTATATGTTAAGCAATACTTACATCTAAAGTGGTATTGTAGAGGTTATCATCTATGAACTAAACAACTTTCTTTTCCCTTCTTAAACAATTCAAATCTGCCTCGTTTCTGCTTTTACACAGGGTTGAATGTTTCATGAAAACATTACTAGTATATATACAACGAATGGTAAGAATAATTTGAACCGTTAGGAAATTCCCTGGACTCCTATCAACTATATTAGGGAATTGAACACAACCAAATTAGTTTAATTTTCGCAGGACAATGACAACACAGGGCTATATATAGTACGATTCAGCAATCCAACATTCAACAATCCAACAGAAAAAGAGCAGTATTAGTTGTTAGCTTGGTATAAAAAAAAATTCAGAACATTCACCAATCCAACACAGGGCTATATCAACAATGATTGGACATCTAAATTCCCTTCCCTACTAATTTCTCATAATTCAAAACCCTAAAAATAAAAAAAAAATTCCCCAACTTGTAAATCTTTAATTTGAACCCTAATTCAAAGACCCTACACCGTGAGCAACTACGATTCCCAATTCCAATCCTAAATCCCTAACCCAGGATTCCCAATTCCAATCCTAAATCCCTAACCCAGGATTCCCAATTCTAACCCTAAATCCCTAACCCAGGCTTCCCAATTCCAACCCTAAATCCCTAAATGTTGTAACTAAAACAATTGAAGATCAAAATTTAGAAAATTTCACTTATAAATAATTGAATTAAGGAGATGAATTAAGGGAGACTGGGTCCTTACCTAGTAAAGTTGCATGCGGTGTGGCGTCAGAGTGCTGTGGTTTCGAACCGGAGAGTGAGAGTGCGAGAGAGAGGGAGAGAGAGAGACACTGAGATTGAGTATGAGATTGAGAGAGATAGAGTGAGGATGTTGACTAAATGGAGAGAGAAAAGAGCTTGGGTATGAGAGGAGTTCGAATTACAAACGAGAGAGATGAGCTTGAGTCTGAGACAAATATTTGTGTGAAATGAATTGAAGGTGCCGACTTACAAACGCGCCCAATTTTGGGAAAAAAAATCAAATTTTTACATGTTTGCGCGATGAAGATGTTTTAACATTCGTTGCACAACCAGTTTTTTAAAAAATGAATTTTTTAATATTTGCGCGACAATTATTTATAAAACGTCATCGCGCATAATTGTAAATTTAATTTATTTTTTGGTTTAAATAAAAAAAAAATTTTAATTTAATTTTGTTACAAATTTTAAAGGAAACTTTTGTTTGTATACAACATTTTTAAATACCATTCAATACATTTAATTAATATACATCACAATTTTTCATTAATCCTCGTCTGAACTAGAATAAAGATCATCACTATTGTCAGATTCAAACTCCCATTCCTCCTCGTCTGTAGGCGCATCAACATTGTCGTTTGCGCGCTCGGGTGCATTGTATCGGGGTAGATCCCCGAGGTCAATCGTAATGGAATCGATTGGTATTCCGATTTCAGGACCTTCAGCTACCCGATATGGTTCTTGTACAATAGTCATATCTCGCAGTGTATATGTACCAAGTGCCATTGAAGTCTCCAATTATAGGTCAGCAACGTCACCATAATCGTCATTGGCAGTAGGATCTCGATCCGCAATATCATACACCCCTCTGTGCTCAATATTCTAAACTGCTTTCCATCCCCTCCCAGCCTTAGGGTCATCTATATAGAAAATTTGTTTAGCCATCGTTGCCAAAATGTAAGGGTCGACGTTATACCAACATCTGTTAGTGTTAACCTATAGCAAACCATCGTCTCGCTTAACACCTTCAACTCGACGTGGGTTTGTATCAAACCAGCGACACTTAAAGAGGATAAGTTGACATCGGTCTTTGTAAAGCAATTGCACAACACTTGTCAGTTTTCCATAGAAATCAATGTTTGCAATGTCGCTCACACCCAGTACACGTACCCCACTATTTTGCGTACAAAGCTTGTCATCGCGATCAGCTGCCAAAAACTTGATGCCATTTACATGACAACCGGAGTACAATTATGTGCTTAGGGGCCTAATCGCCAAGCTGTACAATTCTTCACTGTAAGCGGGCGAATTAATTTCCTTCAATTTCTACACCTAAATAAAAGAGAAAAATATGTCGTGTTAGTTTAACATTTAAAATTATGCAAAAAACCCAAACATGAACAACATACATTTTCATGAAACCATCGAGGAAACAATTCACGATGCTTTTTGGCATATAAATGTGAAGGACGTTCCCGCTTCATCAACTCTTCATGCTCATCTAGGTACGTAATTGTCTTGTCACAATTGTTAAGTAAAAACCAATGTGCTAGCTCCATGTCCTTTTTGTCACACGCCTCCTCTCTGATTGGTTCGCCAAATGGTTGTGCAATTTGGGAAAAAACAGAAATTTTTTCACTTCTCACACCACAGTCATTATTACGCTGTTGTCAGTTGAACGTAGTCTTAATGTTTTGTAGGTACATTGCACAAAATGTAAGGGACTCAAAGTCGACCCATGCCTCCACGATTGGTCATTCGGGCTTTACCCTGTTCCGTACACTATTTTTTAATTCACTCATTAGTCTACATCAATAAACAAATTATCGTATACAATTAGTGTACTTATACATACATCACGAACTAAAGTATTTATGGCGATTATATACCTTTCAATCGGATACATCCATCGATAGTTAATGGGTCCGGCTAGAAGTGCCTCATCCGGCAAGTGAATCATCACGTGGATCATGCTTGTGAAGAAAGCTGGAGGAAATATTTGTTCAAACTTGCATAGCACTTCAATAATGTCGTCGCACAACTGTTTAACATCAGACTTCCATAAAGTTTTTGTAGTTAATTGAGAAAAATATCTCGCCAACAACATAATCGGCTTCACCACGTCTTCGAGCAAGAGGTGTCGAATTCCCACTGGGAGAAGGCGTTGAAGTATGACATGACAATCATGATTCTTGAGGCCGGAACATTTACCTCCATCCACGTTTGCGCAACGGCCAATGTTTGAAGCATACCCATCTGGGAACTTTACAGAAAATAGGAAATGCAAAAACTCTTTCCTTTTATCCGGTTTCATCGAAAACGATGGGAGCTTCTTTCTGGCTATGTCTTCATCCCTCGTCATCCATAAACCTAGCCTAATGCTCATTTTTTCCAGATCGATCCAAGCTTTTATTGTGTCCTTTGTTTTTCCCTTGATGTCTAGTATAGTTCCGACCAATGTATCAAACACATTTTTCTTAACATGCATTACATCAATGTTGTGTCTTAATTTTAATTTGGACTAGTACGGGAGATCGAACAACCTCGTCTTGTGTGTCCAGTTTAGATCTGTGTCTAGTTTGGTTCTATTTACGAACTTGCCCAACGAAGCAAAATCCAACCGATTCACCTAAGCCAAAATTTCAGCGCCGGACCACTCTCTAGGTCTGGGCCGAAGCTCTGTGTCGTTGAAGAGGGCTGTCTCGTTCTGACGCCACTCATGGTCCCACGACAACCACATACGATGCCCTAAGTAACAAACTTTTCCCGCGTGCCAACTAGATGTCGTGTCCTCTTTGCAAACTGGGCATGCATAGTAGCCCTTAGTGCTCCACCCAGACATCATAGCGTACGCAGGAAAATCGTTTATAGTTCATATCACGGATGCTCTCAAAGTGAACATCTTTCCGGTGGATTTATCGTATGTGGGAACACTGTTTTCCCATAATTGTTTTAGTTTATTGACCAACGGTTGTAAATACACATCAATACATGTGCTCGGATATTCGGTTATTAACAACGTCATCTTCATAAATTTGTTTTTCATGCACTTCCAAGGCGGCAAATTATATGGAATTACGAAGATTAGCCAAGTGTTGTGGTATTGATTTAGAGCCCCGAACGGATTAAACCCGTCCGTCGCAAGTCCCAATCTAACGTTCCGGGGCTCACGTGCAAATTCGGGGTACAGCTGATCAAACTCTTTCCAGGCCTCTCCATTTGCAGGATGTCTCATAACATCGTCATACACCCGTTTATCCTTATGCCACCTCATGTCGCTTGCAGTGTGCGTCAACATATACAATCGCTGCAACATGCGCTTTAATGGGAGATAACGCATAAATTTTTGTGGAATCTTCGTTCTTTTGTTCTGAGATGTCATTTTAAATTGCGACTCATTACATACAGGGCATTTATCCAACGCTTTATTCTCTTTGTATAACAAAATGCAATTATTTTTACCCAACACTTTATTCTCTTTGTATAACAAAATGCAATTATTTTTACACGCGTGAATTTTTTCATATCCCAATCCAAGACCACTTAGCACATTCTTTGCACTTTTATGATCTTTAGGAAGACAATTGTCCTTTAGAAGCATCCTCTTGAAAACCCCCAAAAAGTTACAAAACTTTGTTTTTCCATGCATTAACTCAACAATGGCCATGAGCATCGAAAATCCTTCGCAATCGGGGTATAATTCTTTCTTGGCACTTTTTAATAGTTTTTCGTATTTTTCGAATGCTTCACTATCCATGGTGGGAGGGACGCCATCTTCTACTTCCACATTCGTATTCGAACTAGCAGTTGGAAAAGCATCATTGATGATGTCCATAATTTGATCATTTGGATCCACAACAGAGTCAACTGTATCCACTGCTTGGGTAATGTGGGAGGATGAAGCATTTTCTATTTGTTCTCCATGATGATTCCGCGTAGTATAGGTTTCCATCATCCCATTTCTCACTAAATGGTATCGAACAGTTTCAAAATATTCAATCATTACGTTGTTACACTTTCTACAAGGACATCGAATTTCAGTTGAATCGCGGTTGTTTGCAATTGCAAAATCCATGAATTGATTTATTCCATCCAAATAATCATTAGCACATCTGTTAGGATTATGTATCCACTATTTGTCCATTTCACCTGCAAACAAAAAAAAAATTACAAGGGTTACAACAACTTCAATTATGACATGCCACCTTATGTCTCCGATATGGGTCTTATCTCATTTGAGAATGCACAGTTACGTGCTGTAATTTACAGTTCCAACACATTAGAGTTCGTATGTGGGAAAAATTCGGCAGCATCTCCATGCAGTTCTTCAAGTGCACGACGTAGATACAAAAAACTACGAAGCACCCAAAGAATGCAAAAAGATGCTACCACATTTCCCACGTTCAAACTCTAATGTGTGAACCGCAAACTACAACATGTAAATGTGCAATCTCAAACTGTCCAAAATTTTGGGACAATTCAAGAATTAATTGGACCGTAGTCATGCTTTCGCATCCATTTGCGAAATCCAACTAATTCTCAAACGAGAAACTAAGCTCATATGAACATTGCAAACCATTTTTTGTACATCCATACAAAAATGATTGCATACAAATACATAAACTCACAACACCTATAAACTACATACAATACAATTTAAATGAAAGGAAATTAAATAAGTTAGTTAAGAAAAATTATACCTCAAATCTGTTGCAAATTGCACCAGGGGAAGGCAACTGTTGCAATTGTTTTGCAGCTTCTGCCTTCCTGCAATCTGGTGAACTGCATTAAAGTCAAGAACTTTGCACGACGAAGCCATCGTCATGCAAAACCATGGGCTTCAACTTTTTGGGCGCCAAACGAGTACTTTTCTCGGGTTTTTTAAACCCCTTGCGCGACGAACAGTACATCGTTGAGGTTTTTTTTTTTTTTTTTTTTTTTTTTTTTGGACATTGGCTTGGGCTTCAACATTGTGGGAGCTATTTTGAACCCATTGCCCGACGAAATAATGTTTGTCGCCTAATTTTTTATTTTTTATTTTTTTTATATTTACAACATTTTTCATTCGTTCTTCAAATTTTTTCAACCCACATACATATTTAATAAATAATATGATTTGTACATATTTAATTAATATACATATTTATTAAAATGCATTAATTTCATTCATAATAAACTTTAAGTACATATTTAATCAAAAAATTTCATACTAAAAAAACTTAAAATTCATATCTAATTATTAAATAAGCAATAAAATTAAAATAAGAAACCTTATTCTACTCATCCACAGGTAGTTCTGGTTCCTGCTGTAGTGCTGCAACGCGTTCATTATCAAACTTCCACTCCCGAAATCTCGACTTGAACACTTTGTCGATAGCCTTCATCAGATTACTTTTGTCAATGTCCAATTCAACTATCATGCAAAAATTAATAAATTATAATCTCACTATTACAGTATATTTAACAAACATAATTATTATTTAAATAATGAAATTAACACATACAACTAACTCATCAATCATGTGCATCTTTAGCTCCTCGGGGATGGCTCTCAAAGACTCCTAATCCGCAGCACATTTGGTACACACCATTGCTCCTACGTCGGCCAAAAAGCTGGCGCGCTTATCTGACTTCACAACCCCTACTATTTCGTCACCAGTGATTTGGTAACGGCTCCTACCATAAGTTTGTCGGACCCGTACCGCAACTCTTTTCTTCTTGTCTATCAACAAAAAATATTTTCATAATACAAAAAGCTAAATAAAAACTTTATACAAAATGCAAAAATTTCAACGCAAACATTTTCCAGAACCTTCGCCATCTGTTGTCTTTGATGAATGCGCACCATTGTTGGCCATTGTACCAACACTCAAAGAACGAACTTATTATAATCGTCAGAAGGTGTTTCAGAGCGTTTTCGAAAGGAAGTGTGAAAAATGAGGGGAGCAGAAGCGCATATTTATAGGAAACTTAGGGACTTTGAGTGACGAAGGCTTTGTCGCGTAAACCCTGTACTAAATACGGTATTTATTTCTGTGATTCAGTTGCACCAAATACGTTGACTAAAACTTAACGTCACTTGTGCGACGAAAGGCTTGTTGCGCAAGGGTTTGAACATTGGCCCTTTGTCACGCAAACTCTTTAGCGACGAAGCTATTACAATTATGAAATTTACATAAACATAGATATCTATGTTTACGTAAACTTAACAAATTTTCAGTTATAATATGTATTCTAAAATTAATTACTACCTTAAATAAATTGATATTATATTCCATTCAATTAATACCTTAAATAGATTGGTATTATATTTCATTCAATTAATACTTTAAATAATTAATGCCTTAAATAAATTGATATTATATTCCATTCAAATATTTAAATAACCAAACATGAATTAAAACATAATTAAGTCCAAATACATAACTTAGAAAAAAACCTTAAATTTACATATTGTCATACAAAACATAAATTTAAAATTACTATTTCGATGGTCCTGGTCCATTCTGCAAGACATCATAACGCCTATTGTAACCTCCCTCCAATGCATCCTTCATCAACTTCATCAACAGTTCATTCGGCTCATCATCAAAAGTATAGTTACACTGTTACACATATATGCAAATAATTAATTCTAACATATAACAAAAAATTTCACAAAATTAATTATTGATCCATCAAAAGTATACTTACTAATCATTTATCCATCACCACCTTCTTCGCATTCTCGGGCACATCTTTCCAACAACGCCACTCGGCAGTAGGACAATTATTGTTCGCCATGGCTACAGCAATCGCATGCGCGAATTGAAAATGCTGCCTCAAATCATTTGGGTCGGTGTCGGTCATGCTCTGGTCCTTGTTTTTATCCTCCATCTCAGCACGAACACAATTATGAAGAATAAGGAGAACATAATTGTGAAGAAAAAGGAGAGCAGAAGCGCATATTTATATGAAGGCTGGGGCCTTTGCGCTACGAAGGCTTTGTCGCGCAAAGACCTCACTAAATACATTGCAGATTCTGTTGATTCACATGCACTGAATGCTCTGACTGAAAACTGACTGAACTTGCGCGACGAAGCCTTTGTTGCGCAAGTGTTCCTCGGTTTCCCAAGTGTTGAATGTTTTGACCTAGAAACTGAACAAGATTTGTGCGATGAAGCCTTTGTCACGCAAAGGTTCAGTGGTAAAATCTTCGTCGCACATTATTTTTCCCACCAAAAAACAAAAAAAAACCGCGTTTTTTTATTGGCTTTGCGAGACTAACATATTTTTGTCGTCGTGCAAACATTTTTACGCGACGAATATCTTTGCCGCGCAAAGTTCACCACCATTGCACGATGAAGATATGATTGTCGTTGCGCAAGGGAGCATTGCGCAACGAAATTTGCTTTGTCGCGCAAGTACTTTTTCCTACTAGTACCGTTGTCCGTTCAAAGACATTATAGCCGTACAATCGCTTGTCGTATAAGAAATCTTTAGGAGAAAATTAGGTCTTGAAATATTAGAAATCAATACTAGCTATTAGATGATAATAATAAAGATCTCTACTAGCTATTTGGGGTAAATTAAGCTATGTGATTTAGATCTGAGTCCAATAATCATTATGATTTAATTATTTCGTATTGGGATGAAATAATTATGTCATATCACATGAATTAAGAACTGAAAGATAGAGTTCAGTTAAATATAATCAAAATTGGGGGTCTTTTTGTTTGAATATCAATATTGTAGCACGAACTTTGTGCGGATTAATAAGAGGGATTATGAAAATTAATTGAATCTCTTCACTAAAAAGGAGCATTGAGAAATATAATTCTGATAAAATTAGCAAGAGAAACTGGTTTGAATTTCAATATAATTTCCCTCCACCTAATACGACACAAAATTTCTCTTATTGATTATTTCCTTTCATATCGTTTTCCTTCTGCAAATCCTTTGAATCACACCCCTCTTTCTCTTAATAAAATAAAATAAATATATAAAAAAGACTTTCCAAGTGAATCAAACCCTTGTCACAAAAAAATAAAAATAAAAACAATTCAAAACCCTCATTTTGTTTTGGGGTGAAAGATTCAGAACCATCCTTCACTGATTGAAAACAAATTAAACAAAAGGGCTGACCATATAACCAATTTTTATCTGATAATTAAAATCCAAACATTGACATGCGTGGATAAGATTAACTTGCAGGGGGGGTCTTAAGATTTCACCTGCTAAACTGATGACATGTTTGTCCACGGGATCACTCATTTTGGAGGCTGCTGAGATCTTGAAAACCCTAAAACCAAAGATAGCCATACAAGTCCATATGGTCAGATAGATCATCTATATATAAATATGTGGGGATATATACGCCCACACACAAATATATGTAGCTCAAATCTAGGGAAGAAATCAACATGCCTGAGGAATTGAGCTGAGGAGAGAGAAGCACTTAGAGACTGAGAATCTCAGACAGCTACTGCTAGAAAATCTGTTTGGCAAATGAGGGTAACATATTACATGTATATATAGTGCTAGAGGCTTTCTCTTCCAAGGGTTTAATTGGAATTTAACTCTTTCTCACCAACTCATTAGAAGACAGAAGACACTTGCAATTATAACGCTCATGCAAGTCAGCATAAGCACTTACATCAGCTGCAATTGCTTAGTGTCTTTGTTAAACCCAGTAGTTCATAGCCATGTCATTAAGTCTAGTGACGTGTAAACATCTTGGGCATGCAGGTTTTTAATTTTTTTCTTTCTTTTACCACGATATATTTACACTAAGGAGCACATAATAAGTTGGTTGCAAATATTATACATGTACATATACATATATTGCTATGCTTCAAACAATTACTGATTAATTTTTCTATGCTGTGAACATATGTATTATTACAAAAGAGTGTGTAGTAGCTAGTAGAAAACCTAAACCAATTTTTTAATTTAAATTTCTAGAGTTTATAACTCCAACGGTAAATTATTTTCCCAATAATCCTCATGCACCCAAGCGTGTATTCACTTTTTCCTCTTAAACTGCAACGCAAATAATAACTAAACCGTAAGAAAAATAATACTACAAAATGTACGAGGTTTCATTTGACAACGCACTTATTGTTCATATTTTAACTCCAACAATAAACTATTTTCCCGCGAAATCCCTGGCGAGCCCAAGCGTGTGCGTGCTCATGCGCTCTTTCCTCCTAAACCATAACGCAATTAAATACATCAGATGTACGAGGTTTCATTTGACGGCATACTTGTTATATTTATCAAATTTTTGTATATTCGTGCTTACGATTAACATGTTTATTCAATATGTGACAATTACTTTTAGTACTGAGATTAGTTTGATAATGCACTATTTTTGGGTACAAAAATTCTTCTAAAAGCTCATGAAAAAATAAAATGAAAATATTGTTATCAAATTTTTGTATATTCGTGCTTACGATTAACATGTTTATTCAATATGTGACAATTACTTTTTGTACTGAGATTAGTTTGATAATGCACTATTTTTGGGTACAAAAATTCTTCTAATAGCTCATGAAAAAATAAAATGAAAATATTGTTTTTTCTTTTCCGTTGAATTTGATGAGGGTGCATTTTTGCTCACCCACATTAACCTTGGTGTATGCTAATCATACATTTATATGCCTGCCATCTGTCTCATTCCTTAATCATAGTTAACTTCTTTATTAAAATACTTTTTCAATTTTTAAAAGTAATTTAAAATACTGATTAAACAAAAACAAAAATAAATACAAACCCACCCCACTTAGCCAAGCCAACCCAGACCGGCTCCGCCATAGCACGATATTGTCTATTTTGGGCCATGCCCTCACGGTTTTGTTCTTGGGAACTGACACGAGAACTTCCCAATGGGTCACCCATCCTAGGAATGCTCTCGCTCAAACTCGCTTAACTTCGGAGTTCCGATGGAATCCGAAGCCAGTGAGTTACCAAAAGACATCGTGCTATATGGAGGTGGGTATGTACATATAAGGCACATCACCCCCTCTCCGTTGGTCGATGTGGGATGTTACAATCCACCCCTCTTAGGGGCCCAACGTCCTCGTCGGCACACTCGCACCAAACGGCAGAGTGGCTTTGATACCATTCTGTCACATCCCAGACCGGCTCCGCCGTAGCACGATATTGTCTGCTTTGGGCCACGCCCTCACGGTTTTGTTTTTGGGAACTCACACGAGAACTTCCCAGTGGGTCACCCATCCTAGGAATGCTCTCGCCCGAACTCGCTTAACTTCGGAGTTCTGATGGAATTCGAAGCCAGTGAGTTCACAAAAGGCATCGTGCTATATGTAGGTGGGCATGTACATATAAGGCACATCACCCCCTCTCCGTTGATCGATGTGGGAAGTTACATAAAGCCTACTCCATTCCATGGGCATCAATGGAAAACCCTTTCTCTTTCATTTCCCTAAGGGTCCAAAAATCCCAAGCCGAAGAACTAAACCTAAATCCATTTTTCTCACAAACGCAATTGAAAAACTTCCAAGCCTTCATGGGTCTTTATCCAATTTCTTCAAAACATAGATTACTGCTACATCGGTGGTAAGTGATGGGTATTAGGACTCGGATAACTAGTTCTCCAACTCATTGGACCACCGGTTGGCCAAAACGAGTTGCAGAACCTAAAAAGGCAAGAGAAATAGAAAGAGAGATGAGAGAGGAGGAGAAGGGTGAAGAAGAGAAATGGAGATAGTGAACAAACGGTTTATCCGGCCGCCAGAGGGAGAGGTGGTCATGACGACGGTGTGCTAGGTGTTTGCGGAGTTACTGGGTGTGTAATTTGAAGTGCAATGGGATTGTATTTATTTTTGTTGAATCTCAGTGTTTTAAATTAGAAAAAGAATATTTAATAATGGAATTAACTATAGTTAGGAGATAAGACAGATGGCAGGCATATAGGTGTATGGTGAGCATACACCAAGGTTAATGTGGGTGAGCAAAAATGCACCCATTTGATAAAAGGTAAAAAGAGGTTATTGCCCATTAATGTGTGGTTGACATTTGGCATCCAAAAATATGTCACGAGATAGTGATTATTTCTAAGAGCAATCCAGATTACATACCTTAACTGTCACCCTACCTGAACGACATGTGTCATATGTGGTTGGTGGTATCCTACGTAGCCTGTATTTTTTAGGTGGAAATTTAATTTTCGTATCCAACAGGTTTAATTATTTATGATAGGCCATTTATTCAGTTACATTATGTAACTTTGTTGGAGCCATAATTATTAATTAATTTTCTTTCCAACTAGTTGAGGATGTAAAATTGAATTCAGTAAAAAAAGAAAATCCAATTGTTTATGGTCCTTTGGTAACAAGTTGCAAGTCCATATATGAGAATCCAACCGTTTTTAATAAATTTTTAATGTCAACTTTTTAATGTTTTTCATATAATGAAAAAAGGATAAACATGTCTCCTTTTTCTCTGTGTAATATTAAATATTGATTTGGTCCTTTAATAATATGCTATTAAATATCATGCATGTTTCTATAAAAACAAATATTTATCAATGTGGAGAAACCCTCCTAAAAAAATTAGGAGAGAAAGCTTTCCATAATGACACGCTGGTAACAATACATATACGTTTACATGCACATATAGCAAGCCGTCAAGCCCTCGGCAGGCCCCAACATGAGTATTCTATTTTTAAGTCAAGATGAAAAGATTTAATCTTGCATGGTTGGAGATAAAATTTTATCCTACAATATTAATTTTTTAAAGGGCTAAAACATTGTTATAAGGGTTGTGTTTAGCCTTCTGTGACTAGAGAGATGGCCTAACAGCCACACAAATTAAAACCAACTAGCTTATAGTAGGAAAATAGTAATATGTGGCACGTCTACGTGATATAATCCGTTTGTATTATAATACTAATGGACGATACGGTTGACAATTCCCTTTTAAAATATGCTATCAATAAAATATCCACGCATATTGTACCACATAAACTTATTATACTACATAACAATACACTAGTACGGTAGTACCAGACATCCAACATTAAAAAGAAAAAATAGTACTAGAGAAATTATAAGTTCAAATTCCCCCATATAGAGAAGGGACCTTAAATATTGGCACCATAAAGTTTACAAAATAAAATGCCCAGATAAAACGAGCCCACAAGCTCTTGAGTTCTGACCAAACCGAAATAAAGTACTTAAAATAAAATAGTTACAAAAAAAAAAAAAAAAAAAAAAAAAACATGCATGAAAGGACAGCCCTCGCGACTTCAGTTAAGCTTGAGCACTAACAGAACTTCCTATCAGATCACATCAGACGATCTAGATCTCTCCCAGCACCTGCGCATGTAAAAGAAGAACCCCATTTTAATTACATGTGGAAACCAAGAATTGATTAACAAAAGAAAAGTGAAATGATATATAGAAACTGTATAGTTATATACTAATCCTACCTAGCTAGAAATGGTGCCAATAGTAGTCGTCTTCCTTCCTCTCCCTCACCGCCAGAGGGACATAGGTCTTGGGGTCTTCACCCCGCTTTCTCTTCCGCCTAGCCGGAGCGCTCGGTGGTTTGGTGTTCGGTGAAGCTGGAGCTAATGAGAGGTTTTTAGGTGCCTCTTCCAAGGTATACCTACAGCATATATTCACACATGAACTAATTAGTTCTGAACCTGTTATTTTATATATGTACATTGCTTAATTCAATGTTAAAGTAATTCACACATAAAAATTAGAAGACAATATAATCTGTAGCTAAACTGCGAAAGCATATATATGTATGTGTAAGTTGAGAAAACATGGTAGATTAAGGTTAGGTTTAAGTAATTAAATAATTAATAAACTTCATTTACCCAGTCTCAACTGTCTCCTGGGCTGGGAGGATCATGTTTGAACGGATCGGGAAATTATTATGATTCTCCCCATTCCTGATCTCCATCTGACCATGGAGTGCTAACCCCATCTGCCAAAGGTAAAATATTGCCAAGGAGTTAATAAAACCAGGCAATATATATGATACATCCTCACGGTAAAAGTGCGATAAGCTCATATGGTCAAGTAGACTAATATATTCTGTTAAGGGTAATGTTTGGGAGGTTAAATTTGGAGATAAAATTAGCAAACTAAATTATGTGTCATCAATAAGAATGAGCACGTTTATCAAGGCTTAAGTAATAAACCAATCATCAGCTTCCATGTCCTTTAGTTTTCAAAACTTTGCCTCCAAATTTTCTCTCCCTAGCAGTACCCTTTTGTTAAAATTGTAACTAAAAAGATGACCATTGGCGATAAAATTTCCAAATCTATTGGGTTAACATGTAGAGTAATGAAAACAAAATCGTTATATTGAAGCTGTTCAACTTACATCTGGACGATGTAAATCAACGGTAATATTCCCAGAGCCATTTCCTAGGATAGCATCCAAATTAATTTTTGGTTCCACATCATAAATGTGAATACCGTCGGGAAAGGAAAAAGGAGGCGAATTTGGGACATCTCTCAATTCTTTAGAGGAACCTGCATCATCTAATTTGCTTTTGTGAGATTTAAATTTCTCTACAAATATGGAAATACATTACCATCTAGTTAATATGCACATAACAACATTCACAACTACTATATCTATATACTCCACACCCTAAACTTGATACATTTCAATCGATCTCCAACCAAGCACAAGAAATTGAAGTACTACTACAAAGCATAGGCTTATTGAGGAATGGTTAGGACTACAACATTCAGCATTTCCTCATTTTGTTTTGTATGCAATTGACTATTATGTGGAAAACTAAAAGCAATTATTATGAGGATAGAAATGGCAACAAGATATGAAATTCTTATACTAATTGCAATTGACTGTTTCATATTGTAGTATATGAGGTTTAAAAACCACGCACGTCGTCATGTAAGACATGTAAGACGCAACCATACAGTTATCCATTGTCTGTTCAAAGACATTATAGTCGTACAATCGCGTGTCGCAGAAGAAATCTTTAGGAGAAAATTAGGTCTTGATATGTTAGAAATCAATACTAGCTATTAGATGATAATAATAAAGATCTCTACTAGCTAGTTGGGGTAAATTGAGCTATGTGCTTTAGATCTGAGTCCAATAATCATTATGATTTAATTATTTCGTATTGGGATGAAATAATTATATCATATCACATGAATTAAGAACTGAAAGATAGAGTTCAGTTAAATATAATCAAAATTGGGGTTATTTTGTTTGAATATTAGATCCCTCAATATTGTAGCAAATAACTTTGTGGGGATTAATTAGAGGGATTATGAAAATTAATTGATTCTCTCTCACTAAAAAGGAGCATTGAGAAATATATTTCTGAAAAAAAATAGCAAGAGAAATTGGTTTGAATTTCAATAGAATTTCCCTTCACCTAATGCTACACAAAATTTCTCTTATTAATTATTTCCTTTCATATCGTTTTCCTTCTGCAAATCCTTTGAATCACACCCCTCTTTCTCTTAATTAAATAATATAAATATATAAAAAAAACTTTCCAAGTGAATCAAACCCTTGTCACAAAAAAATAAAAATAAAAACAATTCAAAACCCTCATTTTGTTTTGGGGTGATGGATTCAGAACCATCCTTCACTGATTGAAAACAAATTAAACAAAAGGGCTGACCATATAACCAATTTTTATCTGATAATTAAAATCCAAACATTGACATGCGTGGATAAGATTAGCTTGCAGGGGGGGTCTCAAGATTTCACCTGCTAAACTGATGACATGTTTGTCCACGGGATCACTCATTTTGGAGGCTGCTGAGATCTTGAAAACCCTAAAACCAAAGATAGCCATACAAGTCCATATGGTCAGATAGATCATATATATAGAAAAATGTGGGGATATATACGCCCACACACAAATATATGTAGCTCAAATCTAGGGAAGAAATCAACATGCCTGAGGAATTGAGCTGAGGAGAGAGAAGCACTTAGAGACTGAGAATCTCAGACAGCTACTGCTAGAAAATCTGTTTGGCAAATGAGGGTAACATATTACATGTATATATAGTGCTAGAGGCTTTCTCTTCCAAGGGTTTAATTGGAATTTAACTCCTTCTCACCAACTCATTAGAAGACAGAAGACACTTGCAATTATAACGCTCATGCAAGTCAGCATAAGCACTTACATCAGCTGCAATTTGGATGCTTAGTGTCTTTGTTAAACCCGGTAGTTCATAGCCATGTCATTAAGTCTAGAGACGTGTAAACATCGTGGGCATGCAGGTTTTTAAATTTTTTTTTACAACGATATATATACACTAAGAAGTACAGAATAAATTGGTCGCAAATATTATGCATAGACATATACATATATTGCTATGCTTCAAACAATTACTGATTAATTTTTCTATGCTGTGCACATATGTATTATTACAAAAGAGTATGTAGTAGCTAGTAGAAAATCTAAAACAATTTTTTAATTTAAATTTCAAGAGTTTATAACTCCAACGGAAAAATATTTTCCCAATAATCCTTGCGCGCCCAAGCGTGTATTCACTTTTTCCTCTTAAATTGTAACGCAAATAACTAAACCGTAAGGAAAATAATACTACAAAATGTACGAGGTTTCATTTGACTGCGCACTTATTGTTTATATTTTAACTCCAACAGTAAATTATTTTCCCACGAAATCCTTGGCGCGCCCAAGCGCGCTCATACTCATGCGCTCTTTCCTCCTAAACCATAACGCAATTAAATGCATCAGACGTACGAGGTTTCATTTGACGGCGTACTTGTTATATTTATCAAATTTTTGTATATTTTTGCTTACGATTAAAATATTTATTTAATATGTGACAATTCCTATTAGTACTGAGATTACTTTGATAATACACTTTTTTTGGGTGCAAAAATTCTTCTAATAGCTCATGAAAATATAAAATGAAAATATTGTTTTTTCTTTTCCGTTGGATTTGATAAAAGGTAAAAAGACATTATTGCCCATTAAAGTGTGGTTGACACTTGGCATCCAAATATATATGTTGAGATAGTGATTATTTCTAAGTGCAATCCAGATTACATACCTTAACTGTCACCCTGCATGAACAACATGTGTCCTATGTGGTTGGTGGTATCCTATGTGGCCTGTATTTTTGAGGTGGAAACTTAATTTTCGTATCCAATAGGGTTTAATTATTTATGGCTGGTCATTTATTCAATTGCATTATGTAACTTTGTTGGAGCCATAATTATTAATTAATTTTCTTTCCAACTAGTCGAGGATGTAAAATTGAATTTAGTAAAAAAAGAAAAGACTTTTTAGCCGAAATGGTCACTGAGATTTGCATAACACATCACTTTGGTCCCTGAGATTGAAAATCAATAGAAATGGTCCCTGAGATTGTCCACCATCCATTATTTTGGTCCTTCCGTTAAAAACTCCGTTAAGGCCGGAGCTCTTGGCCAGAAGTTTGGGCAATTTTCAAAGCTTCGTAACTCAATCGTTTCTTGACCAAATTTGACCCATAATATATCAAAATGAAGATAGGAAAGTGTAGAACACGATTATATCTATTCAGAAGCCCAATGGTTGATGGATATGGCCGGAAAATAGTCTGAAAGGTGACTGGTTCGCGGGAAAACAAAACTCCCGGAAACTGGGTAAACTTTAAACGTTCATAACTTCTTGAATACTCAATGAAATCGAGTGATTCAAAAACAAAAATAATACTTTTCAACGAGATGAAGAGAATGGTACCTTTATAAATGGCTAATTCACCGTGGTTTGGCTGGAAAACAGCTTGAAAGTGGCTAACTTGAGACCAAGATAGCCACTTTCGAGCCTTTTTCCGACCAAACCACAGCAATTTAGCCATCAAGAAAGGTACCATTCTCTTCATCTCGTCGAGAAGTATGATTTTCATTTTTGAATCACTCGATTTCGTTGAGTATTGAAGAAGTTATGAACGTTTAAAGTTTACCCAGTTTCCTGCGAGTTTTCCTGGTTTCCCGCGGACCAGTCACCTTTCAGGCTTTTCCGGCCATCTCCGGCAATATTTGGGCTTCCAAATAGGTATAATCTTGTTCTACACTTTCCTATCTTCATTTTGATATATTATGGGTCGAATTTGGTTAAGAAACGATTGAGTTACGAAACTTTGAAAATTGCCCAAACTTCCGCCCAAAAGCTCCGGGACACTTAACGGAGTTTTTAACAAAAGGACTAAAATAATGGATGGTGGACAATCTCAGGGACCATTTCTATTGATTTTCAATTTCAGGGATCAACGTGATGTGTTATACAAATCTCAGGGATCATTTTGGCTAAAAAACCAAAAGAAAATCCAATTGTTTATGGTCCTTTGGTAACAAGTTACAAGTGCATATATGAGAATCCAACCGTTTTTAATGAATATTAATGTCAACTTTTTTATGTTTTGCATATAATGAAAAAAATGATAAACACGTCTCCTTTTTCTCTGTGTAAAAAAGTGGGAAACTATATTATAATTCGTCAATAAGATCTATTTTCATTAAAGTTTGTTGTAATATTAAATATTGATTTGGTCCTTTAATAATATGCTATTAAATATCATGCATGTTTCTATAAAAACAAATATTTATCAATGTGGAGAGACCCTCAAAATTAGGAGAGAAAGCTTTCCACAATGACACGCTGGTAACAATACATATACGTTCATATGCACATATATTATATAAAATTTATGTACCTATACATGGGATAGGATTAAGGGATAAATATTTTTACAATCCTTATTAGCTCTTGGATCTTTTTACATCTAATGCACTGGCGGTGCCATGTACAAGGCTCCCCTAGGCTATAGCATAGGGAGTGTTTTGAATCTTTAAGCTTCAAAATATTAATCTTTTGGACTATTTTATGATTTTAATTGTCATATTCCACTTCGCAAATGAAAATTTTGAATCATAGGGTTACTTTTAAAGAAAATAAGAGCTAATAAATGTTAAATAAACTCATCACTTTAAGCAATATTATAATTTGATAGTAATAAATTAAAACTTCAATCCACAATGGGCTAGCAATAATGTAGTTTAAATTCGTCTTTGGCGAAAATTGAATCTAGGACCTATCACTTACAAATAAAGAGGAATACCATTAGACTGTAGTAATAAGTGGCAGTATAAATTTCTTACTTCAAATTATTACTTTCAAGTTATATAACTTTATATACACAACAAAAGATCAAAATTTTGATTTCAAAGTAATAATTTTAACTTAGCTCACCCACCGAATAATTCTTGGCTACGCCATTGATCTGATGATCTTGAATAAAAGTTAAGATGATTGTCATTAAACTAGTAGGAGATTTGGCATTGACTGAAATACTTTAACTTAAATCTCTACTAAAATATTTATTTTATTTTATTTTATTTTGTTTCAAAAAAGTCCTATTGCAAATAGAGCACCATCTTCCTTCACGAGCACCGCATTCCTTCATGCCATTCTTCATTCACGAGCACCGTAAACAAGGAAGAGGATAAAGATTTGCATTAGTTCTTTTGTTTTATATCATGAAACCTTAAGCCACTGAAAAGCTTTCTTGTTAAATAAGGACATGCTTAAGAATTTAAAGTAAATCAATTTTAGGGTTTTAAAACCTCATCCTTTTCTATGAATATTCAATTTTATTTCCTTGGTATTAAGATTTAGTTTATGGGCTAAGAAGCATAATTGGGGCATCTTTAGAACCAAAAAGGAAAGAAAAAAACAGAATGTTTTAATGGGGTAAGAGTTCTGTGAATCTATCTTCTTAATCCCCTTCTTTTCTTCAGCTACTTTTTATTGCTTATCATGACTCGCAGACAACCCATGAAAATACATTATTGACGTCAGTGTTCTAAAAATCACTCTAGGCGGCCGCCTAGGCACTAGGCGATGGCTGTCCGAGGCGATTTGGGGTAAATGGTCACAAAATCAGTGACGAGCAAGGCGGCCTCCTAGGCGCTCGCTAAGCACTCTAGGTGATCAAGGCGGCGCTCGGCGGCATGCCTAGGCGGACTGAATCTGATCGTTTTCCATCGCTGGCTCTGCAACTCTCACCATCTCGAACTCCCAACTTCTGCTCTATGCATACTTTTCTCTTCATCGTATTCTGCTCTGCTCTAAATCGTGACATCTCCTCTACAAATCTTATGATGCCGAACTCGAAGAACAAGAGAGGTTACAAAGAAAACTGAAGAAGAAGATGTGAAAGGTAAATTGAGGAAGACGAAGTGAGAGAGAAAAGGAAGAGGAAACGGAAAAATATTGAAGAAGACGACGTGAGAGAGAAAAGGAAGAGGAAACAAAAAAATAATACAAAATAAGGGCTTTCCGATTTTCAAGACGTCAAAAGGTTTTGCGTGTACTCATCACACTCCTTACAGTCATTTCTACCAATATGCCTTATCATCAAAAACAAGAATTGATTTCTTTAATAGTTTTTACACTATTTGATCTCAGATATTGCATTTGAAATGTTGGTAATGTGAGAGAGGTAAGTGAACGGGCTCCACCGATGGGATTGTTGTGGGAAAGGTGGGGTGAAGTTGTAAGTTGTAACTATGTAGGTTTTCCTTTCTAAAATAAAAATAAAAACTATATTTTTTTATTCTTTTCTGTCAAATTATCTTAAATTACTATATTTATGTATACATTATTCGATGTTATTATATTTTTACAAGATATACAAGAAATTTATCTAAATCCGTCTAAATCCGCCTAGGCGCTAGGCGCTAGCCCACCGCCCGACTAGCACCTAGCGTTTTTTAGAACCTTGATTAATGTTGAGATGGAAGAAGAGAGTGAAAAAGTTGGTTAGGTTGTACATAACGATTGAGATTGACATATCCACCATGGATGATTGGGTTATTGTCATCTTAGTTAACAATGACGTAGGGGGTTAAGGAAAGCGGAGGCTAGGAAATGTTTACGTTTCCTTAACCTAATTTTTTTGCTTAAAATGTTTTAATTGAATAAGTATCTTTTTATTTACTTGTCATCGCGACATCAGTTAGTTGTTTAAGATGAGTCCTACTAATTTTATTCAAGACCATTAGATTTGAAAAGATCCAAAAATTAATAAGGAGTGTAAAAATATTTGTCCCTTAATTCTATCAACCTTCTACATAAATGTGCACCTATACTGTACTTAAGTACTTATGAACTTAATTTAGAGCTTAGAGTTGCGCGCCACCGCAGAATCGCTGTTATTATCAAAGTGCGAAGCCGTGAAGTTTCACATGGAGCAGTCGTTGTCAAGGTCCTCCTCATGGTCGGCGACCAACTCATCGGACTTATCATACGAATCGAAATCGGCGCCGACGCCGCAGGCAGAAATGCTCTTGAGATCGTCGTTTGCCGTCAATGTGCCGTCGTGATTGTCGGTCGAGAAGGAGGAGGGAAGGAACGGCGGCGCGTGGATGGACAAGGTGGCGGAGGCGGAGCTCAAGTGCTAAGGAAAAGGGGTATGCATGCTTTCGAACAGTTGGACGCGGCGAGGTGCGCGGAGTGCGTGCCCATTTAGGATTAACTCGGTGAGTTGACTCGGAACGAGTAAGGGTTTTGCCCAGGCGGGATCCGAGAGTGTACAATAGTTTGGGTTCACATAAAAAATGAGGATGAGAAAGGCAATCACGTGCCAATCTCCTGAGACTTACAACAACGAAGTCGTGGAACCAAAAAAAGTTTGAACATTACTTGGCTACTGAAAAATCAACAGCAGCTCCTACTGTTAGCCAATCACAAATGAACACGTGTTCAATCTGTGATTAAAAAATTAATTACTTAAACATGTATCCATTTGTGATTGGACAGCTGCAGGAGCTGCTGATTTTTTAGCAACCAAGTTCTGTTCAAAAAGTTTTTGCCCAAGCTGGACAAAATTTGTGCCAGCCATTGGCCCGGTGAACCCAAACAAGTTTGAGTTGAAGCCTTACCCAATATCAAAAGGAAAACTAATGAAAATAGTTTGAAAACTTTGAGTTTTAACGATAAAGATAAAATAAAGAGTAAAGTGAATAGTACCAGGATCGACTTTTTAGTGTAAAAATGCGGTTTTTTGTTAAAGTAAACAGTACCGGGAGCAATGGCGGAGCCAGAAAATATTTTATGGGTGGGCTAGCTAAAAAAATTACCCTAAAATAAAATGTTTTTATTTTTTTGCTACATACGTTTTGTATGCAAAAAATTAAGTTTAACTTCTGTATTTGTATACTTAAAATTTGCCTAGCACGAACTCAATAAGCTTCGCAATTGCAAACTAACAAAATTACAATGAATCATCAAATTTCACATATATTTAGATTTAAACACAAGAAGAAGATTAAAAACTTGATATCTCAATTACAATCACACAACTAGCACAAAGCAAAACACTGAGAGTAGAAGTAAAGTCAATCTTAAAAAAATAATGGTTGAAACTAATATAAACCCCACTATATCAAAGTAGAATAATCTTGAACAAAATGACATCACAATTTTCGTGGTAATTTTTATATTTTTAGTTGTGCTAAATACTCATTGGGCTAGTTTCATTAAAAATAATTCTTCTTACACATTTTTTTTGTCTATTATATAGACTACACACTAAAGTATATATACATATTGCTACAAGTCTTCCCTGGGCTACAGCCCACCGTAGCCTTTAGTGTGGCTACGCCATTGACCGGGAGCTTTTCTTTAAAGTTCCCATATTAAAATTGGCCCTAACTTTGATTGAAAGAAAACTTTGTTTCAAAATTGTATTATCTTTCCCCAACTAATACCACAGTATATTAATTTTTTTCTTCGCTTATAATTGATACGTTTCATGTTCGACTCAAATGGGCGTTGATGTTCTCTATCAATATTGGATTTAAATCAAGGGCATAATAAGAAACAATAGTAGATGGGAATACATATTGAGAAAGGGTTAATAAGATTGGTGATTTCGTAAGAAAACTAGTAAAGCTAACTTAGGTACTAGATTCAACAATTTAAAGAATAATTAAGATCTAAAGAAAATGTGTAAAAAATGAGAAAAGAGTGCAAAAATCACTCTTTTTTGGGGGGGTTGGAAGCTCTTCTTATCTTAAAATTTGAGTTTTCTTGGTTTATTTTTATACACAATAAAGTTATCCACCTATAACTCCAAGTCCAAGCAAACAAGTTACCAATAATGCTAGCCACCTTTGTACTACATTCAATTAAGGCATCTCTGACCAAGCGGTATAGGTAGCACCAATTTGTGCAAAAATTGTCTCCAATCAAGGACAAAAATGAATCTGCAAAAAAGAACAGGACTAAGTTTAGCCAAGGGTATATGCTACATATAGCAAGCCATCAAGCCCCTTGGCATGCCCAACATGGGTATCCCAACTCAAGATGAAAAGATTTAGTCTTGCAAGGTAGGAGATGAAAAAAATTTAATCCTACAATAATACTTCTTTAAAATATTAATTTTTAAAAGACTAAAACACAGCTAAGGGCCGGCTACATTTAGCCTTCCATGACTAAAGATGGCCTAACATTCACACATAAACCAACTAGCTTACAGTAGGAAAACAATAATATCTGGTACTGGAATATATGTATATGTGATATAATCCATTTATGTGTATAGTATTGGTTGATGATATGATTGATAATTTCCTTTTAAGGTATGTTATCAATAAAATATCCACGCATACTATACCACATAAACTTATTATACCACATAACAATACACTCGTACCAAACATCCAACATAAAAAATAAAAAAAAATAAAAAAAATAAGTACTAGAGAAATTGTAAGTTCAGATCCCCCCCATATAGATAAGGGACCTTAAATATTAGCACCATTAAGTTACAAAATAAAATGCCAAATAAAAGGAGCCCACAAGCTCATGAGTTCTGACCAAACCGAAATAAAGTATGAAAATAGTTATAAAAGAAACATGCATGAAAGGGCAGCCCTCCCGACTTCAGTTAAGCTTGATCAACACCAACATAACTTCCTATCAGAACCCACCAGACGACCCAGATCTCTCCCAGGAACTGCGCATGTAAAAGAAGAACACCATTTTAATTACATGTGAAAACCAATATTTGATTAACAAAAGAAAAGTGAAATGATATATAGAAATTTTATAGTTATATACTAACCCTACCTAGCTAGAAATGGTGCCAATAGTAGTCGTCTTCCTTCCTCTCCCTCACCGCCAGAGGGACATAGGTCTTGGGGTCTTCACCCCGCTTTCTCTTCCGCCTAGCCGGAGCGCCCGATGGTTTGGTGTTCGTTGAAGCCGGAGTTGGTGAGCGGTGTGCCTCTTCCAAGGTATACCTACAACATATATTCACACATTAACTAATTAATTCTGAACCTGTTAGTGTATATACGTACAGTGCTTAATTCAATGTCTAAGAATTCACACATAAAAATTAGAAAACGACAGCATAATCTGTAGCTAAACTGCGACAGCATATATATGTATTTGTAAGTTTGAGAAAACATGAAAGGTTAAGGTTAGGTTTAAGTAATTAAATAATTAATAAACTTCATTTACCCAGTATCAACTGTCTCCTGAGCTGGGAAGAACATGTTTGAACGAATCGGGAATTTATTATGATTCTCCCCATTCCTGATCTCCATCTGACCATGGAGTGCTAACCCCATCTGCCAAAGGTAAAATATTACCAACGAGTTAATAAAACCAGGCAATATATATGATACATCCTCACGGTAAAAGGGGGATATAATAAGCTCATATGCAAGTAGACTAATATATATTTTGTTAAATGGTAACTGAAAACACGACCATTTGCGCTAAAATTTCCAAACCTGTTGGTCTAACATGTAGAGTATTGAAAACAAAATCGTTATATTGAAGCTGTTCAACTTACATTTGGAGCACCATGTAAATGATCAACGGTAATATTTCCAGAGCCATTCCCCAGGATAGCATCTAAATTGATTTCTGGCTCCACGTCATAAATGTGAATACTGTCGAGAAAGGATATAGGAGGCGAATTTGGTACATCTCTCAATTCATTAGAGGAACCTGTATCATCTAATTCGCTTTCGTGAGATTTAAATTCTCTAAAAATAGGGAAAATACATTACCATCTAGTTAATATGCACATAACAACATTCACAACTCCTATATATATATATACTCCACACCCTAAACTTGATACATATCAATCGATCTCCAACCAAGCACAAGAAATTGAAGTACTACTACAAAGTATAGGTTTATAATTGAGGAATGGTTAGGACTACAACATTCAGCATTTCCTCATTTTGTTTTGTATGCAATTGACTCTAATGTGGAAAACTAAAAGCAATTATTATGAGGGTAGAAATGGCGACAAGATATGAAATTCTTATACTAATTGCAATTGACTGTTTCATATTGTAGTGTATGAGGTTTAAAAACACTCACGTCGTCATGTAAGACACGTAAGACGCAACCATACAGTTAATTGTTGTCCATTCAAAAACATTATAGCCGTACTATCACGTGTCGCATAAGAAATCTTTATTAGGAGAAAATTAGGTCTTGAATAATTAAGAATCAATACTAGCTATTAGATGATAAGAAAGATCTCTACTAGTTGGGGGTAAATTAAGCTATGTGCTTTAGATTTGAGTCCAATAATCATTACGATTTAATTATTTCATATTGGGATGAAATAATCATATCATACATGAATTAAGAACTGAAATATTGAGTTCAGTTAAATATAATCAAAATTGGGGGTATTTTGTTTGAATATTAGATCCCTCAATATTGTAGCAAATAACTTTGTGGGGATTAATTAGAGGGATTATGAAAATTAATTGGATATCTCTCACTCAAAAGGAGCATTGGAAAATATAATTCTGAAAAAAATTAGCAAGAGAAATTGGTTTGAATTTTAATAGAATTTCCCTCCACCTAATGCTACACAAAATTTATCTTTTAATAATTATTTCCTTTCATATCGTTTTCCTTCTACAAATCCTTCGAATCACACCCCTCTTTCTCTTAATTAAATAATTAAAAATATAAAAAAGACTTTCCAAGTGATTCAAACCCTTGTCACAAAAAGTAAAAATAAAAACAATTCAAAACCATCAATTTCTTGAATTTATTTTTTTGGGTGATAGATTCAGAACCTTCCCAGATTGAGAACAAATTAAACAAAAGGGCTATCCATATAAACCAATTTTTATCTGATAGTTAAAATCCAAACATTGACAGGCGTGGATAAGATTAGCTTGCAGGGTGTCTCAAGATTTCACCTGCTAAACTGATAACATGTTTATCCACCGGATCACTCATTTGGAGGCTGCCGAGATCTTGAAAACCCTAAAAACAAAGATAACCATACAAGTCCACAAGGTCAGATAGATCATATATATAGAAAAATGTGGGGATATATACGCGCGCACACAGATATGTAGGTTAAATCTAGGGAAGAAATCAACATGCCTGAGGAATTGAGCTGAGGGGAGAGAAGCAATTAAAGACAGAGACTCTCAGACAACTGCTGCTAGAAAATATGTTTGGCAATTGAGGGTTTCATATTACATGTATATATAGTGCTAGAGGCTTCCTCTTCCAAGGGTTTAATTGAAATTTAACTCCTTCTCACCAACTCATCAAAAGACACCTACAATTATAACGCTCATGCAAGTCAGCATAAGCACTTACATCAGCTGCCATGTGGATGCTAAGTGTCTTTGTTAAACCTAGTAGTTCATAGCCATGTCATTAAGTCTAGTGACATGTAAACATCTTGTGCATGCAGGTTTCTAAGGTTTTTTTATACAACGATATATTTACACTACGGTGCGGAATATATTGGTTGCAAATATTATACATGTATATACATATATTGCTATTCTTCAAACAATTACTGGTTAATTTTTCTATGCTGTTAACATATGTATTATTACGAAAGAGTATGTAGTGGATGGTAGAAAATCTAAAACAATTTTTTAGTTTAAATTTCCAGAGTTTATCTCTAACGGTAAATATTTTTCCAATAATCCTGGCGCGCCCAAGCATGTATTCACTTTTTCCTCCTAAACCGCAACGCAAATAGTACTACGAAATGTATGAGGTTTCATTTGACGGCGCACATATTGTTCATATTTAACTTCAACAATAAACTATCCTTCGTAAGTGTGCGCGTAATCATGCGCTCTTTTCTCCTAAACCATAACGTAATTAAATACATTAGATGTACGAGGTTTCATTTGACGGCGTTGTTGTTCATATTTTTCAAATTTTTGTGTATTCTTGCTTACAATTAACATATATTTATTCAATATGTGATAATTACTGTTTGTATTGAGTTTAGTTTGATAATACTCTCTTTTTTTTGGTACAAAAATTCTCCTAATAGCTCATGAAAAAATAAAATGAAAATATTTTTTTTTCTTTTTGTTGGATTTGATTACAAAGTAAAAAGACGTTATTGCCCATTAAAGCATGGTTGATACTTGGCATCCAAATATATATATCTCACGAGATAGTGATTTTTCCTAAGTGCAATCCAGATTACATACCTTAACTGTCACCCTGCATGAACGACATGTGTCCTATGTGATTGGTGGTATCCTACGTGGCTTGTATTTCTGAAGTGGAAATTTAATTTTCATTTCCAGCAAGTTTTAATTATTTAAGGCAGGTCATTTATTTAGTTGCAGTATTGTAACTTTGTTGGAGCCATAATTATTAATTAATTTTCTTTCCAATTAGTTGAGGATGTAAAATTGAATTCAATAAAAAAAAAAGCAAATCCAATTGTTCATGGTCCATTGGTAACAAGTTACAAGTGTATATATGATAATCCAACGGTTTTTAATGAATATTTAATGTCAGCTTTTTTATGTTTTGCATATAATGATAAATGATAAACACGTCTCTTTTTTAAGTGTAAAAAAAGTGGGAAACTAGATTATAATTCCTCGGTAAGATTTATTTTCATTAAAGTTTGATGTTAGATTAAATATTGATTTTGATCCTTTAATGTATAATCAATACGTGTACAAAAGTTACAGTGTACTATTAAATATCATGCATGTTTCTATAAAAACAAATATTTATCAATGTGGAGAGACCCTCCTAAAAAATTAGGAGAAAAAACCTTTCCACAATGATCACGCTACACATATATTGCTTAAGTGGTAACAATATATATATTTATATGCACATATATATGTATATAAAACTTGTATACCTATACATAGGATACGATTAAGTGACAAATATTTTTACATATATATGTATATAAAATTTGTGTACCTATAATGGGATAGGATTAAGGAACAAATATTTTTACACTCGCTATTAGCTCTTGAATCTTTTTACATCTAATGGTCTTGAATAAAAGTTAAGATGATAGTCAATAAACTAGTAGGTGATTTGGCATTGACTAAAATAATTTAACTTAAATCTCTACTGAAATATTTATTTTATTTTATTTTATTTTGTTGGAAAAGAGTCCTATTGCAAATAGAGCACCATCTTCCTTCACGAGTACCCGGTTCCTTCATGCCATTCTTCATTCACGAGCACCGTAAACAAGGAAGAGGATAAAGATTTGCATTAGTTCTTTTGTTTTATATTATGAAACCTTAAATAAGGACATGCTTAAGAATTTAGACGAGTGTATTCAATTGGAATTTCAAGAGATTTTAATTCTTTTAATGAATCTAGGGGTATTTAATTAGGATTTTAAGTGATTTCCTGAAATTTAACCTGTTCAATTAGGATTTTAAGAAAGTTTATAACATTCTAAGTGTATTCAATTAGAAATTTGTTTGAAAGAATTTTAAAAAGGTAAAGAATTTGAGAGAATTGGAGAGATTCCGTAGTGTATTTTAAGCATTCACAAATCTCACATCTTTCTATGAGATTTCGAGGGAATTGAATTAAAATTTTACATGAAATTTCTACAACCCATTAAACTCCATCAAAATCTATGAATTTATAAATCCATTAAAACCCTCAAAATCTCAATTGAATCACCTTCCTTAATGTAGATCAATTTTAGGGTTTTAAAACCCTCATCCTTTTCTATGAATATTCAATTTTATTTCCTCGGTATTAAGATTTTCTGGGCTAAGAAGCATAATCGGGGCATCTTCACTGATAGAACCAAATTGGGAAAAAAAAAGAAAAAGAAGAAGAAATTTGAATGGGGTAAGAGTTATGTGAATCTGTCTTCTTAATTCCCTTCTTTTCTTCAGGTACTTTTTATTGCTTTCCATGACTTGCAGACAACCGACGAAAATACAGTATTAATGTTGAGACGGAAGAAGAGAGTGAAAAAGTTGATTAGGTTGTACACAGCGATCGAGATTCATATATCCACCATGGATGATTGAGTTCTTGTCATCTTAATTAACAATGGCGTAGGGGGTTAGAGGAAGGCGGAGGCTAGGAAGTGTTTACATTGTTAATCATCAGAAGTTATTGAAGAAGAAGAAAGAATGAAATAGAGAGAGAAGTGAAAGCTAGAAGTTTAGAGAGAGAAATCTGTTGAGAATTGTAATATCTTTTCTTATCTTCTTACAATGATTTGTTACAAGCTATTTATAATAGTGTTTTTGTAGCTTACACTCTAAGAAACAATATAACCAACTTAACTAACTTCATGATCTTTTGACACTTGTCCATTTCATAACCATTGGATCTTAATACTCCTAACATCCCCCCTCAAGCTCAGGGGCAGAGAATTTGAGCCTGAGATTGACACAATGAGTCTGAAAAAGAGGAGCAGATAATCCTTTGGTGAGTATGTCAGCAAACTGCTCGTTGGAAGAAACAAAATGCACCTACAGTTTCTGTTTTGCTACCCGCTCTCGAACAAAATGCACATCAACCTCTATGTGTTTTGTACGCTGATGCTGAATAGGATTTAAAGTCAATGCTATGGCAGATAAGTTGTCACATAAGAGAAGTGGCTTTTCTATAACTAGAATATGCAGAAAATGTAACGGTTGTTGGATCCAATCAAGTTCAGCACTTGTAGTTGATAAAGCCCGATATTCAGCTTCTGTGGATGAGCGAGAAACAATTTATTGCTTCTTAGATGACCATGAAATAGGATTAGATCCCAAAAATACAACCATTCTAGTAGTCGATCTCCTATCATTAGGATCTCCAGCCCAATCTGCATCACTATATGCAGTAATATCCAGTGAACCCTTGACATAATGAATGCAACATCCTTGAGTAGCTTTTAAGTACCTAAGAATTCTTTTAACTGCCATGAAATGCGACTCCATAGGGGTTTGCATAAATTGACAAACCTGATGCACTGCAAAAGCAATGTCAGGTCTAGTAAATGTTAAGTACCGTAAAGCTCCAACTAAACTTCAATAAAGGGCAGGATTATTATAAGGTTTACCGTCATCTTTGAGCAACATGTTGTTTGGCAAACATGGAGTTGCACATGGTTTAGACAGCAGCATATCAGCCTTAGTTAACAAATCTGTAGCATACTTGTCTTGAGAGAGAAATAAACCATCATTCTTCTGCAAAATCTGAATCCCCAGAAAATAGTGTAGGACTCCCAAGTCTTTGATATCAAACTCTCTTGTAAGTGAATGAATGACCTCAGTGATTGCTTGTGTTGCACTGCCAGTAATACTAATGCCATCCTCAACATTAGATCAAAAATCCCCTTTTGAGTTGTTGCATAATTCTTTACCTGAGATTCAACACTTAAAAAAGTTTTTGGCTGTTCCTATTATCCTTGGTTAAGACCATACACTAGCACAAAATTAGAACCTAGAACAACAAAATGTGTCTTCTTGGGATATGCATCTAAGTATAAAGGGTATCTCTGCTATGATGTGTTTAGAAAGAGAGTTTATGTGTCCAGACATGTAATTTTTGATGAAACTGAGTTTCCTTACAAGTCTTTGGTTCTCAAATACCAGTATGTTACTTCTGCACCATTACCATCACTCACACCATTACATATTCCAATACCAGATCAAAATAATGTTCTTGTTTTACCACCAACCCAGAATCCATCCACCTTTGGTATCGAAGATCTTTCAATGATATCACAGTCTCAGGGCCCCTAATTACAGATCTTATGGTATTGAATTCAGCAGGTAAACCATTTAGTGTAAGAATCACAATGTCATCATCATCAAAGAATACACCAGCAGCAGACAATAAATCTCTTACTTCTTTAATTTTCTGCAAATATAATGTGACAGAATCATTACCCTTCTTTATTGTCTGAAGTTCAGATGTGAGTTGAAAGATGCTCGTTCTTATGACTGTAGAAAATTGGTCTTTAAGGCGATTCCACAATTCTTTCGAGCTAGTGCTTCCAATTACACAAGAAACTGCAGTATGAGACAAAGTTGCAGTAATTAATTGCATTAACACCTTATCATGCATCTTCCATATCTTATATTCATCAGATAGAACCCGTGTAGATGAATCACCAGACTTAATTGTCGAATTATCAGAGGAATCTTGACTGAATTGAGCAGGACAAGACATTGAACCATCAACGAAACCAATGATGCTATGGCCTTCAAGAAGTAGCTGCATCTGGAAATGCCAATCCAAATAGTTCGTCTCATCCAATTTCACATTTACCGAACTTGAAATAGATGAAATCAAAGAAGTAATTGGAGATTGTAAGATCTGTAACTGAGCAGCTGTCACCATTGTTGTAGATTGTAGAGAAATCACAAAGAATCTTGACAGAAACCAAAACAAAAACAGTTGGTAGACACGTTTTGAAGGTTGAAGAACCAGACTGAGGATTGCAGAGAACACACCCCAAATACCAGAAACTGATTAGCAATATACCAGTGTATCAGAAAACAATCACAGTAGCGGAAGCAATCAAAACCAAGATCGACAAATCCGTCAAGCTTTTATGCTTGTTCCGGCGATGATACCATGTTAATCATCAGAAGTTATTGAAGAAGAAGAAAGAACGAAATAGAGAGATAAGTGAAAGATAGAAGTTTAGAGAGAGAAATCTGTTGAGAATTGTAATATCTTTTCTTATCTTCTCACAATGATTTGTTACAAGCTATTTATAATAGTGTTTTTGTAGCTTACACTCTAAGAAACAATATAACCAACTTAACATATAACCAACTTAACTAACTTCATGATCTTTTGACACTTGTCTATTTCATAACCATTGGATCTTAATACTCCTAACATACATTTCCTTAACCTAATCTTTTTCCTTCAAATTTTTTAATTTTTTTTAACAAACGATATTATCTACACTAAGGGGAGGGAGTGAGCTTAGCCTCACAATGAGCTATCAATAATGTGGTTCAAATTCATCTTTGGCGAGAATCGAACATAAGACCTCTCACTTATAAGAGGAATACAACTAGACCGTAATACTAAGTGGTCTTAAAATGTTTTAGTTGAATAAGTATCTTTTTATTTTCATGTCATCACCACAACAGTTAATAGTTTAAGATGAGTCATTAATTTCATTCAAGACCACTAGATTTGAAGAGATTCAAGAGTTAATAAGGAGTGTAAAAATATTAATCCCTTAATCCTATCAACTTATACAATTGTACATAAATGCGCACCTATATACATATTTGTGCACCTATACTTCAGAACTTAATTTAGAGATTAATTAAAGTTGTGTGCCACAACAGAATCGATGATGTTACCGAAGTGCGTAGCCGTGAAGTTTCGCATAGAGGAGCCGTTGTCGAAGTCCTTCTCGTCATTGGCGACCAACGCGTCAGACTCATTCAATGGTGTAGCCACACTAAAGGCTACGGTGGGCTGTAGCCCAGGGAAAATTTGTAGCAATATGTATGTATACTTTAGTATGTAGTTTATATAATAGACAAAAAAAATGTGTAAGAAGAATTATTTTTAATGAAACTAGCCCAGTGAGTATTTAGCACAACTAAAAATATAAAAATTACCACGAAAATTGTGACGTCATTTTGTTCAAGATTATTCTACTTTGATATAGTGGGGTTTATATTAGTTTCAACCATTATTTTTTTAAGATTGACTTTACTTCTACTTTCAGTGTTTTGCTTTGTGCTAGTTGTGTGATTGTAATTGAGATATCAAGTTTTCTATCTTCTTCTTGTGTTTAAATCTAAATATGTGAAATTTGATGATTCATTGTAATTTTGTTAGTTTGTAGTTGCGAAGCTTATTGAGTTTGTGCCAGGCAAATTTTAAGTATACAAATACAGAAGTTAAACTTATTTTTTTGCATACAAAACGTATGTAGCAAAAAAAACAAAAACATTTGATTTTAGGATAATTTTTTTAGCTAGCCCACCCATAAAATATTTTCTAGCTCCGCCATTGAACTCATCATCCAAATCGAAATTAGTGCTGACGCCACTGGCATAAATGCTTTCGAGGTCGTCGTTGGCCGTCAATGCCTCGTCGTGATTGTCGGTCGAGAAGGAGGGGGAAGGAATGGCAGCGCGTGGTCCTCAGATGCGAGCTTGCACTTGTGGATGGACAGGGTGGCGAAGACGGAGGCCGAGTACGAAGGAAAAGGGGTCTGCGTGCTTTGCCAACAGTTCGACACGGCGAGGTGTGCGGAGTGGGTGTCCATTTAGGACCGACTCAGAACGAGTTAAGGGTTTTGCCCGAGCTGGAACCATGAGTTTACAATAGTTTGGGTTCACATAAAAAAAGGGTGAAGTGCCGATTTAGTCCCTGAACTATCACCTCAGTGAAAATTAGGTCCTTGAATTATTTTTTCGATAAAATAAGTCCCTAAATTCATTAGAAATTGCTAATTTCATCCATACTATTATATTCAAAGCTATTTTATCCAATTTTTCGTCAACTTAAGTCACTTTAGAGTGTAATACCATCATTTTCTCGTCTATAAGTGCTTAACATTTCATATAGGTTGTGAATTTAATGTCTAATTTACCCTCAAAAGTTAACTTACACTATATCTTTATGAAAAACTACCAATTTCTTCTCCAAAGTTAACTCCATACACTATTTCTTTATGAAAAACTACCAATTTACCCTCCAATGTGTATCACATGCAAGTAACGTGACTTAAATTGATGAAAAATTGAATATAGTAGCTTCGAATATAACATTAGGGATGTAATTGGCAGTTTTTTATAATTCAGGGACTAATTTTTCTGAAATAATAGTTTAGGGACCTAATTTACACTACGGTGACAATTCAGGGACTAAATTGGCAGTTTACCCCATAAAACAATGAGGATGAGAAAGGCAATCACGTGCCAATCTACTGAGACTTACAGCAACGAAGTCGTGGAATCGAAAAAAAAAAAATTTAGCCCAAGCTGGACAAAGTTCGTACCAGCCATTGGGCTCGATGAACCCGAACAAGTATGAGTAGAGGCCTTACCCAATATTAAAATTGGCCCTAGCTTCGATTTTAAAAACGAGAAAATTGTAGCAATGATCCCTTAATTTTAATTCAATTGGAGTAAAGGTCCATCAACATAAAATTCATGACCATTACTCCCTTAGCTCATCAAAACATGCAGCTATGGTCATTTTCATCAACTCCGTTAGAACTTCTGTCAAAATAAGTCATGTGTCATGCACGTGAGGCTGAATCAAAGAGCAAATATGGAAAACCGAATGAGAAAAATTGTAGTAGAGGTCCCTCAACTTTAACTCAATTGGAGAAATGGTCCTCAACTTTAACCCAATTGAAGCAATGATCCCTCAACATTAACCTAATTGCAGCAATGGTTCTTCCACCATAACTCATTTTGACGATTTTTGACAAATGATGAAAATGATCATAGATGCACATTTTCATGAGTTAAGAGACCAATGCTCATGGATTTTTAGTTGATGGACCATTGCTCTAATTAGGTTAAAGTTAAGAGATCATTGCTACAATTAAAAAAAAAGAAGCTTTGTTTCAAAATTGTATTATCTTCCACCAACTAATACTACAGTCTATTACTTTTTCTATTCACTTATAATTGAGATGTTTCATGTTCGACTTAATAGACATTGATGTTCTTTATCAAAACTGGATTTAAATCATGGGCGTTTTAAGACATAATAGTTAGACCTGACATTTGTGTCGTGTTTTATGTGTTCGTATCGTTTTCGTGTCATACCCGATATCTTAACGGGTCGTGTCGTGTAACACCCGTTAAAATAAACGGGTAAAATGACCCGACCCGAAATCGACTCAATAATATTAACAGGTAATATGACTCGACCCGTTGCCCGTTAAGGAAAAGATATTTTAAACCAATAAATAATCAAATGAAAAACATAATATATACATACCATATTGTCACATCCAAAACATAAAAACGCATTTTTCTTTTAAGTATATTTTCGCTTACCTAAATTGATTGCTCTAGCCTTTTTCTTTGCAAGACTCGTATTTGTATTGTCTATATACTTTCGCTTCCAAGATCTCGTTCTGTTCCCATTATAATCTCCACGGACTCTTCATTACTAAGGTTTACTGAATCTGAATCTCTAGCATCCATTGCTTCTGAAACAAAATGTGTATAAATTAATTAATAGCTTAATTAATGAAGTAAAGTCTTTAATAGTTTTTTAATTAATGTAGAAATGTAAAAAATATAGAAACAATATATAAACGCTCGTAATGACAAGCTTTCAACTTTTATGAAGAGCTTAACTTCGAAATTCGCCACTATAATCATATAAATCATAGATCAAAATCTAGCCGTTGATTGTTGTTTACATTTACGCTTCATTGTGCTCATCAAATTTTATTTTTTTCAAATTTTATTTTTTGAAAACATGATCTATTAGAGGATGCAGGAAGATGAACGGTTTAGATCATTGATATTTTATTCAAAGTTTTGCGGTTAGTGAAAATATTGCTTGATGTTTATAAAGTTTCTACAAACTATATGACATCGACTCATATTTCAGTTAACCGTAAATATCGAAACGTGATATCAAAGATCTGAACCGTTCATCTTCTTACAGCCGCCAGATGAACATCTTTTCAAAAAAGAAAATTTAAAAAATGAAATTCAGTAAGAAGAATAAAGCGTAAATGACAATCGACGGTTAAAGATAAATTTAAGGTGGATTATAGTGTTGGATTTCGAAACTGACCCCTTCATGAAAGTTGTAAAGCTTGTCACTATGAGTGATTTTATATTTTTTTTTTTACATTTTTTACACTCCTACAATAATTATTATTAATTTTATTAATTTTTCCCTCAAATAAAAAACATTATTCATGAGGGTTTGGAGGATTTTAAAAATCTAAACGATAATGTAAGTGTAACCATTATCTACTCGTGGAGGAATAATGATGAATCACGAGTGTTTATATATTCTTTCACATTTTTCATACTTGTATGTATGTCTTCTTAGTTCTTGCCTATACAAATACTATACTAGTTTATTTTAATTTTGGACAATAACATGTTAAGTAAAATTTATCCTAGTAATGATAATAAGGAACTCTCATAATAAAAACAAATAATGACTAAACTTTTTTTTTTTAACTTATATAGAATAATAATACAAAACTGTATATTTAATATAGAATATATTGTATATATTAATATGGCTATTGTATTTTATAATAAATCTTTTAGTAATTAAACTTTAAAATTATCAAAATAATTTTTTTCTTAACGGGTCGAAACGGGTTACCCACGTGTTACCCACATGTATACCTGTTAAGAACCCGTTATTAACGGATCACCCGATAATGACCCGATTAGTTATCGTGTTGACCCGAAACCCGTTATTTTCATGTCGTGTCACCGTGTCGTGTTAGAAACTGCCAGGGTCTAATAATAGTAGATGACAATACATTTTGAGAGAGGGTTAATAAGATTGGTGATTTCGTAAGAGAACTAGTAATTAAAGCTAACTTAGGTACTAGATTGAACAAATAAAAGGATAATTAAGATCTAAAGAAAATGTGTAAAAAATGAGAACAGAGTGTACAAAAATCACTTGTTTTGGGGTTGGAAGCTCTTCTTATCTTAAAATTTGAGTTTTCTTGGTTTATTTTTATGCACAATAAAGTTATCCACCTATAACACCAATTTGTTATCCCCCTATGCAAGAAAACACATTACCAATAATTCTAGCCACCTTTGTACTACATTCAATTAAGGTCATCTCAGAACAAGCTGTATATGCCACTTTTAGCACCAATTTGTGCAAAAATTGTCTTCGGTCATGGACAAAAATGAATCTGCTAAAAAGAATCAGGGCTAAGTTTAGCCAAGGGCATATGCCACATATAGCAAGCCATCAAGCTTGGCATGGCCCAACATGGGTATCCCAACTCAAGATGAAAAATTTAGTCCTGCATGGTTAGAGATTGAAAAAAATTTAATCCTACAATATTAATTCTTTAAAATATTATTTTTTAAAGTATTAAAATATAGCCAAGGGCCAGCTATGTTTTGCCTAGGGGTGGGAAATTTTGCCATAAACCAATTTACCGACAGAACCATACCAATCGGTTCATAATGGTATGGTATAGTTTTGGCATTTTTTCATAATCGGTTGGCATTATACTGAACCGGCAATTAATAGTATGACTTTGGTATTGGATTTTGTATACCTGCGGTATGCCATACCTACCAATATATATATATATATATATATATATATATATATATATATATATACACTTTTTTTTTTCTTTCTTATTTAGATATTTTAGGTATTTTTTTACATGTTTGACATGTGAAGAACTAGAAAAATGTAAGTATTGCTATATTTTTTCTAATTCTATATCTACTTCAATCCAATGTTTATTGATATTTTTAATTTATTATTCAATATTACTTCTTATTCTAATCATACTTTTTTTTTTATGTAACATTTGAGTTGAAATAGTTGACGGTTCTACATCTCAAGCAAGAACATCAATTCCAAGTGCTTCGAAGAATTGATTCATGGAAGATTTCACATGCATTGGTTGCTACTACTTCTGTCAAGCCCTGATCCCGACCTACATCCAAGATCGACACTTGACGTCACCAATTACTCGTACATCTAACATACTCGGCCTCCGGGATATGGATAAAACACCACTCAAGGTTCAAATTGCGTAGTAATTTTTCGTATGCTTTATGGCTGCATCTAACCTTCTCATTAGACTACCTACGTACCCTCAATAGGGATCAAGCCAGTCGTAGTTCGTCATTCGCTATACTCGAACATTCATTACATAAATCATTATGTCTCAACACTATACCACAATGCATATCATGCAATATTTCAAAGAATAAACCACGAAGCGCAATCATTTTCTCTAGCCTTATTGAATAACAAATCTAATCATAAGGCCAACCATCACAATCAACATCATTCCACATTCACATCATCAACAACACACACAATACACCAAGCGGCAGGGCTAGAGTGACACAGTTTGGCCCCTACTTCTCTGGAGTTATCTCAAATCAAAGGAACCAACAAGTCAAATGATGAGATTTTGGACCACTCAACGAAATCCATCAACATCGGGTTCCAGACCACTCAACGGAATCCAAACCAGGATACGATCTCCTATCGAAATGTCCCAAGTACAACTAATTCTCATCACCCCTAGAATGCGTATAGTCCCCTATCGCGGATATACCAAGCAAAACCATAGGCATAATCTCATCGTGCAGGCAGTGATCACCCATCACGGATATACCAAACATGATCACCCCTGAGTATATATGGTCCCTCATCGTGGATATACCAAGCAGAACCATATGCATAGTCTAATAGCGTAGGCAGTGATCACCCATCGCAGATATACTAAGCATGATCACCCCTAGAACGCGTATGGTCCCCCATCGCGGATATACCAAGTAGAACTGTATTCTATAGCTCTAGGTAATGATCACCCATCGTGGATATACCCAGCATGATCACTCATAGAATGCGTATGGTCCCCCATCGCGGATATACCAAGTAGGACCATAAACATAGTCTAATCGTACAAGCAGTGATCACCCATCGCGGATATACCAAGCATGATCAGCCCTGAAATACGTATGGTCCCCCATCCCGGATATACCAAGCAGGGCCATCTAAGTACCACTACTACCTGGTGCAATTAGTTCAACACACAATCTACCCTTACCTCAATCCCTATGATTTACAACGTAGACAGCTGCACTATCAGTTTCTCATGACCACAAACTATCTTGTCATACAAGCATAAAAGTTCTACATAATACTTCTAATAAGATTCTAGGTTCACATCGTCATACAAGCACACAAACTATCTTGTCATACAAGCATAAAAGTTCTACATAATACTTCTAATAAGATTCTAGGTTCACATCGTCATAAAAACAATCATACACATCATACCAATCATACAATTAACCCACATTTCATAAACGTTTCCAAGCTACAGTCGAATCACAATTAATAAATATAGATCGACGGCTAAAAATAAAATAACAATTCAATAAAATTCACATTTAATAAACAAGTATAACTCAATATGGTGCCACTAGTACATAAATCAAGACACACATCATCACAATGAGCCCATTAAGCTCCATGAAATCTCAACAACACTCTAAGATAAACGACATGCTAGAAGAACTCAAGCTAGTTGACTAAAAAGCCAACGTCGATCAAAGTTAAGAGTAGGGTCCACAACCCTAGAAATCTAAACTGGAAGATCTGCCTATCGGATTTTCAATCCGTAACCTCTCAAAGTTCACATTATGCTTCTAATAACATACTAAAATTTCATTACGATCCAACGGTCGGATCTCCGCCAATCACGAATTCAAGTGGCGGTCGACATTTTATTTTACGAACTTAGAAATCCAATTCGGGAAGATCCATACGTTGGATTCTTGATTCATAAGTTTCTAATGTCCTTAAATATTATGTACTATAACATATTAAATTTTGGTGACGATCCAACGGTCGGATCGTCGATTCATATAATGTCCAAGTGGCGGTCTCTATCAAAACTATAGTCATACGTCGAGATTTCATCAATCGAAGATCACATATGGAATCAAGGTATCCAAATTAGTCTAGGAAGGTTAGGTGGGGTCCCGGCCCATGCGCCGGCCGGCTGCCCCGTCTAGCCGGAAGGAAAATTCAACTATTTCCGAAAGTTACCAAATTTTACAAGCAAGTAGATCTCAGTGAGGGGAGAAATTTTCATACCTGGTCCGAAGTCTAATTTGGCCAGGAAACGCCTAAAATCACCCACGCACCGCGATTGTTCTTCGGCCAATTTGAGTGAAAATTCCTCATTTTTTTATGAAATTGGAAGGGTAAGGGGTGCTAGGTTAATTCTAGGTGATGTGTGGCTTCAATTCGCCGGAGAAAACGCCGTAAAAGGAATCGGCAACCTTCCTTTCCGCCGATAGGGCCGCGGGTTATAGTGACTCGATCTGGTTTGGTTGGGTTTTTTGTTGGATCCCCTCCATTTCCTTCCCTCTCATTTCTCTCCTTTGTTTTCTGGTTGGGCAGCCAATGCCCTCTCCTCCTTCTCTCCCATACC
Source organism: Heteromeles arbutifolia (assembly GCA_024362995.1). NCBI lineage: Eukaryota > Viridiplantae > Streptophyta > Magnoliopsida > Rosales > Rosaceae > Heteromeles > Heteromeles arbutifolia. The sequence goes on along the minus strand of JANCRC010000002.1, from coordinate 11,803,103 downwards.
TCTCTCATTTCTTCCCTTTCCTTTGCTACCATCAAGCAGCTTTTTTTTTTTTTTCTTTTCTTGCTGCCATCTGCCAGCCTCTCAACTTTTTTTTTTTTTTAATTTTATTTTTTATTTTGGGGATCTCACAACTTCAGTGATGTTGCATTATCAAAACAACAAGTTATTTGTTTTGGGATTATAATAAGGGGATCTTATAACCAGAACTTTTGAGTTTTGAGTTTTTTGTTTATGCATTAGTTGCTACAATTGAATTTAGACAATTATATTTGTTAGACTTTTGAGTTTGTGAACTTATAACTATTTGGATTATGCTTGCTGACATTGTTGTTGGCTTATTAAGTTTTGATTTGATTTCCATTTTAATTTGTTAAGTCATGATTATGTTGGCTTATCATCAATTGAAAAATTGCGGCAGCAACTTCTTTTTCTCTTTTCTGGTTTGTTGTTTATGGGTCGGGGCATGGTCTTGAGCATTTTTTTTTTGTAGCTTATTTGCAAACCATCGGTTGTGCCATTTATCAACCGAACCAGCCAATAATTTTGGCTGAACCGATTGTTGGCAATCGCAAGAAAACGGTTGGCTAACGGTAACTGATTTTC